>CM076570.1:317141007-317741007 GCA_034641835.2 Pinus albicaulis | reverse complement strand
CGCTCCTAAGAGCCTTCACTTGCTTCCTCGACTCTTTCTCCACGAGTGCCTTAAACTCAAGAAACTTTGAGAATGTCTGATCTTTATTCTGCATGAAGAAAATCCAGCACTTATGAGAAAATTCATCAACAAATATCACATAGTACTTATGTTTTGTTGTTGAAGAAATAGAGAATGGTCCACACACGTCTGTGTGAACTCTCTCAAGGATCCCCGAAGCTCGGTTCTCCTTCTCATGAAAGGTGGCCTTTACATATTTTCCCATAGTACATCCCTTGCATGTGTCTGACTATGCAAGTGTACCCTTGATAAGACCAGTAGAAATCTGTTGCATGACTTTCAAGGCTCCATGGCGAAGATGACCCAATCTCCTGTGCCATAATTCGCCCTCATCCCAGCTTACCACTTGTCCGCCTTACCCATCAATGCTACGCAGCCATCTACATCCAGCTTGTAGAGATTCTTAACTCGAATCCCTATCTTCTTGGTTGGTCCTATTGTTTTGTGTTGCGGGAAAGATTTTCCTTCACTAAAAACAAAATCATAGTCTCTATCCTCCAACATTGCAACTGAGACTAATTTTTTCTTCAAACCTGGTACATGTATTACATATTTTAATTGAAGGGGCTTACCTGAATGCCTCTAGAAGGTAATGGTACCAATCCCAGTAGCATTATATTGCCCGTCATCAACCATTTCAATATGCATCTGGAGATCCTTCTCCTACAAGCTACTGAAAAGTTCCTTGTCTCTCGTCATGTGAAAGGAAGCACCACTATCCAAATCCCACACATATCCCAATGCACTTGACACCATGCATGCGATTAATGAGAATTCAAGCTCAAATTGCGAGACCAAAGCCTCACTAGCTACAAATCCTCCAACCTTCTTGTTATTCTTCTTTTGTGGACAGTTAGTAGCATAATTCCCATGTTTGTGACAGTGAAAACACTTCACCCTGGACATGTCCCGCTTCTTTCCATCTTTGGACTCGGATTTGGAATAGAATTTATTCCCTTTCCCCTTATTCGCCTTGGCAACCAAAGAAAAATATTCTTCATCTTCATTCCTAGATGAAGATCCATCTCTGGTGTTCTGCCTGAACTCCTCCTGCACCAAATATGACCACAGTCATTCCCAATCTGGCAGCTTTTCCCTTCCATTGACAGAGTCTTGATAACTATGCCAACACTTGGGAAGTCCTAGGAGAGCCAAGCTCACCAAATCATCATCAGCGACAATATGCCAATGCTCCCCAGATCATCCTGACATTGGACAAACTTTGTTAAATATTTTGGCATGGAGTCACCTTTCTCCATCTTGATCTTCCTGAGGTTATCTTTGAGCGCCAATTTCCTATGGTCATTGCTGCTCTGAAATATATTCTTAAAAGCCTTCCACATTGCATATGGTGTGGCTTTCCCATGGAGGCTTGAGATAATGTGGTCTCGTACTCCCTCCAATAGGATCCTCCTCTCCTTTGCCACTTTCTTTTTCCATGCATCAAGATTTGCAGCATCTGTCATAGCGGGTTTTGGAACATCATTGTCAATGAATTCCTTCAAGCCATTGTCTTCGAGTACTATCTCCATCCTGTCCTTCCAAGAAATATAGTTTGAGTTGCCATCGAGTGCATACTCCAACCTCAAGCCATTAAAAGCCATTTCGATCATGAATCAGCTGTAGCACCAAGAAATTCTTTTTGCAAATTCGAATTCTATCTAGTCACAAACTCAGCTCCTCCTTCACTATTGTGATTTCCTGTACTTTGATACCATGTATAAAATTTATAACGCAACTCTGATACCATGTAGAAATTATACAACAAGCATGTATATCATGGATTCAATCCGATCTAACAATGTACTAAAGTTAAATATTGAATCGCTTCTACAAATCAATTGTGGAATTAAAAACACAATCGCGAATCACGTGAAGCAAAGAAGAATCAATCAAACCACAACAAAGATAATTTCCCGGGGAAAGCTTGCTGCTCAAAACCCCACTATCTTCTATTGTATATTCAGCATGGAATCATGAATCAATTACATACAACTCTTCTCACAAGAGCCCTCCTGTACTCAGCTAATTGTCTCACAATGTCTCAGATAAACTGACCAATACTTAGCCAATTTACTGCCTCCAGATAGCCTTCCTGCCTTGCGCAATCCCTGATGAATGAAATTCCTATTATTTAGAAATTTTGGCCTTCCTTGACTGCGCAAGTATCATGGGCACTCCAATGGGTGTTTGGTTGCATGGGTGCAACCCAATAATCGTACAATTGATAGTCAACTTCCCTTTCACCTAGATCTCAACTGGGTTTCCACTGGATCTGACATGCATGCAGCTAATAATAGTAATTCCTCAGTTGCATGTGAGATCACTGATTGTGAATTAATTTATATTCAATTCACTTGATCTCTCACTAGTGTATCAAACAGTTACAACTAGCAGAACTGAATTTAAATCACTTAACTGAGTTAAATTGATTACAACCTACATTAACTAATGTATCACTTCACTTCGAACTATGTTATAACTAGAATTACTCTCCATGCATCACCAACTACCTCTAACTCGAAATTCATGAGCTAAATGATTTTATCACACTCAGTTAACTATTACAAGTTATTTTGAGATTAGATTACATTTTATTGTCCATCTTAATTAAGTGATAACTAAAATAGACATGCACCAAATTTAGCCCACACCAATGAAGGTGCTGCTAAGACCTGTGGTCCCACCCTAGTGTAGGTGCTGCATGGACCTCCTGGTCCCACACTAGGCGTGGGTGCTGAAATTTCTTGTTGAATCTCAACATGGACAAGAAAAAGGGCTTTCCCAAAATCAAGTGCTTTCATTGTCATGAATTCGGGCACTACGCCATGAAATTCCCACACAAGAAAACAAGCAAGAAGACCTCGGGAGGAGTGGAAGGTGAAGCTCTAGCTTCACAATTTGAGCTTGATTTTACCTTCATTGCATGCATGGAAATCATGATGGTGATGGGAAGTATTTTTATCTCAACAGCGGTGTCTCATTCCATATGACGGGGAATAGATATTTCTTTAGTGACTTAGAGGAGAAAGACCTCAAGAAAAACATTGAGTTTGGAGATGACAGAAGGTATAGTGCGATCAGTATAGATACAATCACCTTTCAGAGGGAGTCAGGATCCCCTCTCAAACTCAACGATCTGATGTTTTTTCTAGGACTAAAGAATAATCTTGTTTCTGTCGCGTTGTTGGAAGATCATGGATACGATGTGATATTCAAGAAAGGAAAGGCATTCCCAAGACACATCGCCACGAGACAGGTGAAGTAGATTAGTGTGCGTGTCAAGAAATTGTATGCACTTGAGGAAGAAGATGCATGCAAATCCTTGAGGAGCAAGGAAAAGGTTAGATACTTGGTGGTTGAGCGGGAGCATGATTTACCTCTCAAAATGGAGCCTCAATAAGTTGTGAAGCAGCCACAAATGGAGAAGCAGAGAGGAGACAGAGTGGAAACATCCACTAGCACACAGACCTCTAGTAGTGGGATATTTCAATCTAAGTGGGCAGAGGGAGCACATGCATCCATACCTCCAGGTGTGAGGTGGGGCAATGTGAAGCAATAGTCTCAAGAGTGCAGAAATTTGGGCAGGGTCCATTGAGGTGTTTTTTGTCTCATGGATCATTAACTTGCTACAGGGGCCCACATTATGCCCACATTATTCAGTAGCAGGAGGATCAATGTCAGTCAGATACTGAGGAGTGCATAGAAGTGTTGATAGCATAGCAGGAGGCTCAGTAACAAAGTCAGCAGCAGCACATTTTTCCCAGTAGACAGTTGCAGACTGATTCAATGATTATTTTTATTTATGCTTCTTAGTTGCAAATGTTGTAGTGGCAACAGAAACATATATAATTTTTGCATGCATTTCATTCCAAAGGTGTTGGATTGGGGTATATCTGAATCCCTTTCTTGCTAAGAGGGAGTGTTAAAAATGCATCAAGAAATTCCTAATTTAATTTTTCCTTTGATTAAATTAGGATAAAATTGAAATTCCACATCAGCAGATTACATGAATGAGTTAACTGAGTTATTATCACTCAGTTAGCTTAGCTAATTTGAGTTGGGGGGTGAACTTGAGTTGTGTACACTGATTCATAAATTTTAGGAGCCTAGGTTGAGTTAATTTCAGTTGTAACAATTTAATTCGGTTAAATTGAGTTAAGGTCAGTTAAACTAGTTCCAATTGTTGGAGGAACTAGTGGGAGGTCTAGTAGTGGGGTGCATCTTCAATGTTTAACTAGTTAGTTGATCAATCATCCTAAATCAACTCATGCATGCATGAAATTTGAGTTACCTAGATGAGATTGGGGTTAAAGGGAAATGTACTATCAATTGTAGAATATTCCAAGTTGTACAGGTCATGCATGTAGTCAAAGGAAGGCCAAAAGGAATTGTGCAATTATCAATGAGGAATTTCCTAATTAATAGGGGCCTAATTCCTCAAGGAAAAGCGCAAGGAAATAAGAGCTTGGAGGCATGAAAATTGGTTAAGTGTTGGCCAAAGTCAGTCAGTCAGGCAGAGGATAGAAGCTACAGGTGCAGGTTGAGATCAAGGTTGAGCAAAACATATTGTATTCATCTAGATTCTTTAATTAATGCAATACATATAGTAAGAGGTTTTGAGTAGTTGCTTTCCCCTAGATATATCTCTGTGTATGTGTGTTGAATCTTGATGCATGTTAATTATTTTTGTTCTCGGTCGTGAATTTACTTTCGCAGATTGGTAGAGCAGATTTGAGTCTTAGGTTTAGTACATTACATGAGTAGTTTTGAATCTACATTAAAACTCTACATCTGGAGGTTGACCTGGAAAAGTGGGTCGGATCTCAGGACCGCACCCTCTGAACTGGGAAAGTTGGGTCACAATCGCACATAGGAAGTGTTGTGTGTGCGGTTGGAGGCCTTCAACCACACCCAGGCCTTGTCATGCATGTGGTTGGGGGTTAATTTGTGAGAAAAGAATCCCCAGCTCAAAGTTTGGTCACCTGGGGTGGTCCTTTGGCCCCTTGAGTGTCTTGTAGCCCTAAGGGATTTCAATATGTATTCAATTTGTCAGCCTTGCTTCCATAATTGGAGCTTGGAGGTCAGGTCATGTCAAGTAATTCTTCATCTCATGTTTACCCTAGTAGGCCGATGAAATTGGGTAAATGTAAGAGGGGGGTGTTACAAAGGACTTGCAGAATCCACAAATAAAAACTTAATTAAAATCCTTAAGAATATCATAAATGATAATTTGAGATGATGGCATCTTTTTCCTCCTTATTCCCTATGGGCAGTTAGAACCGTGACAAAAATTAGTACTAGTGTTACCCCTTTTCAACTAGTATATGTCTAGGAAGTCATTATGCCCATTGAATTGTAGTTAGCTTCCTTACACCTAGCATTTCATATGAAGAATTTAAAGAAATTGATTTTATTAACAGATATCATGCCTTACTAGCCCTTCATGAAAAAAATACTTCAGCTCTGAATCAAATTGAAAAGAGGCAAAGTGTTTTCAAAAGGTATTTTGAAAAGAAAGCTAAAGTTGCTACTTTTGGAGTTGGTCAAAAGGTATTATTATGGAATTCTGTGTATGCGGATAAAGAGAAGCATACAAAGTTTCAGAAGCTATGGGTTGGTCCTTATGAAATAGCAACAATAATTGGAAATAATTCATACTTACTAAAGGATGATGGTGGCAGGATTTTGTCATACTCTACTTTTGGAGTTACTATCAAACATTATGTTGATCCTACTTCAGGATCAATTCAAAAGTGATCATTCCTCTACCCTAGTTTCTTTGTTTTCATTTAATTTTCTTTGTTGTTGTTGCTTGATTTTATTTTCTTTATTTACTTTTATTTTTAATGGTGTTTTCATTTTTTGTATGATCCTTATGAAATTTTTATTTGAGATGTCATTAAGATATTTGTACAAAACAAAAATAAAGTTGCCCTGGTTGCAGTTTGCATAAAATATTAGTACAAATAATGCTACAACTAAGTAACCATTATCTTAATGACTTTTACGCAAGGTATTGACCAATTTTATTCTATCAAGGTGTAAAATTGATGGCTCCTATACTGATTTTGAAAAAAATTGCCCCTAAATACTTTTGGGTTATGAAGATTTCAAATAAAAAGGTGAGTGAATTTTTCTTCTCTCTATGATAGGAGTTTTGGGTTGGTTTTATACATTTTGTCTTTTATTCTATGAAACCAGAAATCCTAAGTTCAATATAGTCACCTATATTTCTCTATGGAGTCACCAATTGTTGACACCAATTTCATTAAAGTCTAAATTTGTATTAAGCTACAAAATTACCCCTCCATGATTGTTGTGTCATGTTTTAAGTGACCCTAATTTTTTGTAATATACCCAATTAGCAGCAGCTAATTGATAATATTAATTTTTGGCCAGTTTACTTTTAATAAAGTTAAATCAGTTAATAAAGTGGGTGAGAAGATACTTAGCCTACACTTAGGAAATAAACATTCCCTAAAGTCACTTGAGCATATTATTATTTGGTAGTGTGGGCCCAGGAGGACGAAGTGGCGACGTGAGGGAAGTGGCAGTGTGGGCAGCATGGGCCCATGACAGCACAAGGAGAGAGGGACAACGTAGTTTTGGTGGGGCCTAGGTGAGAGCAAGTCTCAAAGCATAAAAAGGGGAAGAGGATCCTCATTCTCTCATTCGATTATGCATCTATGTTTTTTCTCTTGACATTGAGCACGCTTTTGTTGTTGAGAAAATTCTGCAAGTGTTGTTCAGCACACCAGGTGTCTCTGAGCGGAGATCCCAACCTCAACCCTGGGGGACTTCGAGTGCCTGCTCGGGTGAGGAGTTCTATCTATTGATTTTCAGGTGGGAGCCATAGCATATTCAGCCAGGGAGTACGCACTTTCTTGGGCAGCGTAGTTTCAGGTAGAGACCACGCAGTTCTTGTATGAGGCAGTTCTGGGAGAGATGATTCATTAGGGGATTCAGCCTAGGATAGTGAGAAGGGATCAACCCTTCATTATTCCATAATTTTGGTAGAGGAGGAGGCCACTATTTGCAGAGGATCATTCAGGGCCAGCGTATTTCACTAGATAGCGTTATTTCTCAAGGGAGGTCAAATTTCGGGGTCATCCATTCTGAAATTCCATTCTGGGCTTTTCTGAGTATTTGGAGGAGAGCACATTCCCAGAGTTTCATATTTTTCTGAGTAGAGGAATAACCCCAAAGAGCCATCCTATTCCAGCAGTAGCAACATTCTAGTAGAAGCAACAACAACAATTTGTAGATAATGCAGTCACTGATAGAGCAGCCATTCCTTGAGCATTTCTGAGAGTTTTTCCATCTTTCCTTGTGCAAACCAAGGTGCCATCATTCTTATCACCTTTGTACTCATTGTATCTTTCAGTTATATAATAAAATGGCTCAACGTTCTCCATATTTTGCATTGTTTATGTGATGTCTCTCTATTTGTTGTAGATTCTTGTTTATGCTGCTTTATATTTCCATTTATTTCTATTCAGAATATTACAGTGGTATCAGAGCTCGTAGACTTGGCTTAGCCTGTGGAGTAGATTTTCTATGCCACCAACAGGAAAACCATATATCACTTACCGGGGAATGAAGTACAAGGAACAAGAGCGGAGGCTTGAGGCCACTTTTGGAGAGGGAGACTGTATTCCAGCACTAGACGCAGAGGAAGAAGAACCAATGGAAAGTGAGAAAGATGAAGGAAAGGAGTTCGGGGAACTTCTCCTAAAGTCTGTGCAGGATCTATCGAGGAGGATAGAAGATATGGGGCAGAATTTTACCGCAGACCAGAGACAGCGTGAAACTCCAAGGGGTTTTCACATCGGAGAAGGGTCCGACACTTCCCACCATTTGCAAGAGCAGATCACAACGCAACAGGTTGTATCACTTACTCCCCCACATTCCACGATGCCCACATTTCTAGCTACAGGAACCAGAGCAGGAGCACCTCAGGAACCGGAGTCGGTTCATATGAGGGATTATTTTGCCAAGTATCAGTCCTATGGCTGAGAGTTTGGTGAGGCTCTCACTTTCCATGACTTTGTTCAGCTCAAGAAGGACAGCAAACCCCGTAACTAGAACAGAGGGGGGAAGGTACACACAGGATGGGGATGTGCAGCGTAAAGTGGGTAGATTTATCCTGCCAACATTTGACGGATCCTCCAAATGTTCGGCAAAGGCTTGTGGAGAAGCCAGATATATATTTCCAACTCAATCAGATGGTAGAGGGAGAGGCCATCAAGGTGGCAGCGTTGCACCTAGAGGGAGAGGCTCATGATTAGTGGTTCCACGGGATGGCCATGCTAGGTCACTCAACTATGACAACGTATGCAGAGTTTACACAGAGACTGGTAGAGTGGTTTTATCGGAGGGATCCGGAAGATAACTTTTTTGAGTTGACCAAGCTCAAATAGACCAGGAGCCCGAACTCCTACATTTCCGAGTTCTTGAGGCTTTTCGTGATGGTACCTGACTTGTCCTCATCCAGGATGATATACATGTTCATTTATGGGTTGGAAGAACCTCTGCGTGGGTTAGTTAGATCCACGAGGCCTGATACACCTCATGATGTAGTTGGGAGGACATGGGATTTGCAGGATGCCCTACCCAGGACCAAAGCTCCTTTCCCCCAGAGACCGACATTTTAGCCGAAGGGGAAGGACATGAGGGTTCCACCTCCGAGGGGGAACCAAGGCTAGGGGCCTTTGGACGATGAGACCCAGAGAGACCTCAGAAGGAAGAAGCTATGCTTCACATGATAGGAGCTGTGGACATCGGGACATCGTTGTGCCACTGGGAAGGCACACTACATAGAGGTCTTCTCCGATAGTGACGGGGAAGAGGATGCATATGAGGAGATGGAGGCAGGAGGCAGCACTGTAGTACAAAGAGGGGATCATCCACCACCTCCACCACCACCACCACCAGGGGCAACATTTTCACCTACTAGGGGAGTCCTTGCTTAATTCTAAGGCGTTGATATCTCTTTTCTTCTATTTTTGGAGCTGGTTTCACAACATTTGGTATCAGAGCTTTGGATTCTAGGGTTTCGCTGCTCCAAACAAGTCATCGTCGAATTTTCACTATAAATTTTTTTCTACGAAGGTTCAGAAGCTGAAATTTTTAGAGTGCGAAGCCGAAATCTTGAAGAACATCGTCACAAAATTTCAGAGCTTGGCTCGCAATATTTTTAGAGATATGATCTGTGGAAGTTAGGGCTTTTTGCAGGCTCCTGAACTTCACTTAAACAAGTCATCGCGGAATTTTCGCTATAATTTTTTTTCTACGAAGGTATAGAAGATGAAATTTTCAGAGCGCGAAGCCAAAAGGCTGCAGAACATCATTGCAAAATTTTAAAGCTTGGTTCACAACGTTTTGGGAGATATGATCTGTGGAACTTAGGTCTTTTTCAGGCTCCTGAATTTCATCTCAAAGAGGTGATCGTGGTAAAATCTTCATAACTCTCTCTCTGAGCATCAGATTGGAATTCTGTAAAAAGTGACTAGAAGTACATGGACTATAGTTTCCTTTCTATAAATTTCAGAGCCAAAGGAGGAAACAGTGACACGTGGCAAGTCGTACAAGTTCACTCTACTGAACCAGTCCATAATTAGGTCATTGTGGGAGATTGGACGTAACGTTGCCTTGAAGAATCCAAATCAATTCAGACCTGTGGCATTTGAAAGACGCTTCAAAGGAATAATACAGGGCTTAATTTCAGATATTGAGGATCTGCAAGTATAGAGATAAGTCGATTTCAATATCGAGCTCCTCAAAAGCAAGTAAAAGGTGTGTATTTTTTTTCTGAATTGCATAAGTCTTGTTTCAAGAATCAAGTTGAATTGATTCCAAGGGCATATTTTAGAATAGATATCAGTATTGGATTCTCAAATGGCCCCTAAAAATAATTCAACACCCATTAAGCCTTTAGAAGGCTCTACTATGACTCATGAAGACAAAGAATGGCAACATGACATATCAAAATTACAAGAGCAAGTGCAACAAATTTCGCTCTCGCAAAGAGCAACAAAAAATGACATGGAAGTTTTGAAGAAAGGCATGGAATCTAAGATGGATGGTTTGAAGAATGGCATGGAAGCTGGCATGGAATCTAAGATGGATGACATGGAAGCTAAGATGAAAAACATGAAGAATGATCTAAAAGCAGACATGGAAGGTTTGACTAAGTTGATACAAGAAATGTTTCCTAATGGTGAAAATATAGTAGAGGAAACTCATGATGAGAACAAAATAAACGTTAATCGAGATTTCATAAACTCTAATGTTGGAGGGAAGAACCACCATATTCCAAAAATGGATATGAGGAATTTTGATGGAAAGGATCCTGTAACATGGATACTACAGATGGAGCAATATTTTGATCTCAATAATGTGCAAAACACACAAAAGGTACGCATTGCAACTTCACATTTAGAACAAAATACATTTGTAGGTATCGATGGCTTTGCTCTCATAAAAAAATTGTCACTTGGTCAATTTTTACGGAGGAAATGATAGCACATTATGAGGATACAAAGAGAAACACTTTCTTTAGCCAATTGATAAATCTCAAACAAAAGTGTTCAGTGGGGGAGCACATTGAGGACTTCCAAAAATCAAATATAAGGGTAGCTGATCTTTCAGAGGAACACAAGGTTGATCTCTTCATAGGTACTTTAAAGGATAACATCCAACATGAAGTTCGCATTTTGGAACCTGATTCATTGGAGAAGGCATTCAGGTTGGCAAGAAAAATTGAATGCAAAATTATGGCGACAAGGAAGCCTACCACTCACTTCTATAAAGATTGAAGTGTTGCTACTCCTAGATTTCCACAACCTAGAAGGTTGACACCACAACAATTGGAAGAAAAAAGAGCAAAAGGGCTTTTCTATAGTTGTGATAGCAAATACACTAAAGGTCATAAGTGTGCTGAGAAGAAATTATTTTACATAGATTGTGAAGAGGAAGAAGAAAATGAACAAGAAGAGGATATACACCAGGAACCAACCCTAGAAGAGGAAGAAATGAGTCCGACCATATTGTGTAATGCATTGGCAGGAATTACCACTCCTCAAACTCTCAAGATAGGACATATCAAGAAGAAAAAGGTAATAGTGTTGATTGATTCAGGTAGCACCCATAATTTTATTCATTGTAAGGTAGCCAAGGAATTAAATTGTTTCCTATACCCAACACCAGAATGTCAAGTGATGGTTGCAAATGGAGGAACTATAAATTACTCTGGAAAATGCCATAATATCAAGCTAACCATGGGGGAATATGTATTGACTAGTTCAATGCTTTCCATTCCTATGGGAGGTGTTGATGTTGTACTAGGAGTACAATGGTTACAATCTTTGGGGACGGTAGCTTTTAATTTTCAAGAACTTTTCTTGAATTTTTTTTCAGAAGGAAAGGAAGTCGAATTACGGGGTATTGCAGGGAAGATGGGAAAGATAATAAGCTTTAATTTCATGACAAAGCTTCTAAATAAAGAACAACAAGGCGTAATTGCACAACTATGCTCACTATAAATTCCAAAATCAAAATCATCTTTTTCTGCAGATCTCCAAAAATTATTGGACAATCATTCCAAGGTGTTTGAAACTCCCAAAGGACTCCCACCTATTCGTGATCATGATCATGCTATTCATTTGATTCCAGGAAGTGTTCCTCCAAATATCAAGCCTTATAGATATCCTTATGTCCAAAAGAGCGAAATTGAACGTATGATTGCAGAAATGTTAGAGGCAGGTATAATTCAACCTAGTCAAAGTTCTTTCTCTGCTCCTGTAGTATTGGTACACAAGAAGGATGGATCATGGCGCATGTGTCGGGATTATAGGGAGCTCAATAAGCTCACCATTAAAGATAAATTTCCCATTCCTGTGATTGATGAATTATTGGATGAATTACATGGAGCAATTTATTTTACCAAGTTGGATCTTCGTTCAGGATATCATCAAATTAGAATGAAGACTGAAGATATTCCAAAAACAGCATTTCGAACTCATGAGGGTCATTATGAATTTTTGTTCATGCCTTTTGGCCTTACCAATGAACCTTCTAAATTTCAAGGGTTGATGAATTCCATTTTCAAACCCTTCCTTAGAAAATTTGTGCTAGTATTTTTTGATGATATACTAATCTACAGCAGGTCTTGGAAGGATCATGTTGAACATGTTGACAGGGTGCTCAAACTATTGCAGGAGAAACAATTATATGCAGAAACATCCAAATGTTTCTTTGGAGTACAAGAGGTGGAATATCTGGGTCATATTGTATCTCACGAGGGTGTTAAAGTAGACCCTAACAAAATTAAAGCCATTAAGGAATGGAAAGTCCCCACAACCATAAAGCATTTGCGAGGATTTCTCGGGTTAACAGGGTATTATTGCAAGTTTGTTAAGAATTATGGGAGAATAGCAGCACCTCTAACAACATTATTATAAAGATGCATTTTCATGGACTCCTGAAGCAACTAAGGCCTTTGAACATCTTAAAGAGGCAATGTGCCTAGCACCGGTCTTAGCTACGCCAAAATTCACAAAAACCTTTATTATGGAATGTGATGCCTCAGGAAATGGAATTGGTGTTGTTTTAATGCAAGAAGGAAGACCCATTACTTTTGAAAGTTGTCCAATCAAAGGAAAGTATTTACAGAAACCTATTTATGAGAAGGAAATATTAGCAATACTGCATGCACTAAAGAAATGGCGAACTTACCTAATGGGAAGACACTTCAAGGTAAAAACTGATCATGATAGTCTTAAACACTTTTTGGAACAAATACTATCTTCAGAAGAGCAGCAAAATGGGTCACAAAGTTGTTGGGTTATGACTTTGAAATAATATACAAAATAGGGAAGCTAAATGTTGTTGCAGATGCACTCTCAAGAAAGAATGAAGAGGTGGAAGCATTGCTTTGTGCCATTTCTATTATCCAACCAAATTGGATAACCGAAGCAAGAGATGAATGGAAGAAGTACGAAGAAGTGTGGACACTCATTCAAAACTTGCAGCAAGATCCTAGTACATCTGATACATTTAGTTGGAAAATGATTCCTTATGGTACAAAAATCGCTTATATCTTTGTAAGAATTCCCAACTAAAACAAAAGATTCTTTTGGAATTGCACACTTCTCCTTTAGGAGGACACTCGGGATTTTTAAAAACTTACCACAGGGTGAAGAAAGAATTTTTTCGGGATGGCCTTAAATCTGATATTCAAAAGTTTGTGGCGGAATGTTTGGTTTGCCAGCAGAATAAAGTTGAGACAATTAAGACCCCGGGTCTTCTACAACCTTTATCCATTCCAAGTCAACATTGGGAGGAGATTTCAATGGATTTTATCACAGTTTTACCTAAGTCCGAAGGAAAGAGTGTCATCATGGTGGTAGTTGATAGAATTACCAAGTTTGCAAACTTTTGTGCATTATCTCATCCATTTAAAGCAAGTACAGTTGCTACTACATTTATGGACACAATTCAAAAGCTACATGGAAACCCAAGGGTTATTGTGAGCGAAAGAGATCCCATTTTTACTGGAAATTTTTGGACAAAGTTATTTTCTTGTTTGGGTACTCAATTAGCTCATAGCTCATCTTATCATCCTCAATCTGATGGTCAAACTGAGATAGTAAATAAATGTTTGGAAGGATATCTTCGTTTTTTTGTATCTGATAAACAAACACAATGGGTCAAGTGGTTACCTCTCGCTGAATGGTAGTATAACACTTCCTTCCATACTGCAGCAAAAATGACCCCATTTATGGCACTTTATGGATATCATCCACCATCCATCACATCATCTTTAAGGGAAAATTCGAAGGTTCAAGCGGTGGAAGATCACATCGAGCATCAGCAAGAAGTTCTCCAACTCTTAAAGGATAACCTGAATTTGGCACAAAATCGAATGAAACAACAGGCAGATCAACATCGCAGCGAGAGAAGTTTTGATGTAAGAGATTGGGTATTTTTACGGCTACAACCATACAAACAAATGTCCCTCAAGCAAGCTAAGAAGGATAATAAATTATCACCAAAGTACTATGGTCCTTACAAGGTGTTGCAAAATATTGGTTCTATGGCATACAAATTGGAGCTTCTTTCTTCTTCATGAGTACATCCAGTTTTCCATGTTTCATGCTTAAAAAAGGTTATAGGTGAAAATCTTCCAGTTCAAACAATATTGCCAGAACTTAATGAGGAAGGAAAAATCATATGGGAACCTGAAGCGGTCATGGAAACAAGAACTCGACAGCTACGGAATCGATCAATTTCAGAGTATCTCATCAAGTGGAAGAACTTACCCACTGAAGATTCTACATGGGAGGATGATAATTTTATACAGAAGCATCGAGAGCTACTCAAGCGTTGAGGACAACACTTTTTTGAAGGAGAGGGGCATGTTAGGTCCCTATATTACTAGTATAGTCCCTTATTGTTGTTAGTGTAACCCCCTTATTTTTATTATTGTACCCCTTTAACCCCCATATTGTTATTATTGTGCCCTTAAATTATTATTGTTAGGTCGGCTAGGATTACATTGTGGCCCCACTAGGATTACATTGTGGCCCCATGGACTCCTATATATAGAAAGGAGGTTTTGTAATTTGTATCATCCAAGATTTTTTCATTCATGTAATGTATTGGAGGTTTCCCCCTTGAAGTGGCTTAATTCTAAAGTGTTGATATCTCTTTTCTTCTATTTTTGGAGCTAGTTTCACAACAGATCTGGAGCAGGGCATCCAGGTAGTGATTACTACATCCTCTAGGCATCCTATAGCTTACAGGGATGAGATTGAGAGAGCTATTCATGAGCTCTTAGCGCTGGGACACATCTAACCCAGCATTAGCCCGTTTGCTTCTTTTTTTGTACTGGTGAAGAAGAAGGATGGCACACTGAGGATGTGCATCGACTATCGGGCTCTCAACAAGAAAACCATGAAGAACCGATACCCCATCCCGCGGATTGATGAGCTGATGGATAATTTGAGGGGGTCAAAGTTCCTCTCGAAGATTTATTTGAGGTCGAGTTACCATCAAATCCGAGTGAGGGACCAGGATGTCCCAAGACAGCTTTCAAATGTCACTACGGCCACTTTGAGTTTCTGGTGATGCCCTTTGGGCCACTTTCCAGTCCTGCATGAACCACATCTTCTGTGGTCAGCTAAGGAAATTTGTGTTGGTATTCTTCGATGACATCTTGATATACAGCTAGACATGGGAGGAGCACCTGCAACACATGGAGGTTGTATTGAGCATTCTGGAGGAGCAAAATTTTGGTACTAAGCTCTCAAAATGCGAATTTGGAGTGAGCTAGATGCTCTATTTGGGGCATATCATTGGTGTGGACAGAGTGAGATTCCACGAGGAGAAGATCAGGGCCATCCGGGATTGGTAGAAACCAAGGAACATGATTGAGCTTCGGGGTTTGTAGGCATCTACACCTACCACCTGAAGTTCGTCAAGGGGTTTTCCCAACTTGTTGCACCCCTCACCGATCTTACCAAGAAGGGGGCATTTAGTTGGAAGGACACAACGCAAATGTATTTTGAAAGGCTCAAGGAGGTGATGAGAATTTTTCTAGTTTTAGTGTTGTCGGATTTCACGCAACCTTTTTTCCTTGAGTGTGATGCGTCTGGAGAGGGGGTAGGCGCAGTCCTGATTCAGGGGGCCCACCCCATAGCTTTCGAGAGAAGGAATCTATTTCCGCGTGAGAGTTTTTATCCCATATACGACAAGGAAATGTTGGCTATCATGCATGCACTAGCCAAGTTTCAGCAGTACTTGGTGGGGAACAGGTTCAGGGTGAGGATTGATCACAACAGCCTCTGATTCTTTTTAGAGCAGAAGCAGTTGCAGGAAAGGTAGCAGAAGTGGGTCAGCAAGATCTAGGCATACGACTTTGACATCGAGTATGTCAAAGGAAAGAACAACATGGTGGCCAATGCTCTTCACGCAAACCAGCAGCGTTGTCTCTGATGAGCTTAGACACGGACTGGAGGGCTCAGTTACTGGTGGAGTACTCCAAGGACTATTTTCCTGCGAGATACTAGATGGACAGGTCACGGATGATAGGTATAGAGTGATGGATGAGGTGACATACTTTAGGGATAGGATATTCTTGACTGGGAGCTCTCAGCTCAAGGAAAAGGTATTGTGTTCCTCACATGACTCACCACTATCAGGCCACGAGGGGTTCACCAAGACCTACAGGGCCATCAGGGAGAGGTTCTCTTGGAAGGGCCTCAAGGAGGACGTACTCTGGCATGTCAAGGAGTGCGAGGTGTGTCAGCGGAACAAGGGGGGGATGAAACATCCAGCAGGATTACTATAGCCACTTCCCATTCCAGAGGGAAAATAGGAGAGCATTTCGATGGATTTCACCACAGGGTTGCCCACAGTGCAGGGTAAGGATTGAATCTTTGTAGTCGTTGATTGGCTGACAAAGTATGCACACTTCTTCGCTATATCAACACGGTACATGGCAGCACAAGTAGCGGAGTTTTTTTTTAGGGATGTTTTCAAGTTGCATAGTCTTCCGAAGACCATTGTTAGTAATCAGGACAGTCGTTTCATGAGTGGCTTTTGGCAGGAGCTCTTTCGTTCGGTGGGTACAGAGTTGACTCTGAGTACCAGTTATCACCCTCAGACAGATGGGAAGACCGAGATAGTGAAAAAGTGGCTGGAATGCTACTTGAAAAACTGTCACAGGGCAGCAGAAGACATGGTTACATCGGTTGCATCTGGGAGAGTACTGCTACAACACCACTTTCCACATGTCCATTGGTATGTCTTTGTTCTATGCTTTGTATGGATATCATGCTTTGTATTTTTCTGACGTGATGTTTAGTACTAGCAAGGCCCCCAAGGCCAAGGATTGGATCCAAGAGAGTTAGGATATCCTCTGGGCTCTTAAGGATAACTTAGCTACAACACATAACCAGCAAAAGTTGTATGCTGACATAGGATGGGTTAAGAGGAAGTTTGAGGTAGGGGACTTGTTCTACCTATGGCTTCATCCATACTAGCAGTCCACGTTGAAGCAAAAGGGGGGCGAGAAGCTCAAGCCCCGCTTCTATGGACCTTACAGAGTGATCCGCAGGATTGGGGAGGTTGCATATGAGCTAGAGTTACCTACAGGTAGCAGGATCCATAATATATTCCATGTATCATGCCTGAAAAAGGCATTGGGGCAGCAGGTGACTGCAACAGAGGAGCTTCCACCAACAGATGATGAGGGGCATTTGGTGTTGCAGCCAAAAGCCATCATAGACACCAAGGAGAGGCAACTATAGAGCAGGACGGTCAGAGAATATTTGGTGAGGTGGAGGAACTTGTCGGATGAGGATGCCACTTGGGAGACTGAGAAGATTTTGCAGCATCCATCTTTGCAGTTGCTTGAGGAAAAGTAACGTTTTTTCAGGGAGGACTGTAATATTCCCAGTTAGCAACAGCTAATTGGTAATATTAATTTTTGGCCAGTTTACTTTTTATAAAGTTAAATCAGTTAATAAAGTGGGTGAGAAGATACTTAGCCTACACTTAGGAAATAAACATTCCCTAAAGTCACTTGAGCATATTATTATTTGGCAGTGTGGGGTTCAGGAGGACGAAGTGGCAGCGTGAGGGAAGTGGCGGCGTGGGCCCATGACAGTGCAGGGAGAGAGAGACAGCGTGGGCCAAGAGGGACAACGCAGTTTTGGTGGGGCATAGGTGAGAGCAAGGCTCTCAAAGCATAAAAAGGTGAATAGGCTCCTCATTCTCTCATTCAATTATGCATCTATGTTTTGTCTCTTGACATTGAGCACACTTTTGTTGTTGAGCAAAGTCTGGAAGTGTTGTTTAGCACACCGGGTGTCTCTGAGCAAATATCCCAACCTCAGCCCTAGGGGACTTCGAGTTCCTGCTCAGGTGAGGAGTTATATCTATTGATTTTTAGGTGAGAGCCATAGCATCTTTAGCCAGGGAGTACGCACTTGCTTGGGCAACGTAGTCTCAGGGAGAGACCACGCAGTTCTTAGAGGAGGCAGTTCCGGGAGAGAGGATTCATCAAGGGATTCAGCCCGAGATAGTGAGAAGGGATCATCCCTTAACTATTCCATCATTTTGGTAGAGGAGGAGGCCACTATTTTCAGAGGATCATTCAAGGCCAACATATTTCACTAGATAGCGTTATTTCTCAAGGGAGGTAAAATTCCGGGGTAATCCATTCTTGAATTCCTTTCTGGGATTTTCTTCATATTTTTCTGAGTAGGGGAACAGCCCCAAATAGCCATCCTATTCCAGCAGTAGCAGCAGTGTGGTAGCAGCAACAGTAGCATTTTGAAGATAATGCAGTCACTGATAGAGCAGCTGTTTCTTGAGCATTTCTGAGAGTATTTCCAGCTTGCATTGTGCAAGCCAAGGTGCCATCATTCTGATCACCTTTGTACTCAATGTATCTTTCAGTTATATAATAAAATGGCTCAACGTTCTCCATATTTTTCATTGTTTATGTGATGTCTCTCTATTTGTTGTAGATTCTTGTTTATGTTGCTTTATATTGTTGTTTATTTCTATTCGGAATAATACATTTTTTCTCTTTCGATCTATTTTGTGACCAAAGGAGCGAGTACACCATATAAGAAACTTAAAATTTCATCAATGCATGTTATGTGAGATATGTCCTATGTCAGAAATATTTGGTGTGAATGAGAATGACAGCTAATGTTGAAAAAATTATTATATTTTTCAACGTATACTTATGGACACCATACAAGCCAAATGAGAATGAATTTCTTGAACAAGTACACAAGGGTAAGAGGATAACGGACATATGTGTTTTTCTCTCAAATTTTGATTACAAGTATGGGACATTGGTTCTATAATGGATATGATATGGAAAAGTTTAAATGTTATGGAAATGGTTTGCATTTTATGGGGTTGAATCTTTTTTATAATAAATATGATATGATTTTGAATTTTCACCACTCATAGAGTATGATAGCCCGTTTAAATTCTTGGGTAAACTATGGTTCTCCCCATGGTTTGGACTTTGGTATATTGGTGTTTAAGCGTTTTGGCTACTATATGTGTATCTCAATGATATGTTGCTACAAGAGTATTGTGAAGGTTTCAATATACCCCGCCTTCGTATTTGATCCATGCGTTCATGCATGTTGAGTCATTTGGATGGTTTGATGTGTTATTGTTTATGCAATCCAAGGATTACTCCAGTATTGAGTCACCCCTAAGCATGGCTAGTTTTTATTATTTTTCTTGATTTACCAATTTTTTGTAGGCCATTTCTGAATCCACATAGTATGAGGTGGCTTTGTGACACTCAGTATTAAATCCAAAGCATTGAAATAGGGAATTTCATCCCAGGTATTGAATGAACCCGTCCATAATGATAATCGAGGGTTGGAAATATTTTTGGTTGATAAATAAATGACCCTCCGCAATAAGGGTTTCCTTCATGGAAATTGTGCATTTCTAAATAGGGAATCTTGGTTCATTTGGGAAATTTCATCTGTTGTTAGCCTTGTTTTTACTCTACCTATTACTATAGCAAGTTGTAATTTTGAAGGGTAAATAGTGATTCAATTGTGGGACCATTGTTGTACCTTCTTTACAAGTCATGTGTTGACTGGTTGAAAGGCATAATTTGATAACTTGATGTTTTAATGGTTAATTGTACAATGAGTTTTATTTTTTACATTGGTTGATGTCTCTCGATTCCTTTTAATTTTTCCATGTGTCTATCCATACTAACATTCATTGTTGTGTATTCGCTCATATATTATCATGTAAATAAAATTCACTCTATACAATATTTTCAATTTCAATTGGAAATTATCATAATTTTATAAAATTATTTATTGAGCCCTTGGTAGCTCAATACCCTCTTACGACTAAGGGTTTTATCAAAATTTCAAGATATAAGCATTATGCAGAGCCATTTCATGAAATACTCATGGTTCAAGGCAAATTATGAAAATCCCTCATTCAAATCATGGCTTAATTTGTCTTTGATCCCTCATTTGTACTATAAATCCATCTTCCACAAGATTATTTCATGTCTTCACTCATTATTTTGATTCATAACCTTAAATCATCGCATCCCATAAAAACCCTAACCTTGGTAGTTCATGTGTTATGCTATTTGTTATTACATTGAACTATTTTGGCTATATTTGGAAATCATATATTTGATTCCTGTCAATTTGATAATGTGCCAAAGAAAAGGGGTCGAACTTGTGAAGGAAAAAGGAAAAAAATGAGAATGAAATTCAGAATAGAAAGAAGAAAAATTAATTCAAAATAGAATTTTCCGCAGATAAAAAAGGAGCATTCTCACAGGAATCTACAAGGGTTTATTTTCCCCTATTTTATTTGACTTCATTGTTCATCATACCCTTCCTCTCACCTCACAAACCCTCATTCTCCCTCTGCATGAGATTTTATTAGTATTTTTCTTGAATGCAAACTCATTGTAGTGATTCTAAAGGGAAATGTGTTGATGTTTTAAGTATCAACTTGATTTTTTTATTCGTCGTTGTTAATATTGTGGTTGTGACTTGCATAGATGAGTTTTAATCCATGAAGACCAGGCAAGATGGGTTGAGTCGGAGGAAATAGACCTCCTACTATTTTGGGTACTAGGAGAAACAAGAAAATACATTTCTTTGTGCATTTTAATGTTGAATTTGAATAATTTCACCAATTGGCAACCACTAAGACCCTTTTTTCAGGCTCTCTTAATGTCTCTTTTCAACCTATTGTCTTTTAGAGAAGCACATCTTCCCTTCTGATTCCTCATCCGAACATTCTTGAGATTCCTATATAAGACCCTGTCAATAATCCCTTTAACAATGACCATGTCTAGAACCTATCACCAAACCCTTCTCATGTAGAAGATATAAGTCCGGGGATAAATTCTCACCAGTCCTACTCGTCATCCATTTACTCATTCTCATTCCTATACTATTCATTCACATTCTTCTCCATCTAAGGCATTCAGCCATGATTCTAGTCTCAAAATCACTATGCCTATTACTGGAAGTGCTCATGTTAGTCCTGTGAATGCCCCTGTTTATAAAATTGTTCTTGTTTTTCACTCTACCTCCATCATTTTGTTGATTCTGAGCCATTGCTGAGAATTTTTCCAATCCCAATTAGGATAATTCTACCCTTAAGCCTAAGTGTCTTGGCTCTAGTCTTGTTTCTACATCTACATCTTTGAAGGGAACAAATTAGGGAAAGTAGGTTGGGTCTAGTGAAAATATTGCAGAATCACCCACACAACAACCAATAATTTCTATGGAAACGTTTTTTTTTTTAATAGATCATAATAAAATTGTTTTCTCTTATAGATTCTAACTTATTATGTTGTTGATATAATTTTTGGATTGTTATATGGTTTTTATGGCAGTTTTGTGATGATTTATGGTGATCGGCTCACATGGAAATTTACCATGCACTTCTTTTATGGACATTATATATGTATATGACAGTTATTTGATGAAATTCAATTTTGATAACTGACTATTAAGCAATGCATGCCTATGTGGAAAACATAAGATATTATCATGCATGCTTTAAATTTTCTTCATAAGGATTTTATGAAATATGATGGTGTAATATGGATATGAACATGGGTTCTCCCTCCGTCTTAAGTCACTATATGTTTCCTATTTTTTAGGAGTCCAATATTAAAATTGTTTCCCTCCTTACCTATTCGATCATTTTTTATAATTAACCTTACTTAAGTAAAACAAAATGGTTGCATAAACGTCTCAAGTAATCTTGCCAATACAAATACTTGCTTAGAGAAGGAAAGTGAGATTGAATCTTGCACAGAGTATGGGATCCTTTTAAATAGTAGCAATGAATGGAGGTTTGAAAGTCTCACTTGTTGAGTAAGTAGCATACCAACATCCAAAAGTTCTCACTGAGCTAGTTGCACCAAGGCCAAGGCTTATCTATTGTTCACTGTCACTTGCATTTGACTTACACGGTTCATAGACATAGTCATTTGTAAAGGAGATTCTTATCACAAATTACTTTAATCTGTTGAGTTTGACTTTATTATATCTTAACAATATTTTCAAGTGTACTCAATGAAGGATCTATTTCTTATCTTACCATCTTGTGTCCTATTTCTATTGTTTCTTTTATTTACTTTCTTGATCATAGTATATTTTGTATTATATATAGCATCTATTATATTTATAATTTCAATTTTAAACATAAACAATGAACTTTCTATTGAATTTTATTCTTTATGACTATGATTATATGTTTGATCACTTTTCATACAAGTTTTGTGTTTGAAAATTGTAAATTTACCTTTTGTTAATCACTTTAATTTGTTAACCTTTTTTTAAATCCGAGATAGTTTTTTTTGGAATATATATATATATATATATATATCCAGGTTGATATTATTTATATTTATCTACTAGGTAGTTACTTCAAAGTTGTAACATAAGAAGGATATAAACTCTGGGTAACTATTCCCATCTTTCTTGGTTTATCCCACCAAGGATTTAGAAAATGTTGAGCAATTAGCATTTATATTTTTTCCATCAACAAGGTCGAATTAAAAAACGCCAAGGTAGATTCTTTATTGAATTCTAGTTCACAAGTCAAACTCATAGAAGTTGATTTGGTCAGGAATCTTGGGTTGAATGTTCATGATAATCATAGCCCATATCCATTTGAATGGGAACAAAAAGATGTAGAACTCAAGGTCATAAAAAAAAAAGTAAGATCAAATTTTCTATAAGTGCATATTTTATGGATGAATTGGACTTAGATATACTACCCCTAGACATGTGTCGTGAAAGCGTTTGGAAGCCCTTCCAGGTATATCACTAATGTGATCTTCATGCAAAGAGAAAACCAATATCATATAATCAAGGATTGAAATCCATACATCATCAACACACACAAATTCAATATATCTTTGGTAAGTTCCAACCAAGCCAAAAATTTGATTAGTTCTAGTAAGAAGAATGTATTACTTTTCTTAAGAGAGAATCAACTCTGATGAATTCATAAGAGTAAAAGCATCCTTGGATGGATGCACTAAAAATAAAAACCAATAGTTGGTGATTTATATTGGATCATTATAACGTTTTCATCCACCTTGATGCTTCTAGAGTGAAAAAAGTGGAGGGATAAGCTCACAAAACCATTTTTACCAGCATGACCAAGTTTGGCAGATTGGGCTCTGAAACCTTCTAAAAGAAATATGAGGCAATAAATGGTGTTTTGGGGAGGTAAAAAAAAATATTTAGAATGGAATCTTCTTTTCCCTATTCTACATATAGATACCTTTTTAATGGCATGAGAATTGACTCAATCATAGTTTGTCTGCAAAATTTATGCCACTCGAAAGTTGACCTTCCTATTTGACCACCATAATTCGAGAGGGTTCCACATCATCTAGGATTATTCATGGAAAAGAGACTATCCACATGATCATGATGAAGAAGAATCTATAATATTCCATATTGTAACTATACTTAAGAGTTGAAGGAGTCAAACTTAACCAATGGTAGGCTATTGGGTTGTGTTATAATTGGGCCACTAGGACAAAAAGGGGTTGCATTATTTTTTAATGCATTTTGTTCAATAGACGAAAAAAGTAGCCGAGAGGCATAGGGTGAGAGAACATAGAGAGGATTTTTTCACTTTATTAACCCACGAGTCATGTTCCTTAATTCTTTGTAGTTGCATCCATTTTTTATTTAAAGAAAGAGAGTTGAGTGGCCCCACATTCCATCCTAGGTTTTCTCCTGAAGGGGCTTCCTAATATATATCTTGTGCCAATTGTGCTTTGTGAGCTTTTATTTCATTTTTCTCTATTTTTTTGCATAATTATAATTTTCATGCATACACAATACATAGTAATTAACATATCCAAAAATCTATGAAGAAACAACCTCATAGTGTAGATTTTGAATTTTATAATATATTTTAGTAGATCTATTGTGATGAATTGTTTTAGTGGCATATCCACAGAATTTTATGGATCATATTGGTATTAGAGTAGGTTTCTTTGGGTATATTGTGGACAATTGCAAATCATCCAGATCGGTTAAGCAGAAAGTCACAAAACCCCAGTCATGGTCGATAGATCAGTGAATAACCCTCTTGATACCACAAAGGAAAGGCTTTTGTGGCTGGAAGCACAAGTTGAAAATATAAATCATAATGTGAGCCCCTTCATGGAAACCCTGACTAATAAGCTCATGCTATTTGAGGAATGTGGGGTTCTAACATAGAGGTCCGATCAAAGAGGAGATCAGGAGATGAGGAAGAAACAAAGCAAGAGATTAAGAAAGAACCTAAAAAATATCAACACAGTTCGAGTGTTGTAAACAATTCATATTCCTTGTTAAAAATGGAGATGAAAGGTCACATCAATCGTATCAAGGTGAGATTGATGTTCTGAAGCTAAATCATTGGTTGCAGCAATTAGAAGTTTATTTTAGTGTTCATCATATAGAGGAAGATAAAAATATTTCGTTCACTTGGCTGAAATTAGAGGGCCATGTCCTGACCTGGTGGTAAATCCACATGGAGACCCCGTGGTTGAAGGGATATCCTATAGAAACTAAGTGGGAGGATTTCAAAACCCTCATAAAGTCATAATTATACCCTGTCGATTTTGTAGAGGACCATTGGATCAGATGGCATAACTTCAAGCAGAAGTAGAAGCAGAGTGTATAGGAGCACACCATAGAGTTCAAAAATATGGTCATTATGATGGGTATCTACCCAAAGAAACTAGATGTACTCCTCAAGTATCTCGAGGGTCTACACAACAATTTGTAGAATCAAGTGTTGATGTTAAAATCTAGATCAGTGGATGAGACTTGTGTATAGGCATAGTACCTAGAGAACATAGACCAGAAGAAAGGGAAATCAAGTGGATCAAAGTAGGAGCACCAATATTATTCTAAGGAACGAAAGAAGAAGTGTAAAGGGGAAAAAGATAAAAATATTATTGCCACGTCACACTAGTGCAAAGGTCTCAGCAACCACTGCAAGCACTATAACATTGATGGTCATACAGAGAAGAAGTGCTAGAAGTTGCATCCAGAGCTTACACTGAATAACAAAAGGAAAGATAATAAGAATAACATCATGGACACTAATTCAAGCAACCAAGTTGAAAGTAGTTTGAATTTGGATGATAATATCGTATGTGCATCAGTGTAGAATGAGGTTAATCTGAGTAGCCTTCAACAATAGGAAGAGAACAAAAAGACCAAACTCTTCCATATAAAGATATGAGTTAAAAAGACCAAAAATTTATGCTTTGTTCGACTTAAGATCACAAGAAATCTCACTATAGTAGAGCTGGTCAAAAAATTGGGATTGGAAGTTCATAATCATCCAAGCCCATATCAATTGGGATGGGTAAATAAGGATGTGGAAATAAAGGTAACAAAGTAGTGCAAAATTATATTCGTTATTAGTGTTGATTTTATTATCGAATTAGAACTATATGTAGTTCTCATTGATGTATGTGGAGTGGTGTTTGGAAGTCCATTGTTGGGAAAAATACTGAGAGGGGGGGGGGGGTGAATCAGTATTTAGTGCAGACAATAAAATTTTTTACTTTTTCCTTTCTAAAAACCCATACGCTACTTTCCTGAAGCCAACTCGCGTATATACGTGGATATCCTTTACAGAACTCGCGTATGTCCAGAGATCTAATTATGCATTTAATTATTAAATTAGATAATTGCATTATTCATTCATCAGATGTTTTAGAAAATAGTAAACAGGTGAAGAATAATCATCACACATAAGCAACACACATGAACACCAAGATTTTAGGTGGAAACCCAAATCGGGAGAAAACCACCGCTGCCGTCGTCTCAGTCTTCAATATTTATTACAAAGAAAACTTCTTACAACCATGTACTGGCGCACCAGTCCGGCGCACGTTGTGCACCCACCCGTGTATACAAACTCCTCTCCCCGTTTCACTGCCTCTCCCCGGGAAGGGAGCTACAACCCCCTATGACTCGTTTAATGGGGCCTCTGCAAGCTCTTCTGGAAGGGAGCTACGACCCCCTGCTTTCGTTTACCAGCCTCTCCTGGAAGGGAGCTACAACCCCCTGACTGAAGGCTTCGACCCTCAACACCACTGTAGACCACGTTTCATCAATTTTCACACTGGATCAAACAGCTTCAATACAACCCTTCACTTATCAACAATCATACTTTTCCCATTGCTTCCAACATAACAGTGAAACCACTGTAACCAGAATATCAGAGATAACCTAGACTTCAGAATATATATGTAGAATC
The DNA here is from genome assembly GCA_034641835.2 of Pinus albicaulis. Lineage (NCBI taxonomy): Eukaryota > Viridiplantae > Streptophyta > Pinopsida > Pinales > Pinaceae > Pinus > Pinus albicaulis. Next base: position 317,714,613 of record CM076570.1, on the reverse strand, counting down.
ACATTCAACCTTGAGCAACTATAAGCTCAGATACCATATGCGCCTTTGTTTAAACAGATCCGCGTATACACGCGCTTTTCACGAAGCGAACCCGCGTATACATCTGTGCATTTTTCAGAACAATCCTAACTGCCCATACGCGCCTTTGTTTAAACAGATCCGCGTATACACGCGCTTTTTATGAAATGAACTTGCGTATAGATCTATAAAAGATAAACTTTGCAGAACAGACCAGATCTATGAACTTACCCAGATTTCTTCAATTTCTTCAACAGATTTGCGCCAGGTCTTCAATACTTCTTTTCAGATCATCCTAGAGATTCATCATTTCCAGATCTAGAGATTTTGAACCTTCATCATATTCATAGGTGCATCATAGATTCAGATCTATCGATTAAGAATAGAGTTCAACCATACAGATAAACTTTAGAGTGAATTATTCATTTAAAGCCTAGACATATGCACACCTTTGCAAAATGATCTTCTTCTCCTTATATAGGTTTAGCCTTTATCAATACCATGAGTCAAAACCACACCACTTCCGATGGTATTCCTGGACGGGACCAAATAGATAATCAAGCGCTCAATACAATGGGTCAATACCATGGTAACACCCCTTGGTATTCTAAATTTGGAGCACAAAAGGGCATACGCAACTTCGCACGTACTTTTCCGCGTGCATACGCTACTTCTCCTAAACAAACCCGCGTATTCTTTGTGACACATAATTTTCATCATTGTTCTGGCCCTTACTGATATTTCTTTCATCATTAATAAACTCATCAAGCATTAAGGACAACTTCATCAAGTAGGTTGCCATCATCTTCATCAATTGGGTTGCCATCAAGGACAACACTCTGCATCATATTTCCAACAATCTCCCCCTTTGGACTTGATGGCAACCACGATGGTGTTTGACCACAACAAATAGATACATTAAGCATAATGATATTCTCCCCCTATTCAAACACCATGTCACTCTCCCCCTTTGACATCAAGGGCAAAGGGCGGATCAAAACCAACACAAGGTTCTCCTCATGTAGATAGAAGAGCACTGTAGATCTGATGTGCACTGAAGTTACCATGCTCCCCCTGAATTCATGCTGAATGATCAAACATATTTTTCAATGAAGTACATGACTCTATGACCTTCCTATCACCAAGGACTCATACTTACATCAAAGATCCAACCAAGTGGATTTACATATGAGACTCAAGTACCCAACCAAGTGGGTTTACACATTTTGACTCAACTACCCAACCAAGTGGGTTTACAAATTTGAACAAGTCCTTACATGTCTAAATATTACAATTTTACATCATAGGTCTCATCATGACCTTTTTATCAAATTACAAATATGACTTTCTATGACCACTACCAAAAAGACCTCAAGAAGGAGATCACATTTCAGAATCATCATAATGCCAACAATGTATTACACTCAGCAAGGCTAATGCTCCCCCTGAAACTGTGCCACCTGTACCTGTCTTCTTTTGTCACATCAGATGCACTGTTGGAAATAAACATAACCAGAATTACCAAAACCAACCATGGGAATCATCATACATTGCTCCCCCTGAACACTTTCAACAACCAATCATCAAGGCATCTTTACCCAATATCAGAGAATGAAACAGAAATATAAGAGCTGAAACATCATCAGAGATACCAAACAGTACTGCAGCTGTGCTAAAAAATGCTGACCCAAAACAAGGTTTTTCAGCAACTAACCATACGCGGTTTTCTGTGTATAAACCCGCGTATATACGCGACTGTCTTTCAGGAAACCCGCGTATCCAATTTAATCTTTTGTATTTAAGCAGTTCCGATTTTCTGCAAGGCAGAGACTACTCCTAGCTTCTGTCTGAGATATTCGAATGCTTCCCTAGGCAGAGGTTTGGTAAATATATCAGCAACTTGTTCTTTGGAGGGAACATACTCCAACTTCACCTTTTGTTCAAGAACTTGTTCACGTAAGAAGTGATACTTGATGGGAATGTGCTTGGTCTTAGAATGCATAACAGGATTCTTTGAGATACTGATGGCGCTTGTATTATCACACATAATGGAGATAGGAGGTGAACATTTGATTTGAAAATCTTGTAAGGTTTGCATCATCCAAAGAAGTTGAGTGCAACATGATGCGGCAGCCACATATTCTGCTTCTGTTGTAGATAAGGCAATAGAGTTTTGCTTCTTGCTGAACCAAGATACTAGCCGGGGCCCCATATAGAATGCATCAACACTAGTGCTTTTCCGATCATCAACATTTCCAGCCCAATCTGCATCAGTGTAAGCATGAAGAGTAAGATCAACATTATTTGGATACCATAGTCCAAAGTCTTGAGTTCCTTGTAGATATTTGAATATTCTTTTGACAGCCTGAAGGTGAGTCTCTTTTGGATTAGCTTGGAATCGTCCAACAATCCCAATTGCATGCATAATGTCCGGTCTAGTCCCAGTGAGATACATAAGACTTCCTATCATAGATCTGTATTCTGGTTGATTCACCGTGGGAGAATCATCATGAGAACTGAGATTACATCCAGTTATCATTGGTGTACTTATAGGTTTGCACTCTTCCATGCCATACTTCTTCAGAATTTGCTTAAGGTATTTTGTTTGTGACAAGAATATACCATCTGTAGTTTGATGCACTTGCAAGCCAAGAAATAATGTTAGTTCCCCAAGTAAAGACATTTCAAATTCTTGCTGCATGACAGAAGCAAATTTCTAACTCATAGATTCTTCATTACTTCCAAAAATGATATCATCAACATATACAACCACAATCAATAGTTTATCATTTTCAATTTTTGTGTATAAGTTGCTATCAGCAAACCCCTTTGAAAATCCTTGTTGATGAAGATATTTGTCAAGACGATAATACCATGCCCTTGGAGCTTGTTTGAAACCATATAGAGCCTTTTTAAGTCTACAAACAAGATTTTTATCATTTCCCAAAATGAATCCTTCTGGTTGTTCTATATAAACTTCTTCTTCTAGATCACCATTGAGAAATGCAGATTTAACATCCATTTGATAAACTTTGATTTGTTGAAAACTTGAAAAAACAAGAAACATTATTATGGCTTCAAGTCTAGCTACAGGAGCAAAGGTTTCTTCAAAGTCTATACCTTCTTGTTGAGTATACCCCCAGTAAAACAAGTCTAGCTTTGTTTCTTACAACATCCCCATTCTCATTTAACTGTTTTGAATATCCATTTAGTTCCAATGACATTTTTGTTATGAGGTCTGGTACTAATTCCCAAGTGATTCTTTTCAATTTGATCAAGCCTTCATTCATGGCTTGAACCTAACATTCATCTTTGCTAGCTTGATTGGATATTGTGTGGTTCAATAGTGGATAGAAATGCCGGATTGCTAGAAGACTCCACAAGAGTCCTTCTGGTTTGTACTCCTGCTCCCTTATCTCCCAAAATTTGAGATTCTGGATGATTCTTTTGAACATATCTGGATGGAGCTTTTTCAGATAAATCATCTTCAGGTTCTTCATTGGGTTCACTGTTTATATCATTGTTATTTGATGTGGAAGGGCATAAGTCGCCATCTTCTTCATTTGTTATCTATTTTTCTTCTTTTGGAGCTGCAGGAGAGTCATCAATAACCACATCAATACATTCAACAATTTTCCGAAGTCTTTTATTGTAACATTTATAAGCTCTACTCGTGGAGGAGTAACCAAGAAGTATTCCTTCATCTGCTCTAGGTTCAAACTTGCCAAGTTTTTCATCATTATTTTTGATAAAGCATTTACTTCCAAAAACTCTAAAATGCTTCACAGAGGGAGAATTACCATACCAGAGTTCATATGGAGTTTTTTCACTATTTACACGAACATGTGCTTTGTTGAGAATGTTTACCACTGTATGTGTTGCTTCCCCCAAAATGTGTCGAGTGTTCCAGAATCATCAAGCATAGCTCTAGCCATTTGTTGAATTGTTCTATTCATTCTTTCTGCTACGCCATTTTGTTGTGGAGTGCCAGCTACAGAGAACTGTCTTTTTATGCCTTGTTGTTCACAAAATTCAAGGAATTCGTCTGAAGTATATTCTCCTCCTCGATCAGATCTAAGACATTTGAGTTTTAGATCTAATTCATTTTCAACCAGAGCCTTGAAGATCTGAAATTTCTCAAAGGCTTCGTCTTTGAGTTTAAGCAACCCAATCCAACACATTCTAGAGAAATCATCAATAAATAAGATATAGTATTGTTCACCACGTGGTGACTTTTTCCTCATAGGTCCACATATGTCAGTATGAATGAGTTCAAGAGACCTACTTGATGATCCTTCTTTGGCATTAAATTTCACTCTGGTCTGCTTGCCGAATTGGCAAGATTTGCATATGATACTTTCAGGTAGAGTAATATTGGGAAGACCACGAACAGCATTAAGTCTGCTTGATTTGTTGATTTGAGAGAAGCTTAGATGCCCCAACCTTCTATGCCATAGCCAATTTTCTGAAGATTGACTCAAGTAACATTGTTCTTTGCATTTCTTCAATACACACAGGTTGCTTGGAGTTCTTTTCCCTTTTATAATTGTTTTGCCTGTATCAAGATCACGAACCACACATTCTTTTGAACTAAAGAAAACTTCAGTTCCTTGATCACACATTTGACCTACACTTAGCAGGTTATGCCTTAAGCCATCCACATACATGACATCATTAGCCTTCACCTTTTCCTTTAGAAACACGGACCCTTTTCCTTTAATTACAGCAGGATTATCATTTCCAAATGTAACTTTCTTTTCCTTTTCTAGAGCACTATATGCAAGAAGTTTGTGTTTGTCACTTGTCATGTGTCTTGAGCATCCACTATCAATGTACCATTGATTTTCTTCACCTTATGCGAATAATGCTATGCCACAATTTTCAACCTGTAATTCCTTCTTTTTCCATACTTTGGATCTTGAAGGAAAATTCTCTTTTGGCTGAACTTTGCTCCTGCATTCAGATTCTTCATGCCCAAATTTATTGCAATAAGCACATTCAACTTCATTTAGAAGAGGAGAAAAGTTGTTATAGGTATTCTTCTCAAATTCAATCCTTTTCTTTCTTGCTTCTCTAGTCATGATAGTTTTATATGCAACACATTGAACAGCTTTATGACCAAAATTGTGACATGAGAAACATTGTCCATTGAAGAAGAAATTTCTACGATCATGAAATCTTCTACTTGGATTTACCTGTTGATTGGTGTTTCTTTGAGAGATATTCCTGTTAGTATTCTTTGAATTGAGATGATCATGCTTTACCTGCAATGATTCTTTATTCCCTTGCTGAGTGGCAGAATTTTGTAAACCAGCTGTAACTGCTTTTAGATAATTTGGTGCTGAAGTTTGAGAGGATTCTCTGATATATCCAAGACCTGTTTTTATAAGAGGGGAACGTTGTACCTTGATAATCTCATCTAAGGTTTCAGATCCTTTAGCAAATCTAAGATTCAAAGTTTTTACTTTCTCAGAATCTTTTCTTAGACTTACCACTTCACATTCTAATTTCTCAATGTGTTTCTTTGCTTCTTCAACCTGTTTTTCCAGAGTCTCTATGGTTATTTTCCTTTCTTCTAAGAGTATTTTACTTTCTTTTAAGCGTATTTTGAGTTGATTGTTTTCTTCAAGAAAGTCATTGTCCTCTAGAGCATCCACAAAAATATCCTTTTCTTCTCTAGATTCAAATGCCATGAGTAGTCTAAGATCTTGTTCACATTCTTCTTCACTATCAGATAGCCCATCGTTGTCTTCATGAATATAATAACTTTTTCTAGTGTTAAACCGATTCTTATTCCTTCTTGCTACTTCCTTCCCTTTTGCAGGTGTTTCTTTATGAGGACACTTAGCAGCATAATGACCAATTCTTCCACACTCTAAACATTTGAAAGGAAGCTTACCTCTGAATCGTCCTATGCCAAGTTGGAGTTTCTTTACAAAATTTGCCTCATCTTCTTCTGAGATATATCCTGATCCTTCTGGTTCTTGTACTTCTTTCCCTTTTGTAGAAGCTCTGAAGACAGCCTCTTTGACTTCAGATGGTCCTCCTCTTCTCATTTCATATGTGGTTAGTATGCCATGAAGTTGTACCATAGTAAGATTTTAAAGATCCTGTTTTTCTTCAAGAGCAGAAACTTTTGACTCAAATTTTGTTGTTAGTGATCTTAAAATTTTCTCAACCAGAGTAGATTCGGTTATTGTTTCTCCCAGATTTTTCATACGATTTACAACATCATCAACACGTAAAAAGAAACTAGCAATACTCTCATCACTATGCATCTTCAAATTTTCATATTCAATTATGAGAGTTTGGAGTTTTGCACTTTTTACCTTTGCATCACCTTCATAACTTAGAATGATTTTGTCCCACATTTCCTTTGCTGTATTTAGCTGCATGACTTTGACAAATTCAGATTCAGTCAAACTTCCTGTTATAGCATTGACCGCCTTTGCATTTGATTCATAATTCTTCTTTTCATTCGGATCTGTTGGTATTGTAGCTGGATATTGATATCCTTGTACAAAAATGGCCCATACATCTGTTCCTATAGACTGAAGATAGGACCTCATCCTTGTTTTCCAGAAGATTAAATTGCTTCCATTAAAGACCGAAGGATTTATAGATGTTATTCCATCTTGATTGCTCATCTTGCTTGATCTTCCTTCTAGCGGCTAAGCTTTTTCAGAAGGACCTGCTCTGATACCAATTGTTGGGAAAAAATACTTAGAGGGGGGGGTGAATCAGTATTTTGTGCAGACAATAAAACTTTTTACTTTTTCCTTTCTAAAAACCCATACGCTACTTTCCTGAAGCCAACTCGCGTATATACGCGGATATCCTTTGCAGAACTCGCGTATGTCCAGAGATCTAATTATGCATTTAATTCTTAACTTAGATCATTGCATTATTCATTCATCAAATGTTTTAGAAAACAGTAAACAGGTGCAGAAAGAACAGAATAATCATCACACATAAGCAACACACATGAACACCAGGATTTTAGGTGGAAACCCAATTCGGGAGAAAACCACTGTTGTCGTCGACTCAGTCTTCAATATTTATTATAAAGAAAACTTCTTACAACCATGTACTGGCGCAGACTCAAACCAGCACGCAGGCACCCACTTGCAGAAGGCTACAACCTTCTCTCGTTTACCAGCCTCTCCTGGAAGGGAGCTACAACCCCCTGTACTCGTTTACCAGCCTCTCCTGGAAGGGAGCTACGACCCCCTGCTCTTGTTTACCAACCTCTCCTGGAAGGGAGCTACAACCCCCTGACTGAAGGCTTCGACCCTCAGCACCACTGTAGACCACGTTTCATCAATTTTCACACTGGATCAAACAGCTTCAATACAACCCTTCACTTATCAACAATCATACTTTGCCCATTGCTTCCAACAAAACAGTGAAACCACTGTAACCAGAATATCAGAGATAACCCAGACTTCAGAATAGATATGTAGAATCACATTCAAACTTGAGCAACTATAAGCTCAAATACCATACGCGCCTTTGTTTAAACATATCCGCATATACACGCGCTTTTCACAAAGCTAACCCGCGTATACATCTGTGCATTTTTCAGAACAATCCTAACTGCCCATACGCGCCTTTGTTTAAACAGATCCGCGTATACACGCGCTTTTTATGAAATGAACCTGCGTATAGATTTATAAAAGATAAACTTTGCAGAACATACCAGATCTATGAACTGACCTAGATTTCTTCAATTTCTTCAACAGATTTGCGCCAGGACTTCAATACTTCTTTTCAGATCATCCTAGAGATTCATCATTTCCAGATCTAGATTTTGAACCTTCATCATATTCATAGGTGCATCATAGATTCAGATCTATCGATTAAGAACAGAGTTCAACCATCCAGATAAACTTCAGAGTGAAGTATTCATTTAAAGCCCAGACACATGCACACCTTTGCACAATGATCTTCTTCTCCTTATATAGGTTTAGCCTTTATCAATACCATGAGTCAAAACCACACCACTTCCGATGGTATTCCTGGACGGGACCAAATAGATAATCAAACGCTCAATACAATGGGTCAATACCATGTTAACACCCCTTGGTATTCTAAATTTGGAGCGCAAAAGGGCATACGCGACTTGGCACGTACTTTTCCGCGTGCATACGCTACTTCTCCTAAACAAACCCGTGTATGCTTTGTGACACACACTTTTCATCATTGTTCTGGCCCTTACTGATATTTCTTTTATCATTAATAAACTCATCAAGCATTAAGGACAACTTCATCAAGTAGGTTGGCAACATCTTCATCAAGTGGGTTGCCATCAAGGACAACACTCTGCATCATATTGCCAACATCCATACATGTAAATGGGGGATACAATATCCATGTAGAGAGCCAACCAGTACCACTTCGTCAAGGATAGAAAATTGTTCACCATCAACACACACAAAGGCAAGTTGATAAACTAATTAGTTCTAGCCAAAAGTATGTTTTACTATTTTTAAGAGCAAATCAGTTTGTAGAAGTGTTAGTAAGAGAAAAGGAATCCCTTGAGGGGTTTACTAAGAAATACAAACAACGGCTGGAAGAGTTTCTACAAGCATACAATGATGTGGGTTCCATTAGCCTAAAGGGATACCACCCAAGAGGGAAGTGGAGCATGAGATCCAGCTATTGTCGAACACCCCATTACCAAACAATGGGTTGCACATATAGTTTGTTATAGAAGCAATTGAGGTGAAGAAACAGTTGCAGCAACTACTCAAACATGGCATCATTCGACCGAGTACATCACCATGTGGTTCACCCATCATTATTGTTCCAAAGAAGGACGGGACTTGGCGAATGTGTATAGATTACAAGGTGTTGAATAAAATTACAACTAAGAAATAGTACCCCCTACCCAGAATAGATGATCTGTTAGATCAGTTGCAGCAAGTGAAATACTTCACCAAGTTGGACTTACAATCTGGATATCACCAAGTTTGAGTCAGATATGAAGATAATTGGAAGATGATCTTCAAAAATAGGCAAGGTTTGTATGAGTGGTTATTCATACCATTTGACCTATGCAAAGCACTAGCTACATTTAAGAAGTTAATGAATGATATATTGTGCCCTTTTATAGATTCATTTCTTATTGTATGTTTGGATGATATACTAGTATACAATTCTACTTGGGAGGAGCACATCTCACATTTGATGTGGGTGTTGGAGATATTAGAGAAGCACTAGTTGCAAGAAAATCTAAATAAGTGTGAGTTTACACAACAATCTTTGGTGTATCTATGGAATGTGATAGGTGAAGGAGAATTGAAGATAGATCCTGCCAAGATGGAGGCCATCATGGAGTTGTTGGTACCTACTAATGTTTCTGAGGTTGGGAGTTTCGTTAGGGTAGCATAGTACTTGAGAAAATTCATAGCCTCATTTTCAGTAGTAACAACTGTTAAGAATTTGAAGAGCTATAGGTTAATACAAATTCTCTTCTTGATAATTACTTGTGAGCTTCTTGAGTTACTTATGTCTTATTTTCTTTAGCTTAGTTAGTATTTCCTCAAGTCAATTATCAAAATGCATGAGACACAAAATTAGGCTCCTAGAGCTAGGGCAAAAACTCTCCCTCTTGGAGAGGAAAACCCGCAAAGAATTCTTCTTATAGATCTCAGATAACAAGTACCATGACCCAGACTTAGACCCTTGACCTATGTATGCTTCCAAGACCTTGTCACTGCTTCCTTGTCGACCTTCAACCCTAATTCTTTTTTTCTACACCAACTTGCACTATCCTGCATCAGCACTAGAGAACATGGTCTCTAAGTTTATCTTCCTTGATTTCGTATCGCTTGCTCAGAACACACCTTACTAGTTTTTCTATGGAAGTGATTTTCCACAAGTTTCTTTCTATTCAGATATTAGACTAGGTCACTCGGGACCCTTCACGTCACATAACATTGAGGTTTCTTTACTTGAGATATGTTGCCTCTTCTTCACTGTACAGCACTTAAACACATATCTGCATTTACTGTACAACACTTAGACACAGATTCGTACTTCAAGTAGTATGTCTGCACTTCAATTTCAGAGCTAACCGCAGACTTCTTTCACAATTCAAAACAGTCCGAAATTCTTTTACCCTTATACAAATATATACTGGTCTTTTCACTTGGAATCTGCACTTCTTTCTTCTCTTAAATCCGCACCTTAACACAACACCTTAAACATTGTCTGAACAACACTTTAATTCTGTTGAACACAGTCTTGAAGCTCGTACTTTTTCAGTCCTGAAGCTCGCACTTTTTCACAGAGAAAATTTTCCGAATTCTGTATTTTCTACGCAGAAACTATAGGGTATATATAGTTGTTGCCACATGTAAATTAGCCGACCTGTCAGTGAATATTTGTGTCTATTTGGGCCGACCTTTCAGGTATTATTTACCAGCATCTTCAAGCTGAATTTTCAAGGAGTATTTCCATTATCTTCGAGCTGCCTTCAAGGAGCCAAGTGACAAGGTCTTCGAGCATATATATGTATTATCAATTTGTTCTCTCATAAGTGTAACATGACTCCATCACTCTAATTATATTTATGACTAGACAAATTCCTAAAGACATCAAGAAGAAGTCTTTGACCTATAATAAAACTTCTTGCTCATGAAACCCATGAAGCAAGTACATACAAAATATATTTCATTATCTTTGTCTTTTTCTTTACATAAATACATAATTACATAGTTAATAAGAAGACCGACCTAGTTACACTTTTTCAACACTCCCTCTTAACTAGGGAGGTATTCATATAGGTACATGGTCACTTTCAAACTAAAGAATCTCATAAGAAGAATTGGATTGGTAATCGCATTTGTATAGCATCATATCAACCAGCATTGTTCTAATGCAATGCCTTGACTAACAACTCCATCTCTCAACGATACAATGGGCTACAAAGCTAGCGAGACACATGACTAATAGACACCATAGTCATTGTCTCTCCCAGGTACATACCCCACCTAGGTGTTCCTAGAGTATGACCTTCTTGGACTATTCTTCTCTTGGGTAGCCAGCCCTCAAAGAATATCGGTCCACGACTACTCTTATCCTGAATGCCCTATCTCATTCTCAAAGAGTATCGAATGCCAGATGATTACCCAATCCTCCATTATGTCTTCCAGGTGAAGACCAGAATGATGTTTCTATCCATTCTCTTGACATGGCCTTCACTAAGACTTACGACTGTTAGTCCTGGTCTAGTGCATGACACATGTAATAGAGAATCACATACGTCACTCCCTCTTAACAAAGGAAGGACATATTTCAAGTTTCTTCCAAGCAAGAAACTTACCACCAGGCTCCTCATCAACCAGGGTCCTACAGCAACAATCCAGCTACTCATGAAGAGTTCCTCTCCTCGATGTCATGGATTTCGATATTGAGGAATCTTCAACTTTTGGCTACATAGGGCACAAATCATCCATCACTTTCAGTCACGAGTCATGTCCACTATCAGAAAGTGATTCATCAGTATTCCTCATCTGGTCGACCGTTATGCCATGTCGCTTTCCTTCGAATCATCCCCAAGGATCATAGATCCTTTCTTATGATTAGTAGCCCTGCATAAATTCATCCAGATAAACATATACATATGAACTTATAGAACAAAAGTTACCTTAGTGATGATCTTTCACCATGACATCTTTCTGTAGGCATCGAAATCCTTCATACAGATTGACACATCTCCTAATGATATGTTTTGTCAAGGGTCTTCTTATTTACCAGTCTTCTGTCAGAGTCTACATATCTTCCCAGGAGATCTCCAAGTCACATCTTCTGGGCTTTCAGATGATAACTGCCTTTTGACATGGTTTCATTTCATGATCTATTCCTTTCTGCACATTCTCCATTCCTAGGAACTTACAACCTTTCTAGTTTCTCATTCATATACAACCACCTCATATTCCATGAGGACATATTATGTTGATTTCATTTGTCCGTGCACTGAGAGATATTCCTCCATAGATCATACTTCTAAATACATAAGTTTATTACCTGCAACCATATGACATGACTTCATAGCATCTAATGTTAGCATATAAATATATACATACCTCATACCCTTTTTCCCTTGAGTCATCTTGTAGCAATTTCTCAAGAATGAAGAGCTTCATTCTCTTGGCATGCTCCATCAATATCCCATAAATATGTTTCCACGATGACCCTTGCTCTTGATGACTGCTTTCCATTAGTAATGTTATCAGAGAGGTTTTCCCGAAGCTGATTCACCAGGAGCTCCTACCATGCTTTCATCATAATGCTACACTGCTTCCTATCATATAACCAACAGAAATCACTAAAAGGAGAAGATGATCTCAATAGTAGTGGAGATCCCTTGCTTCTTCTTTCTTATCAGGCTCTTTCCTCATGTCAGAGACATGGGCTTCTTTTCTATTTCTCTTGTCCTTTTTCACATTAAGGACAATTTCTATTTTAATGCCCAAGTTCATCAAATCCAAGGCATCATGGTTCTTCCACATTTCTTCTTTTACTCTGAGGACCAAAACTTACCAAATCTTCCTTTCTTCCTGGACATGGCTACAAAGGCTTGATTCCTTCACTTGATCCTGTAACAGCGTTGGCTTTCAATCTTGTTTCCTCTATTTACATAGAGACCCTAAATCGTGGAATGGTATGACTTCTATCTTCCGGTATAATTGCACATTGTACATCGGAGATGATAAAGTCTTTTATGGATTTTGATGATTTTAGATTTTGTACATCGGAGATGATAAAGTCTTTTATGGATTCTATAAGAATCCTTTGGACTCCTATATCTCCCTTCATGAATTTGGCATGACATCATTGTCCTTGTCTTCTATGGAAAGTTTGAAAACCCCAAACATTTTGTTTCTTTCTTTTCAAAGGAGACATTTTAATAGATTCATATAAAGTCATAGATATACTTACTTGAGTAGATGTTTTTCTTCTTCTACCAGCGTGTTTACTTTGAAGATGGTTGAAGCTTCCTGTGAATGGTGATTGATGATGATATTCTGTTGCTTCCTTGAAAGATCAAGGATGATAGGTAACTTGCCTTGAAGCTTTTGATGGCAATACTTCAATGATCTGCTGGCACATTTAAGATGGTTCTATAATACTGTCTTATTTCTTTCACTGTAGAAGTCTAACCTTTCTTCTAAGAAAATCCTTGCTTTGATGCCATCCATGAAATCTGATCCTTGAGTGTCTCTATGTCCTTTCTAGCACCTTAGCTCTGAAACCATGTTGATAATTTGGAGGGGTATAGGTTAATACAAATTCTCTTGTGTATAAGAATTTTCAGTGAAAATCACATGTAAGAAAATTTTGTCGACGCATTTCAAACCAGCCAGTGTGGTTCATCATCAAGACAAGATGAGAAATCTGATCAAGAAACATGTTTAAATAAATAAGGACAGGTCCAACTAGCCGTTGAAAAAAAATGGCTAGTTTGACTGGAATGAGAAAATTGAATAAATTTTTTGTCATATTTTATTATTTTTTAATTTTAATTCTATTATATTTTTTAATTTAATTATATTTTAATTTCAATTTGACTATATTTGAATATAATCTAATATTAATACTTTTTCAATAATTTAATATTAATACTATTTTAATATAGTTTAATATTTTTATTATTTTAATACTTTAAATTTTATGTTATATAATTAAAAATCATTAATAGTTTAAAAAAATAAATTAAAAATAAGTAAATTAATTAATTAAAAAAATAATTTTAAAATTTTTAAAAATAATATATATATATATATATATATATATATATATATTATTAATTCATTAATTAATAAATTTAATATTACTAAATAGGTAATTTTCAAATTAAATCATAAGGAAAATACTAATAATAAAAATCATACTAATAACAATTAAAATAATAAAACAAAATGAAGAGACAGGGAGAGAGGAACCAGAAACGAGAGAAGAGGGAATGACCATAGGGAGAAAAGGGGAAGGGGGGGAAAACAAATAAGAGTGAAGGGCAGGAATCCAACATCTGCTAACACTCCACCCATCATCCCTGTTAAGGTTAACCGGCCTCTTTTCGATTTCCAAGGCTTCCCTCAACTTTCGGTGAGCTTACTTGAGTTACTTATGTCTTCTTTTATTTAGATTAGTTAGTCTTTCATCAATTCAATTATCAAAATGCACGAGACACAAAATTAGGCTCCTAGAGCCAAGGCAGAACCTCTCCCTCTTAGAGAGGAAAACCCACAAAGAATTCTTCTTATAGATCTCAGATGACAAGTACCATGACCCAAACTTAGACCCTTGACCTATGTATGTTTCCAAGACCTTGTCACTGCTTCCTTGTCGACCTTCAACGCTAATTCTTCTTTTCTGCACCAACCTGCACTATCATGCATCAGCGCTAGAGAACACGTTCTCTAAGTTTATCTTCCTTGATTTCGTATCGGTTGCTCATAACACACCTAACTAGTTGTTCTATGGAAGTGATTTCCACAAGTTTCTTTCTATTCAGATATTGGACTAGGTCACTCGGGACCCTTCACGTCACATAACATTGAGGTTGCTTTACTTGAGATATGCTGCCTCTTCTTCAATGTACAGCACTTAGACACAGATCTGCATTTACTGTACAACACTCAGACACAGATCTGTACTTCTAGTATGTCTGCACTTCAATTTCAAAGCTAACCACAGACTTCTTTCACACTTCAAAACAGTCCGAAATTCTTTTACCCTTATACAAATATATACTGGTCTTTTCACTTGGAATCCGCACTTCTTTCTTCTCTTAAATCCACACCTTAACATAGCACCTTAAACACTGTCTGAACAACACTTTAATCGTGAACATAAATTATCTCGCACTTTTCGCAGTGTCTTTCCAATTCTCGTATTTTCTCATAAATAAAACTATAGGGTATATATAGTTGTTGCCACCTGTAAATTAGCCGACCTGTCAGTGAACAGTTGTGTCTATTTGGGCCGACCTTTCAAGTATTATTTACTAGCATCTTCAAGCCGAATTTTCAAGGAGTATTTCCATTATCTTCAAGCTGCCTTCAAGGAGCCAAGTGACAAGGTCTTCGAGCATATATATGTATCATCAATTTGTTCTCTCATAGGTGTAACATGACTCCATCACTCTAATTATATTTATGACTAGACAAATTCCTAAAGACATCAAGAAGAAGTCTTTGACCTATAATAAAACTTCTTGCTCATGAAACCCATGAAGCAAGTACATACAAAATATATCTTATTATCTTTGTCTTTTTCTTTATATAAATACATAATTACATAGGCAATATGAAGACCGACCTAGTTACACTTTTTCAACAACAACACCACGCCATGCCATAACAGCAAGTGGCAAGAGTTTCTAGTGGGAAAAGGACAATAGAGGGCCTTCGAGGAGTTAAATAAAAATATCATTCAAGCACAAGTTCTAGCATTACCAAAATTGCAATAGCCCTTTGAAGTGGAGACATGTGCAAGTGGGTATGCTATGGGAGTGAACTTGATGCGGAGAAGAAGGCTCGTATGCTACCATTCTGAAGTATTTCATGGGGAAGTTCTCAACTACCCTACCTACAACAAGGAGCTCTATGCCCTAGTGCAAGTTGTGAAGAAGTGGGAACACTATCTAATGGGAAAAGAGACAGTAATCCACACAAATCACCGACCACTACACTACTTGTATACCTAGAGTAAGCTACAATAGACTAGGCATTATAAATGGATGGGGTTTCTACAAAAGTTTCATTTATCGATCAAGTATGAGTTATATGACATGCTTGCAAGGCCACCCACATCAAAGATCACAACTTTGGGAACTCTTATGAAGATAGATCCATTCACCCATGATGCATACAAAGAGGTGTATTCAAAGGGTGAGCACATCAAGGAGGCGTTTCAGCAGTTGTAGAGCCATAGTCATGTTCATGACGGTGACAACACATTTGACTGCCATCTCCAATATGGATTACTCTACAAGTTGGGTAATTCATGTGTTCCTAAAGGTGAGCGATTGCAGTTAATTAGAGAGGCTCGCACCTCAAGGTTACATGGAACTTTGGTGTAGGGAAGAAAATGGCCAACTTGCATAGATATGTGTATTGGCCCAAGATGCAAGAATAGGTAGTTAGGTTCATAGGAGGATGCATGCTTTGTTGTACTAACAATCCTAGTAACAAGAAACAAGGTTTATTTCATCCCTTACATGTACCCACTCGTCCTTAAGAAAGAATTTCCATTGACTTTGTGGAGGGTTTACCAACAATCAAGAAGGGACACCCCTACCTGTTCATGGTAGTTGATAGGTTCAACAAGATGTGTGTCCTAATTCCCTACAAAATGACCATCAGTGGGAAAGAAGCAACATAATTGTTCTTTGGATAGGCCTAGGTGCACTTTAAGATATCAAGGAGCATTGTTTGTGAAAGGAACACAAGATTTCTCAGTGCATTTTGGACTACATTGTGGAAGAAGATGGACACAAAGTTAAAGAAATATGCAACATTCCATCCACAGACAGATGGGCATACATAAGTAGTCAAAAAGGCTTAGGTGCAACTTTTGAGGGGTTACAATCAAAAGCATCCGAAGACCTAGGATAAAAATATGGTATATATATAACACTCTTATAACAAAGTAGTCCACACTTCTACTGGTAAGTATCCATTTGAAACTTGTTTTGGATATTGGCCACCTTCACCTTTGGATATTGCATATGGGAAATAAGGAACCGTGAGGGAGGATATTATGGCAGATACCTTAAGGGAAAAAATATTTGTAGAAAAGATCAAGAAAACCATATACATGTACAAGAGACATTGCAAAAGTCACAAGAAAAATATAAGGCCAAGCATGATTAGCACATAACAAAGAATTCGTTCAAGGTGGGAGACAAAGTATGGTTACTATTGAACAAGGAGAGGCTATAGGGTCTTGGTAAGAAAATAAATTCTCTGAGGTATGGTCTCTTTGAGATACTAGAAAATATGGGAGATAAATCATATAGACTTAGTCTACCCTCATACATGCACATTTACTCAGCTTTGAATGTGGAAAATCTAAAATTGTATGAGCCTTCCATACTAGATCAGGGAGAAGAATAAGTCCTACCTTTTGTAAAGAATTTGGCACTTGATGCTCAAGAAAATTTGACAAGAGATATAGTTTTGTAGAAGATGTCTAGAACTACAAGATAGAGGCAACATGACCTTTCCATATTGGGTTGAAAGGACAACTTCCAAGCAATGCTAAATGGTACACCCAAGAGAATGTGGAGGAAAATTTCACTCACCTCATTTAGTAGAAGATTTTGGGGACCAAAAGCCTCCAAAAATGGAGAAATGTGATTGGATTGGATCATTATAATTTTTTTCATCCATATCGATGCTTTTAGACCAGCATTGGAGGAATCATCCCACGAGACCACTTTTACCTGTAGGACCCATTTTGGTAGATTAGGGTCTAAAACCTTTTGGGAGTAGTTTGGGGCATTAAACAGAAAAAAATTTAGGAAAAACTTTGTCGCTTTATCACTGCACTTGTTTTGATATTCCACACACAAATATGTTTCCAACAACACAAGAATCACCTCAATCAGAGTTTGTATGCAAAATTTATGTCACTCATAAGTTAACCTTCATGTTTTTACAACCATAATTTGAGAGGGTGCCACGCCATCCCACATTATTCATGGAAAGGGGGCTATCCATGTGACCATGATGAAGAAAACTCTAGAAGATTCCATATTGTAATTGAATTTAAGAGTTGAAAGAGTCAAACTTAACCACTAGTAGGATATCAGGTTGTGTTATAACAAAGCCACTAGGAGGAAAAGGGCTTTCATTCTTTTCGAGTGCATTTTGTTTTTTAGATGAGAAAAGTGGCCAAGAGGGATAGGGAGAGCACACAGAGAGGCTTTGTTCATTGTAGTATCACTCGGGTCATAGGCCTTACTTATTTGTACTTGCATCCATTTTTAATTCAAAGAAAGAGAGCAGGGCGACCTCACCTTCCTTCTTATGTTTTCTCCCCAAAGGGTTTCCCAGGATATATCTTGTGTATTGTGGTTTGTGAGTTTTTATTTCTCTATTAAATATTTTATGCATAATTATAGTTTGCATGCATACGCAATACATAGTAATTAACAGATCCAAAAATCGAAGGAGAAATAAACCCTCATAGTGTAGATTTTGGATTTTCTAATATATTTTAGTAGATTTGTTGTGACAAATTATCTAGTGGAATATCCACGGTAGTTTATGGATCATTGAGGGAATTGTTGCAAGCATATGGAGAAATTTTCTAAGATCCTAAATGGTTACCACTTAAGAGGGAAGCGGAGCATGAGATACAATGGTTGCCTGAATCCCCTTACCAAATATTGGATTGTATAATTAGTTTGTTATATAAGAAGAAAAAGTTCAGAAATAGTTGCAATAGTTGTTAAAGTAGGGAGTAATTTGACCAAGCACTTCACCTTGTGGGTCACCTACCATCATAATACCCAAGAAGTATAGGACTTAGCACAAGTGTATCGATTGCAAAGTACACTTGGGGGCTAGGTCTCAATTCAAACAACCTTGTTGAAATGTATGGGCTTTATTTTGGTCTCCAACTAGTCAAGGATAGAGGTGTTTCTTCGATTGTAGTCATAAGCGACTCTCTCAATCACTATTTGGCATCTACTCAAAGGATCGCTCCCGACAAATAATCAACTCTCTCTCCTTTGCAAAATCAAAATTATTATGAAATCCTTCTCTCAAAAAGCATATTATCACATTCTTCGTAAGCAAAACAAAGAATCAGACTCTGAAGCAAATCGGGGTTGCTAGCTTGAAGCAAGGCACTATGAAATCAACAAACCGATGGGGTTGCAAGCTATTCCATGATAACCCTTCATATGCATATAAGGTCTTGCCATTTTCTGTGGATTGAAGAAATACGGCTCTATGAAGTGCAAAAGAAGCGCCTCCAAATGTTGCACTCATTGTGTCCTTCCATCTCAAATAAATGTGGAGTACCTTACTTGCGTCAAGATGTCTTCATATGAAGCAAGGTGGCTAA
This sequence comes from Pinus albicaulis, assembly GCA_034641835.2. Classification (NCBI taxonomy): domain Eukaryota; kingdom Viridiplantae; phylum Streptophyta; class Pinopsida; order Pinales; family Pinaceae; genus Pinus; species Pinus albicaulis. Next base: position 317,695,506 of record CM076570.1, on the reverse strand, counting down.
CTGTGGGGAAGAAGGTCATGTGCATCTTTAATTATGTCATGTGGAGAAGACGGATCCAAGTCTTATCTCCATTATATTTTATGATTGTGCAAAGCTATACATATTTCTCAAGCTATAAACTATTTAATGTGGTATCCGCAACCGTTAAATTTAAATTTGTTTAAATATAACAATGGGCCTATACTGCCCAACCACATTAAATAGGCTATAGCCTGGCAAATAATGGTCCCGCAATCACTTCGATGAATTATGGATAGAGCAAATTTAAATGGTTTTGGATGAATTTGTTCCTGAAGCCTGGGAGGAGAGCTGAGGGAATGGTGTTGCATTCATGGAAAGAAAGTCCATATTAAACAGGCAAGAGATGGTTCGAGAAGACGTAGTGGTGAAAAATGATGGTATTTATGCAGGATGGTGGGATAACTGCCTCCGTGTCTCCAGTGATCTTTCTTGCTCTCCCAAGTCTGGAAATCTCCTGCTCGGAGGATCGAAGAAGGGTCGGAGCCTCTACGCTTCGTTGTCTAGACGAGGAATATTGGTGTTATTCAGCTCTGCGGACAGTCTAATTATCTCTCCTTCAAGTGTGCCAAGAGGATTCAGTTATGCACGGGTTCCTTGTCTGGAAGTTCTCATTGCAACCATATTTATTCAGTCCTTCGTGTCGTCTCTCTGTATCCTTAACAACTTCCTACCAGTTTCCAAATTCGGTCATTTGCAGAGTAACTCTGTCTTCCAAGTTCCCCCCCTCTGTGCTTCTGAAATAGAAATAGTTTCTCGTTTACGTCTCTAGTTGGGCAGATTCTTGGTTCCTTTCCGAGATCCCTCCCTATATTAGCCCTTGTGGATTAGTTCCTTGGAGACGTGCTCAATTGGTCGCCTCGGTGCGTGGAGTCCTCGTTGCTCATTCTTCTTCCGGCACCAGCAACGTGCTTAGCTGAGTGTGGGTGTTTTCGTGCCAAACAAATATCTCAGTTTCACATCGAGAATCAAGACGCTCCCGCCTTAGCTTCTGGATGGCTAGTTCTGGATGTCCTAGCCACTGCCATCTCTACCCTCATCCTCCCATAGGCAGTAGTGATGGGTGTAATGAGTTAAAGCGGCAGATGAGACAACAATCAACTTCTATTCTGTTCCTAACTTCTATTTTGTTCCTAATTGAAAAATTACAGAAGTTCCAATCCAAAATGAACCAGTTTGATGAGGAAATCAATGGGATTTGAGGCTCGTTTGTGGACATGCGTCTCCATAGGAGTGTCTATGAAAATCTAAGCACGGGAAGCAGCGCCTCAGGAGGACCCTCGAATAAGATGTCTATCGATCCCCGTAGCTGATCTATGCTTAAATTCTACACATGTACCATCTTTTGTGGCCAATTTTGTAGGGCATACAGTTGCAATAATTTCTGCATAATGTATGAACATGATGGTAGGGCAATAGTACTTTTTGAAACTCCATATATGGTCTCAATAGAAAATGCCTCTGTACTAAATGTAAACACTCTCCAGGTTTTCTGTTTAATGAAATTCTCTCCAGGTTTTCTGTTTAATGAAATTTCTAATCACTCTTTAAAAAAAAAAAAAAAATCAATACCCATTGCATATGATAGATGATTTATTAAACCAATCGCAATATGTCAAGCAATACACCAAGTTGAATTTCAATTCGAGATACCACATGCCAAGCACTACACCAAGTTGAATCTCAAATCGAGATACCACTAGGTACACATCGAATAAGAAAACACCATGGAAAATTTTAGGGGCTAATATTCGCAGGTGGGCTAATTTTCCATGCTTTTTTCAGAAAAAAGATTCGCCAATTTCCATTTTTTTTAAATTGATTTGCCCAAATTTTATAGTATAAAAATATTTGACCCTAAAAATCGCCACAAATTTATATATATTAATATAAAATGATTAGAAAACTAAATATTTTTACAAAAATAACATAAAAATAATTTGCAATTTACATATTGGAGACTACTAAGATTCACCAAGTTTTTAAACTTTAAGATAAATCTCCATCCTTAAAAATTTCCCTGGAAAACACCTAGAAGACCACTTTTAAGACAAGACAAGGTTTATATGAATGGTTTGTCATGCCTTTTGGTTTATGTAATACAACAACTACACTTGTGCAATTGACAAATGATGTATTGTGTTCCTATTTAGATCTATTTGTAATAGTTTATTTGGATTTTATATTGGTTTGTAGCTTTACTTGGGAAGATTACATCTCACATTTCATGTAGGTGCTAATGAATTTGAAAAAGCATCTACTACTACCTAACATTAAGAAATGTGAGTTTGGCCAGTGGTCATTGGTGTGTTTTGGGCACATGATCAGTGGAGGGGAACTCAAGATAGATCCCATGATGATGGAGGTCATCCTCAAGTGGTCAGTTTCTACTAATGTAACTAAAGTTTAAAGCTTTATTGGGGCAATACAATACCTATGGAAGTTTATAGCCTCCTTTTGAGTGGTAGCCATGCCACTCCCTACCATAATAAGGAGTGATAAGTGATTCTAGTGGGAAAAGAGTTGGCAAAAAGATTTAGATGAGCTAAAATGAAATATTCGTCAAGTATTTGTTCTTGCATAACCTAATTTGCAAAATCCTTTCAAATTGGAGATGCATGCAAGTGGATAAGCTATGAGAGTGATCTTGATACAGAGAGGTAGGTCATTATGCTATCATTCTAAAATGTTTCATGACGAAGTCCTAGACTACCGTACATATGATAAGGAACTCTATGCCCTAGTTCAAGCTACTAAGAAGTGGAAGCAGTATCTAATGGGCAAAGAAACAATTATTGACACTGATCACTTGCCATTACAATATTTGTAGGCCCATAGGAAACTTCATCAAATAGACATTATAAATGGATAGAGCTTTTGCAGCGATTTCATCTAGTCATCACATATAAGAGGGAAATGCTAATAAGTTAGCAAATATGCATTCAGGGCCCACACACATCCAAGATTATAGATTTTGGAGCTCTTGTGCACATGGAGCCTCTTACCCACGATGCATACAAAGAGGCATACATAGAAAATGAAGACTTTGAGGAAGTGCTTCAACAACTACCAAGCCAAATTTGTATAGAAGGTGATGGTAAGGTTGACTATCATATCCATAATGGATTGCTCTACAAGTTAGACAAGCTTTGTGTTCCTAAAGATGAAGTTCATAACTTATCAATAGACTCGCACCTCCAAGGTTGTAAGAAATTTTGGTGCTGGGAAGACAATCGTCGACTTACAAAGGTATGTGTAGTGACCTAAAATGCAAGATGTAGTTCAATATATTAGAGAATGCATATCATGGGAAAGCATAAGAAGTAGCAAGCATGTTCTTTGAATAGGTTTAGGTGCATATTGGGATACCAAGGAGCATCATCTCAAATAGGGATACCAGATTTCTCAGAGTCATTTGGACTACATGTTGGGAAAATATGGACACCAAGTTGAAGAGATCTATAGCATCCCATCTATAGACAATTGTGTAGACAAAAGTAGCCAATAGGATGTTGGTCCAATTTTTGAGAGGTTAGAATCAAAAGCATCCAAAGACCTAAGATGAAAATATATCTATATTTAACATTCTTATAACGAAGCAATCCATACTTCTATTGGTAAGTCCCCTTTCAAAACTTGATTTGGGTATTTGTTACCTTCACCCTTAGATGTTGTCTATGGATAACGAGTGAGGAATGACATCACTAAAGTAGTGAAAGCAAACAAATTTGTTGAAAGGATTATGCAAATTCATTTGCAAGTATAGGAGACATTGAAGAAGTTACATGAAAGGCACAAATCTTGACTTGATTCTAGGCACAAAACTAAGAAAACATTCACGGTGGGAGACAATGTTTGGTTGCAGTTGAACAAAGAAAGGCCATAGGGTCTTAGTACGAAGATCAAGGCTCTATGGTATGGTCTTTTTGAGATGTTTGAGAAGGTGGGAAATAATGCCTATAGACTCAATCTACCCCCATATATGTGCATTTACTCAGTGGTGAATGAGGAAAATTTGAATCTATATGAGCCTTCCATCTTGGATCAAGAAATTAAAGAGTGGGTCTTACCTACCATAGAGAACTTAGCACAATAAGCTCAAGTACAGTTGGTAGGAAGAAATTATTTTGTAGAATTTCAAAACCAAAAGACAGATAACATGATCTCTAGAAAATCAAGTTGAAAGGGCAACTTCTAGGAAAGGCAAAATGGTACTCCAAAGAGAAGGTAGAGGAAAATTTTCCTCACTTCATTTAGTCCAAAAAATTAGAAAGAAAAAGCCTCCTTCAATGGAGAGGTGGGATCCAAAATGGATCATTGTATAATTTGTCATAAATCTTGGTACTTTGTAGATGGAATTATTGGTAGAATTGGCTTGCATATTCCATTTTAGTGCCAAGTACCAATTTGGAAATTTGGGATCTAGAACCTTCCAAAGCATTTTGAGGCAACAAACACTTTTTTGGGTCAAATATTTTTAAGCACGTGCCTCAACCTCTCAATGTTGTTTTATACGCTAAGAGCTTTCCAACAGTCTGAAACCACCTCAATCAAAGTTCGTCTCGCAAGTTGACCAACCTTGTTGACCACCATGGTACCAATTGGATGTCATGTCAGCCTCCAATAATGTGAGGGGCTAACAACATGTGGGTGTTCAAGAAGGTTCTAGAAGGTTTGAGGCATACAAAACCCCTAAGCCTTGATGGCTATTATACTATGTTAAATAATGTGCCACTAGGAGGAGAGGGGATTCCATTCTTTAACATTGTAGTTATTCCATAGTTGAGCAAAGCATCGAGTGGAATTTGAGAGCATAATAGAGGAAGAAGATTCTATAACAATCATTCAGGTCAGTGTTAAAAGAAAGGCTACAGTGAGTACCCTTTTATTTTATATTTGCATTCTCATAATTGAAGAGGAGAGTAAAGCATAGGCATCACCTTCTAGCTAGGTTTTATCTCATATCTCAGGCCAATGTTAAAAGAAAGGCTACAGTGAGTACCCTTTTATTTTATATTTGCATTCTCATAATTGAAGAGGAGAGTAAAGCATAGGCATCACCTTCTAGCTAGGTTTTATCTCATATCAGCTATCCCAAGACACATTACATTTTGTAATGGTGCGTTCATTTGATTTTTCTTTTCTTTTTTGTATTTCAGTTATTATCACAAATTTGAGCAATATGCTAGTTATAATAAATCAAAGATCTAAGGAAATAAACTTGCACAATAAAATACTTCTGCATAATACAAGATATGTTGTGACAAACTATTCTAGTGAGATATCGATAGCAGTTTAGAGATCAAAAGATGACATTTTTAAGACAAAAAAGAGCAAAAATGGTTCAAAAATATTTGAAAGAAACAATCCTTATGAAGGTTGAAAATGTTGCTTTTGAGATCAGGGGTTTGGTTTTTATTAGCCTCAAAACCAAGATTGCAATTAGTTTTAAAAAGGATCAATTGAGTGTGACCATTTTTAATATTATAATCAGAATTATGGACATCAAAAGCAACAAAAAGGTGAGTGATTAACCAGCTTTAATAGTTGTTTCAGCCTATCAAAAGAGAAATGTTAAATATAAAGTATTTCAAATATATTTTGTTGTACTAAATAATAATACAATTAATCAAGTCTCACGAGTTAGCTCAATCAACTGGCGTTCCTATTGTCCTATTGTCAAGACGTAACGCAGCAAATTGTACATGTCCTTAATTCAATTCCCACATGATTAAATGTACCAAGTCTATGCCACCTGCTTTACATGGAGTACTATCCTCAACACAGGAAGAAGTAACTAGATGTTTCCTTTCATGGAATAAAATAATCATAAAAAATAAACATCACATTGAAAACCACACTGTATAAAATTGAAAACCACCTTGTGTAAAACTGAGAAACATTGTGACATATAATATACGTATCAATTGGATTTTTCATAAATTTATTTCACATCTTTATCTTCCACAGTACATTAATTCCTACTTGTCAGATATCTTTCAAAATAAGCCTAATATTGCTATACGTTATCCCATTTAAAAAAATTGTGTTTACTGATCGAACACAAAGCAGATGATGTTTCCTATTCATATTTCAGAAAAAATTATTGTAATCCTTTCTGTTTGAGTATGCCAACATATGAATATTTGTTAGGATCTCGGAAAGTTGAATCATATGATTTCTAGATCCACATTTCATATTATAAATGGATTATGCTTCTGAAGTTCCATTGTTTTGTAGTAAGTACAAATATATCAGGATATCATAGCTGTGGCTATCATAAAGTACGCCAAGAAAATTTTCGGTTATAGAGATGGAATTTATCTCCTCTGTGTTGCACTCAAATTTTTCTATAAAATTGTAGCAATCTTGTATATGTCTGAACACATTCTCAACATCCAAACATAGGATTGACAATTAGCAGTGCATATTAAAATACAAACTGAGCAATTCTTCAAAAGGATGCCTTTGCCCACACTGAAACTTATCCAAAACACATATTTGGATTTGCAAAACCTTGTATTTGAAACCAAAAACATTTTGAGTAATATGATTGTTCCTATTGCTAAAAGAACTAGAGCACTGTGAGTTGGATGTAGACTATTTGCTCAAACTTCCATTACAGACCAAGGAGGTCAAAGGGACCGGTTGCTACAAACAAGAGCATTCTTTGGACTGGTAACTGTAGAGAATAAGCCCCTGCAGTCAATAGCACGATTTTGACCATGGGTGAATACTTTGATCCATTCTGCACCATATTATTCTTTACGCTTAGGCCGGTTGCGTGGACGTGAAAGAACAGACTCTTTTTCTTCTTTTTCTTCTTTTTCTTCCTTCGTACCATCCAAGTTTTCTTCTTGTATGCCAAGCCTCTTCATTAGTGCACGTTTTCTAGCAATCTGATAATTGTCATTCCAACAGACCAAGTCCGTGAAGTCAGACAGGTAGTGACATAAAGAGCTATATTACTTAATAATCCAGCACAGCAATTGAACTGGCTGTTTTTCTTGCATATGACACTATAGGAAGGTTGCTTGCAAATGCAGCACAATTCGGCAGTGATATTTAATTAATATGAGAGTAAAACAGAAAGCTCATGGTTTTCCATCAAATGATGGTCCCCATAAAACATAGAAAGACCACTCCTTGTGATATTTTCTCAAATTTCTCCTCTTCATTTTTTTTAAATGTGGTTAACAGATTCTAGGAAGTCCACAGAGTATTTGTACTGGATAAATCTACCTAAAGGGATCACTTTGAATCACTTCCTGCTGGCTCAATCATGGAGCCTGACCCCGATAGTCCCCAGAGAAATTGAACCCATGACCTCTCAGTAATAAAAAGATGCTTTGACACAGGGACTCCCAATTGAACTAACCCTCAAAGCTTTTCAAACTCTCTTACCAAGACAGTCAGAAATATTCCCTCCTAAATTATTTTATATTATAGATAACCAAACAGAATAATACTAAATGACTCTTGCAACTGATCAATTTCAAAAATGGTTTCTTTAACCAATATTGAAATGCCCAACATCACAATTTGCGAGGTCCTTCTTCAAGCAAAAAGTACTTTAGGCTTTGACTAGAGACAGTAAATCGAAGTGACTGCCTCAATGCTCTTATGTATCTGCCTCATTGTCTGCTAATCAATTTACTGGATGATATTGTTATGTGGAGCCAATATCCTATCTAAACACGGTAGCGCTAAGCAAACTATGGGAGAATTATCACCCACATTAACACCAGCTGAGTTAAGCTAAGTCCAGACGCGCCGTGAATCCGTGCGTGCTTTGCACCGTAAGCCAAACTAGTCACTGACTCCCTTTAGACTTCTAATATGCATCCATGTTATGACTATTTGTTTGTTCTCATTCAGGTTGCACATGCAAGGACCAGGAATTACACAGACACGAGCACCAAAACTCATGGGCCGTAGCTGAAATGGCTTATAAGTTAGAACCAAGTTTATCAAACTTGATATTACCCTTTAGCTGTAGGAAACCCTGATTTAGAAGAGCAGAAAAATAACACTCTAAAACTTGCAACTGTAAGAAATGATCTGGGGCATGAAACACTCCCATTTGAGCACTGAAACAAATATGTATGAGTTTGACTGGGATTATATGAAACAGCAGTGTTGGCATTAACATTTAGGGTGATACGTACTTACAAAGATGGCCTAAAAGCACTCGCATATCTGAAAGGACACCTTTTTATGTAAAAAAACAGGAGCAAGCTGAGAAAATCAAAAACATAAATTTGCATTAAATTTAGTGATCCAAATTCCACAAAGGGGTGCATCAAGATATCATTTCCTATTCTGGGGACACATTGCATCCTATGTGTCAATTTTTTTTGCTAAAACACACTTGTTCTACCTTTACATTTATTTATTTCAATATATATTTGGCAAGTGTATAGAGGAAACTTTTTGGGTTTTTTTTGGGTAAATGTTTTAGTTGATTTTGTTGATTTTCTCTGACTAAAAATTAGGAAAATTGTAGTTTTAAGTTGTTGTGTCAGCACCATCAAAATGCCCAAGGGTATTTTAGGGTATTGACTTCATTTCTACTTTCAAAAATATGATTTAAACGATGAAATATTGTGATCTCATCCAAAATCTAGTGGCTGGATTCCAGCAAAAAAAAAAAAAAAAAGCCTCACTACAAAGCTTTATATATTTGAATATTAATATTAACCCCAAATCTACCGCAGACACCAAATTGATGTATGAGACCTCCTTGTTTGTTTGTTGAACAAAGGACCCACTTCTGCACAGTGATTTGACCGCTAAAGTCTATGGAGGTGTATATACTCTACCTCCCTCTAGATTTGAACCTATGAAGCTACAACTTCTTATAAGAAAGCATGGGTTCTTAACTATTAGGCCGACTCAAGCTATACCATAATCTAATTTTAAGGTCACGACTAAGCCAGACACCAAATTGGTGTATGGGACCCTCTTGTTTGTGGGACAAGGAACCAGCCTCCGCACAACAATTAGACTGCTAAAATCTATAAAAGTATACATACTCTACCCGTCTAGATTTAAACCTCTATCTAAATTTGAACCTGTTACCACTTATCTAAATTTGAACCTGTTACCACTTATGAGAATGAACAATTAGAAAATAGAAAATTATCCATAATTGCTATTATGATATTTTATCCTTCCATGAAGGTTGAGCAAATTAAAACCAGGACACCATTCGAAACACTAGCAAATTTTAACGTAAGCTGAAGTTCCAACTACAAAAGATGAGATGCCCTTAAAACCTATTTTTTATCAAGGTCCTTTTGAAAAATAAGTAATGTTTTTGTTGGACCCTGAGTTTCTATGACGACAAGAGGGCCAAAGCAAGATGTGCAAGCATCCATACATAACGCCTTAACTAAGTATTCATGAATCATAACTTGAACAAGTGCTAGATTATACAATTCAATCTTTTCCTAAATTTGTTTATAAAAATACCATTACAAAGTTTGGTTGTCTGCAGACCCCAAGTGATCAAGGTAAATGCTTAATATGAACTGTCTGCAGATCTGATAGTAAAATTGGCTGACAAAGAATTGAACTCTGCTAATGGCTTGTGATTCGAAGTTCGTTTCATGCATTCACTTTCTAAAAATATGATCAGTGCACAATAAAGTTTTTCTTTAATAGTGGAACAATTTGCTGTAGGGTTAACACATTGAGTTTTATTGAAGTATTCTGGAATAAGCCTGCACATTAATTTTTTTTCAAATTTATTCCAATACTCAAGCTGTGTTAATATATTCCAATGATTTCTTAGGGGACTCAAATTATTTGACGATCTCTGAATATGTATGCTGAACTGATTATTATGGACTCAGAAAGAATCAATTTTGACACAGATATGATATGACAATAAACATGACAAACAAAATCACTGGAACAAAAGGAAATTTTGTATTCTAGTTGAAAGTTTGAATCGCATAAAAATATTCAGTTTTCTTCTGGTCTAAACGAATCTGAATGTTTTACTGAAATTATGTACTTGCTTCAAGATTTGATAAATGGAAATCTGATGCCAGATACCTTTAACTTCACCATAAGGCAGTGTAAGAACTGATTTTATGAGCACAATTATGGTAAATGAATACATTCTGAGTGTCCATAACAAATTGCAATTCCAATAATTATGTTGATTGAATCAATATACTAACAATCTGGAACATGAACAGCAGTCAAAACTGAGTATTGTGTGGTAATTCAGCCAGAAATAGTGAAATGAGAATATTTGATAATACTGATGGTAAACAAATAATGGTCCGGACTTTGGAAATCATCGGTTAAGTCTTATGGCCTTGGCACTTGGGTTGTTTATTTTGACAAGCACACTCAGCACTACATTGTGATAATTTACTGGTCAACCGTCAAACAATCCAGAATGGCTAAGGATCACCATACGGGCGTCATGTTTAATCAAAATAAACCTTCAATTTTCAAGTCATTACTGCTCGCACAAAATTTTGCTACATTTGGAGGTTTAACAAATTCATTTTGGTTAAGGAATAAACTCACATGCATGGATAGATTCACAATGTTCTAATTCAAAATGTTTGATCATTTGAGGAAAATGTGAGAATATTCGATGAGTCAAATCTGAAGTACAACTTAGAAATCCGAAAAACGACATTGATCATGTCAATCTGGTAATTTCATAATAATTTTTGGTAATTGAGCATTTGTTGCCATTTCCAGCATACTCAAATCTTGTGTAACCAAACAATTAATTGGCTCATTTGACCTTCTCTTGATATCAAAGGCAAATTATTTTGGCCATTTGATCAATTTAAGCTAAGTAAATACTCGCGCTCTCAATGACTTGGCTTATATTGGCCCTAAAGGATTTGCCCCCTAGGCTAGGGTAGTTCTTTCCTTAGTTTCAAACTTTCAAGTTTGGGACAAGGCTTCATGTGTAGCTTGCCTATTGTTCCAACTTCCTCTAGGCTCTCCTGATTGACGTTAGGACTTTTGCTACTAGGGTAGAGTTTAAGAGAGAACATTTTTGGCACCATTGTTGAGCATATAATCCATTGCCGTATTATCTAAAGCTTGGATACAACAAATATTTTGTGAGTAGGATCTCAAAATTGGTTAACTCACCTAGCAACTCCATTGAAGGGAAGAAGCCAAATTTCCTTAGAAAATTTAAATTTTGGTTGCTTGTAGGGTGAGACAAACATCTTTGTTGTCATTTGATTATTCACCTTGGTGACTCCACTTTTGGTTGAAGTTGGTTGAAAATGTCTCCATGGAAATTTCATGAGCAACATGATACTATTGATGTTAAAAGAATACTTGGATACCCAAAATAGCTAGAAGAGCTCCCAAAATTTGTCGGTGACACTTCATTGGCTATTCCTCATATTGTAAGTTTTCTAAGACATACTTCAGAGATCAACATAGCACATGAGAATGTGTTGATGAAAATTTGTGTACCCTCTTTGGGGAAGGAACAAAGGGATTGTATTAAATATTGTGGAGGTCCAAAAAGCATCACTTCCATTGCTTTCTTCTTTGAGCTTTTCTTCAAACATTGGAGTCCTCCCTTCAAGATTATGAAGATTACTTTAGCAACTATTTGGTTAAATTACAAGAATATAAAGAGAATGAAGCTATTGAAACAATTGAGATAGGGGAAACATTAACTTTGTCTATTGTTGAAGATTAAGAATATGAAGGAAACATACATGAAGTATTTTCCCATGATGAACTAGAGATACCTTCTTCAACCTCCACTTTTGAGGAGAATATTTTTGTTGCATCTTATATGAAAGATCAACTTTTTGATGAGCTCATTAAGGAAGAATCATTTCGAATTTTTTAGCTTTATGATTCATCCTTGGACAATTTCAAAAAGTTGGACTTTGATGAAAAACCCAAGTGATCTCAAGCATGCCTGTGGTTGAAGAGAAGTGAAGAGAGGTGATTTGAAGCTAAATCTATGCCCTCTCCTCAAGTTTCTCATGCATTCTCTCTAGTGGGGTGGTGTAACGTGAAGTGAAGAGTGAAAAAAATCCATGTGCTCCTAGTTTAACTCCCTCATGCACCTTAGTTGAAGTGAAGTGAAGTGAACAAGAGCCATGCACTTTCTCCACTCAACTAGGGATGATTAACTAGAGTCCAACAAGGTTCCTTCCTCATACAAGATCATGCGCCCTTAGCTAAATTGAAGATGGCTCAACTAAAGACAAGTGAACACCACTGAGGTCACCCTATCTGACTCAATTGAAGATGAGTGAACTAGAGATGACTCAACACAAGAAAGGTCGAGTGAAATCAATTCCAATGAGGTGCCTAAGATGATATGGCACCTATTGCCACATCACTGCCATCTCACTATCACATGGTTCCTTCACTTGTTGCCACTTGTCATTGTGCATGGCAACCACACCTACTATAAATAGACATGCCAAAAGTACTAGCCCCTGAAAATTAGGAAAGGATGAAAAATGTCAAGAACTGCTAGGAGAACCCTGTGATATATGGCATGCCTAAAAATAGGCACTAGTAAAAATAACAAGTTCCCACATGTGAACAAAATCAAGGTCATCAGATTTAATTTCCTGCAAAGAATTTGAATATGCGCTCATAATCACCATGTGAGCCCCATAAAATAGCAATGTCTCACATGTCTCTTGGAACAAGCTCATCAAAATCATGAGTTTGCAAGTGTCCTGTTACCCCTCTTTCAGCAGGGGTACTCCAGAACTTTTTGGCCACGCCATATAAGGCTTAAGCCCAAAGGATATGCATTATAGCCTTGTAAAGCCATGTGGGTGGGTGTTGTCTTGTGAAAGTGACTTTGCAATCCCCAATGGTGTGGATGGCCACGGTTACTCCCAGTATTGTTTGTTTCATGATATGTTTGCCTCTATGTCATTGTTGACTTCCCCCTGGTGGGCAATAACTCCTTGCCTTGATGGGTATTCTTATACCCTAGGATGGTGTGCAGGTATCAAGGAATAGACATTATTAGGACTTATGGTTTAAGGGATCACTTCAATAAAGCCTTGTAAGGGTGATCACCATATGTACTTTTCCCTGACATTATCCCTTCTGATCTCGGCACCCCCCTACCCCACATGTGCCATGTGTATTATGTATTATGCACTCCCCTTTGGCCTTGGATTTGCATCCTGATAGTCTCACAATTCCCAATGCATTTTCATCTCCCAAGGCATCATGCTACATCCTTTGAGGCAAAGAAGGTGTCCAATTGATTCTTTATGTCAAGATGAACCACTTATCTTTTGAAGTAATCAAAATGCCCTCATAGATTTCTAGTTACAATAGTACACCCAGTTTTGGGGCAAAGGGGCTTTCCATGTGGCGTTTCAAGCAACAAGATTTGAAGGTAAGTGAAGTGGACAAGAAAGATGTGGGAAGTAGGTGTTATCTACAAGCCAAATCAGCTCAACGCTCAAGCCAAAGTGACATCGAGCAAGCATTTACTCCACATAGGGCATGACATCATCCTTTTTGTGGCTATTGGATGGAGTAAAGTGTGAAAAATTCAAGTCTGAAATCCTATTGCAGCAACTAGAATTAATTCTTCTAATTGTTAATTAATTTAACAATCTATTTGCTACGGAAAAATACTGAATAAATCACACTGCAACCTTCCCAAATAAAGCTGCAGAAGAAAATATCACTGGAAATTGAGAAAATTCTAGCACACACATTAAAAATTAAAACAGTTATTTTTGGACAAATGTCCTAGAAAAACCCAACTTGGGAAAGCCAATGCAGCAATTGAGAGTTTTTATTATTAAGCAGTAGTGAGAAATTCTTAGTACAATCTGGATGCACAAACTGGCAATCCACTACGGAAAAATTGGCCACAAAAATTAGTGAGACAAATTTTGTCTCACCAGGCACTGATCCAGCTCTGAAACTGGCTCTGAATGGGCTCCACGAAACCCCTGCGCCAGCCTCTGCATCAAATCTGTGCAAGCACTAGGACGCTCTGCCAGGAACTGTAACTGATCAAGCCATCTTCCCAATCCAACCTCTAAGAATGACTCGTTGAAACCTTCCAGATATCTTCCCAACCTCTAGCAACTGAATCGACCCTCTGTCTGGATAAATCGAACTTTTCCTCAGAATCTTTTCCCCCAGCACTGCGCAGCCTCACTAAGGAACTCGACCTCTTGTAGCTGACTCTCCAAATCTGGAAAAACTTTCCTTCGGACTCATTGTCCCTGCCCCTCTCTGACTTTGCTTCCCTCCTGAAGCTCCAACTCTTCCGGCAATTGTTGTTGCTCTCTAGAAAGTCGATCTACTCAAGGAAATCGATCTCAAGTGTATATTCTCCATCTACCCATCGACTTCTTCTTATAATCCTCTGTTGGACCTCCAACAACCAAGATTAAAACTTAATCAAGAGCCTAGATTAATTCCTTGTCAATCTGTGTGAATTTCTAGATGATTCCCACCTTATCTCAATTAATTATGATTAATTAACCATATTTCCGAAGTTTAGACTCAGGAAATATTAAAAAATAGGATAATAATCTAATTGAGACACTTCTAGATGGAATTTCCATAAACGATTTCTAGTTTATGGAGAACTCATGTGTTTTAGCCTCTCCACAAAGTTTCAAGACTAAAGTACCTCAGATGCTACAAAAACTAACATAAAGAACGAATATGAGGGCAAATGATGAAAATGTTGAAGTTTAATTGGATCCCCCAAGGGATAATTGTCAAGTATCAACTCCAAATTACTTCAAGAAATGGCCAAGAACCTTCAAGTCAAGTTGGCCGCTAGTATTCAAAGGAAGATAAGGAGGCCGAATTCTTCAAGCAAGCAAAAGAGGTCCCTCCAAGGTGGATGTTGAGACATAAAGTGAAGAAGTTAGACCCCATGAACTAAATCAAGCAAAGTAATGTCAAATTAAGGGTCAAATCAAGTGTTTATTTCAAGAAAGGTAATCGTTGGAAAATTGAGGACCAAGGAAGGAGGTTGAGCCCTCCTTAGGCAAGATTAAGCCTTTTTCAAGAAAACTTAATGAGACTTATGCATAAATGAGAGCCCCCAAGGGTTGTTTCAAATATTTCCAAGCCAAATCAAGAGAGAATCCAAGGGAATGTAGCATCCTCAAGGAAAATTTATTTCTTCTATGTTTCACGTCACTTTGTTTATTGAGGGTTTTATTACCAATTTTTTAGCTTGAAAAGTCATTCCCATGCCTCATGGACGTGCCTTGACTTCTAGTATAGGCATGGACCTTCATTTAGGGAAAATTTTGAAGGATAATAAGCATTATTTGAGCCTTTATTGGAGTTATTTTTTGAGAATCCGTCCACCTTCCCCCTAGTCATTGGAGGGTCAATCAATGGTCAAATCAAGTCGTTGGAGAACCAAATGATAGAGAAAAGTTCAAGGAACATTTCCATGCAACCATAAGTGGAACGTTTTGTCATCTAGAGTCAAAACATCCCCTCTCGACCACATTGATGTAGCATTTTGCCTCTATTGGGGTTTTACTCAATGTAATTTTGAAAATTAAATTATTCTTGAATTAGCCTCCAAGCATTTTGTGGATGGCACATCCCATTTTTTGGGAGAGTAAGGAGAGAACTTTTGAAGAGCCTCATCCATAAATATAGGCCTTCTCGTCCTTGGCAAATCATTGTAAACTTGTTGAGATCTATCAAAATGTGAATTTTTTTATGAGACAAAATTGTTTACATGTGAATTATCTTCTTTTGTTTGGTTCATTAAATTATTTCAAAGGCAATTTTGGAGCAGCAAAAAGTTACTAAAAGGCTAAGCTAATCAATCCAAGAAGTCTTGGAAGAGGAGGTGTAGGGTTCATCTCACACTTTCTCTTAATTCATACAAGGTATTGTTGTTCTCTTTTGGGACATGATTCGCTCTCCCCTCAAGAAGTAAATAATGTTATCTTCTATAATTGTTGGTTGCTTGGTTGGAGAATTTGCTTCTTGGAAGGCCCTCTTAGTAGGATTTTAGTTCTATTACTTGTGTTGATGCTAAGGCTGTATACTTGGTGTGCCACCTAGCATTCCAAAACCTCAACCATTTAGATAACAAATCAAGAGAGGAAAAGATTCCTTGTCCTTGATTCTTGTGGAAGAAGGATCATATCCGTGTTCCAACAATTTGTGATTAATTACAAAATTATATCTCAAAATTCCTTATATTTTGTAAATTTGTAGTTAGTATTAAATATAAAAACCCTAAAAAAGTTATATTTCAAAAAAATCCAGATTACTTCATATAAAAAATTCAAAAAATATTTCAATAGTGAATATCTTCACTGATCTGTGGTTTATATTGCATTTATTGAGTATTTCAATGAAAAAATCACCACAAAAATTGAATTTGGGGAAGCCCTAATGCGGTATGCCCCCCCTTAATTTGCTTCGTATGTTGTGCTAATATTATTTCCAAGTGTTTTATGGCTGATTACAGGTTCTAGAAGAAATCTACAGCAATTGGGAATGAGTCAAGGCAAACCCTTTCTCTCAATTTTCAACCCTCATAGTTGTGGGCTATTTTCAGGGTAGTTGATTTGCAGATTGAATATCTCTCAAGCTACTCACCCAAATTGGGTGTTCCTATACTCATTGAAAAGGTATTTTATAGTATTAACTATTAACTTCTCCAACCAATTCCTTTGAGCTTCTGGTTCACCAAAAGCCATTTCTGGGCCTCTTAAGTGGCCTTTTGCTTGTTGACCTGTTGCACTCTTCAAAAATACAAAAGTTACAGGTCCAAACAACAAATTTTTTTTTTCTTCTTACAGTCATATAAAACAGGAATAATAGATCTAATTTGTCTTCTATTGTGGTGAGAAGCTCTCATACTCAATTTGTGGCATTTTCAAGTGTAATTTCTTGACATTTTGAATATTTTGCTTTGCTGGTCTGCAATTTTAGTTTGTTCTTACATCATTAATCAGATCATAATTTGGTTATTTAACTAACTCCTACCTTTTCCATATACTCCATCTAGGCACCAGTCTATATTTTCTTGGTTGAGCTGTTGTGTGTAGGGATATCATCAATGGAATTTAGTGGGAGTTGGCCTAAAGCAAGAGGAATACGATGAGGTGACAATGGGTGTACTCTTAATCGTGCAATCTGTGTAGCAGTCTTGGTTGAACCATGCCAACACTGCTAACTTGAGTAGTAACAAATCCCAAATATGTAATCACCTCTAACATGCAAGCCTCCAAACTCCCCCTCCTAAAAGGTTAGAAAACTTCTTAAAATAGCAATATCCTCCAAACTAATGAAAATGCATGTGAAATGTCTTTGACTCTAAATAGGCATACATCACGGAAAAATCCTATATCTAACCTCCATGAAAACGATCTCTGACTTGCACGAAAGTTGACTCTAAAAGCTGATTTTGAACACCATCCTAGTGAGAGTCAGTTGGCTCTTAACGCTATAGTTGCAATGGGAAAAACTAGGGATTAACAAGACCATAAGTCAATCATTGAACGAAATCAAGGAGTTATAGTGCATACTACATGGTTGCGTATAGCCCTTGTTTTCCCTCCTGAAATTGCTTAAATGACTCCATAGCCCAAATAGATAAGACACTGCTCCCTTTCCCTCATCATTCCGAACCCATTTCATTTTTCCATGTGCATTTTCATTGTTGCTAGCTTCTCTTTACTCCCACTCATTACTACACAAAGTGAATCCAGTAGCCAATAGGCAACCCCGCCCCTTGACTAGGAACCTTTTCCTCAATCTAAAGTGCAAAGGATAGTTTGTGAGGTGACAATGGCCAACCTCGGGTAGTACCTTATTTTTGGGACTTTAAGCTAAAGGCACCAGTTTGTGTGGTAACTATTACCCATCATATCAACAGGGGTACATAAAAACTTTGGCAATATTTATCACCAGCATTGTAAGCCCAAGGTCACAAGTCAAAAGCAATGTAAAAACCATGTGAGGCTCTGTATTAGGTATCCTAGGCCTTGTGTCTTGTCATTGAATCTATATCTTATTGTTTTCATCAAACCATAGTTGGTCCTTTGAGGTTTATTTTGGGTTCCTTTCATCCTATATAAGATTTCAGGGCCTTAGGTGAGTTTTCTTGAGGACTCATGGTTTTATGGGAGCCTTCATTTGTAGGGGTGATCACCGGTGTATGGGCCAATCTAGCCTGTGTCAAAGTGCACCTATGTCATACCACATGGTTATGGTCTATAGAGTTTGTATGTGGCCTTGGATTTGGTGAAATTTTCCTCAGACAACTCTCATGCATGGCACTCTCATATTGACAACTTTCACGTTTCTCGAAGCAGTACATGGTTCCCAATGCAAAATGGCCTCAATGGTCAAAAATTCAACTTTGCCTTAGAGCATTCAGCTTGAATGAGAGGACTTCATGTCATGTTGAATTTTTCCAATCAAAGGCGGCAATGGCTAGTTACAGTTTGATCAAACTTGGTCAACATGTCAAGCAGGTTTCCAAGTGGCAAAACAGGGGTATCATTGGGTAGAAATGATGCATGCATTACATCAAAGGTGGTCTACTTAACAAGAGGAATAAAACCCAAGTTTTTTAGTATGTAGATTTCCACAGTTCATATTTTGATGATGATGTTGAATATTTATGGACAATTGTGTGTTCCCAATGAGATGTCCAATGTTTCAGTTGAACACTTCACCCATCTTCAATTAAGGTTTTTGTCCCTGAAGATAGGTGAAGTGTTCACCTGAAATGTTGGACATCTCATTGAGAACACACAATTGTCCAGAAATCTTCAGCATCATCATTAAAACCCAAGTTTCAGATTTTCCAAACCCACAAGGGAGTTAGGGATCATCCACTTGGACATGATGTCGTGGCAAGACAAGTTTCCCAGTGGTATAACAGGGGTAAATTTTGTCAAAATTGGTCTACAAAATGAGAGGAACAAAACCCATGTCTCACTTTCTTCAAATTTCCAAGGTTGTTGGAGATCCAACATAGGGCGCGATGATGTGGCAGACAATGATGATGTGATAACACAAGGCATAATTTGGTCAAACAAAGCAAGACCTAGATGAAATCAAACCAAGTTATAGCAAACATAAGTGGAGAAATTGGCAAATTCATAAAGGTGTTGGAGAACTAGAAAAAGGTGATCAAGTTCAAGTTGGTAAAGGAAAAAGTCAATTCAAACTAGTTGGACAAGTCAACTAATCGTTAGAGTGTCTAACTAGCCTTTGAAGACTTCATGGACCCAGTAGTTGACTAATGGAGAAATAAAGTAGCCATTAGAAGACAAATTATTCCTCCAAATGACCAAGTCAAATTTCCCCCAAGGTAAACTAGTGGAACGTTGAGCTATTATTGTTTACTATTCTTCATTTTTTACCATACTGAGCCATTAGAAAAGGGATTCATGGACCAAAGTGGAAATTTAGTCAAATCGATCCCTTAGAGGGCAATTAAAATATGTAATGAATTATTTTATGAGAAAAAATTACTTAAGTCTCCAACTTGTGGATGACTAGTAAAATAATATTTTGTGGGACAGTCCAACTAACCGTTAGCTAAACGTTATCTAGCCGTTGCAAATTGTTCTATGAAAGGCTAGTCTCTCCTCATTGTATTTTTTTGTTGTCCTATGAGATTTGTGCAAACAAATAATAAATAGCTCGCTTTTGCAAACCATTGTCTATAATTTTTATATACTTTTTGTGGAGTGGTTTTTGTCTTCATTTTTTTTCTTAATCATGTGTTATTGGGGTTTAATCTAATAAACTTAATAATTAGTAAAACTACATAGAGGTTAACAAATCGTGGCATTACGGGGCTACATAGTCAGTGGTCACATGGAAGGGAAGAACTAAGGGGCAACCCTACTTAGCCATTTTGTTTTGCAAGTAGATCAATCCAAGCGACCAAACCATTCTAAAAGGGAGCTTTGAATTGTGCAAGGTTCTGTATTCATCTAACACTCAATCCAAACATCAGAGATGCCAAATTAAAGGGGTCGCTCCTAGCTGGGTTGGAATGTTGTTGAGGGTATTAAGTCGATATTGGGGACAAATTCTCGTAGATACCAAATCCAGTCCCTTGATTTATCAGCAAGATCGACTTAAGAAGGCATAGATTTCACATTCTCACAAGTGTGAGGGAAGTTTGGCACGAGTAACTCAACAATCATTCTTTTTGCTAGAAACTCAAAAAATTTCCTCTTAAGCATTAATTTAGGATAAATTTAGCTTGTTGGTTTTGCATTGAATTCATAACTCAAAATATTTTCTTTTAACCATTAGTTTAGGATAAATTTATCCAATTTGTTTTGCAATGAATTCATTTATTTAGCAAGCTCTACCTTGGGGAAATTTGCTTTTAATTTGTAGATCTAACCAAGGATAGGTACAAGAATTATTTTTTGCATCTTATGCTTGTAAAAGGCTTCCTAGTATTCTTTCCCAAAGCACATCCCTTGCATACTCCTTCATAATCTTCCTTGATGTTGGGGATGCCCTTTACCATTTGACTAAGAGAGGGTATTATCTTGTAATGAATATGCTCATATCTTCTATGAAAAAGTTCAATAGGATTCATCTCCATGTGAACTAGGGCCTGAGGAGATGGTGTTATAACTCCATATAGTCTCCCTTCACGAACTCCATTAACCTTTGCCTTTTCAATACTTGAATCCTTTCCCCAAACCAAAACTTTTCCATATACAAAAGCAACCCTATCTCCTTTATCTTCTAAACAAGAAATGGAAAGTAAATTCTTTTTCAAACCTGGGACATAAAGGATGTTGATGAGGTGTAGATTTGCTCCACTTTCTAGCTTCAATGATGTAGATCCAAGGCCCTTCATTGCATAGTTGTTGTTGTGTCCTAGCTCCACTACATGTGATGATCGTTCCCTTGATAGAGTATGAAGTTTTCCACTTTCTCTCGTCATATGTCTTGAGGCTCCACTATCAATGATCCATGCATTGTCATCATCAAGTGTAACTGTAAGTGCATCCAAGAATCCTTCACTCTTGACTTCCCTAGATAAATTGTAAAAGATACTTCCAATCCAACTTCCTACAATTTTCATGATATTGAGTCCCATCTTTAAGTAACTTGCCATAGAGGGAGTAACCTTTCCTTCCAAGATTTCTTCTCCTTTCTTTAAGTGATAGCCAACAAAGTGATTTTCAACTAGCCCTTCTTTCACCTTAGCTATGAAACCATGTTGAGGAATCAATGCTTATAGGAATTAGGGTCTGATTCCACTTTCTTAATAATTACTTGTGAGTTATGTTGGCTTATTTTACTTCTTTATTAGTTTATCTTTCATCAAGAAATTACCAAATTAAATGTATATGAATACCACAAGAACAAGAGACACAAGATGTAGGCACTCAGCTAGGGAAAAACCCCTCCAAGGGGAAAACGCAGTCCAACTCTTCCACTAGTAGATTCAAATCAAGATGAGACAATCCAAGACTATTTAGACCTAAACAAATACCTCCTCCAATCACCAAGTCAGCCCTTCCTTCCAATAGATGATCCCTATCAAAGTCTCAAGTGACAGCTTCCCAGTATCCGCTACAATCCAGAATTTCGACCCCCAACTACAGATTTTTAGCCCCCAACTACAGAATTTCAGACCTGTGGTAGATTCAAAATTTTGGCCCCAGCAATAGCCCAGAAACTTTGCACGTGTGAGAGATAGATTGCCCAAGAACTCAATTTAGGTCTTCCAACTTCTTCTACCCTTCTCCGGCAACTTCGCTCTCTTTTTCTACTTCTGCTTCTTGTAGATCGAACATGTTGAGTGAGTGCTACACATAGGTAGAGCTACCTCTCTATATATAGCCTTTATGTTGGGTCAAATTTCCCTAATTTAGGTCGACTCTATGACGACAAGGCCGACTTCTTGTGGAGGTGACAAATGACCCTTTTGACTCAAAAATAATTCTTTTTACATGATACAAAAGCCCAAGAAGGACCTAATAAAAATGGCAATGACTCTAGTGACTCAAGACAAAACCCAAAAACCTTCAATGGAGGCTTTGACCTAGAAAACATTGACCCACACATGAAACCCATGCTTTAATAAGTCATTTTCTTTATAATTATGAAGACCGACACTAGTTACATTCTTCAACATAGGGTTTTTAGATGGGGCCATCTCAACAAATTAAATTAAATTTTAAAAAATTGGATCTTAGCCATCCTGAGCTACGTTGTACAGGCTTATATGAAACTGGTTGGTTCGGTGAAAAAAGACTGATTTAGCACCAAACTAGCCTTTTCCAGTTCCAAACCTCTAATTGAACCAATTTGGGGATCAAATTGATCAGACCAGTCAATTCCATTGGTTCCAATCCAGTTCCAATAACAGTTCCTGAAACATAACCTCAAGATCAAGTCAAATCAACATAATTTGGGAGCAAAACCGTTAAAGTATCATAGTGGATTGTTACCCACCAAAAAGTGGGTTACCCATAGGAGAAAACTTTTCTCCTCCTTGGACATACAGCCAGCCAACAGCCCCTATTGATCAGCACATGACATGATGTCATAGATCCTCCACTTGTTGCTCTGATCAAACTTATTTCACCCATCTGATATTCCTTCTTAAAAAAAGGTGGGTCATCCATTGACAAGTATTGTAACCATTTTGTAATCATGTGCTTTTACTTAATGTTTTCGAGCATACTAATATGAATCAAGGGGCGATCCAGATGATTGACCAATCTTGAGTGTATTCTTGTTCCCTCACTTCACCTGGGAAGTTAGTCTTTGACTCTAGTCACTGGGACCTCCTCTAAGGCCTTAGGGTTTTAAGAAGGACACTACTAGGGAGGTTTTGATTGAAGTAGTGTGTCCATGATATTCCATATTTGCACTTTCCATCTTTATTCCATCTCCATTTTTCGAGTTGGTAGTCAATGGTCATGGGGATTGGCACCCTCTCATCTTCATCCTTCAGTCTAGGCCAAAAAAAAATCCATAGAGGTTGGTGCAGCTAAAATAAAGTTAAAATTAAAAGAGGGACCCCCAAATGCTAAAATGTTGAGCCCATGAAGCTTGGTTTTGGAGATATTGATGATGTGCCCAGTGGACCTAGGATGCCCCTAGGCTAGTCTTGACACCGTTTGATGGGAATCACTTGTTCCAGAGCCAAGATGATGATGTTCATCCTTGAGATGAAAAGGGAGGCCTTGCACATCACATAGGAGCCCCAAAACTTGAGTTATAGAGTGCTACGTCACTCCTCTTGCTCCTTTGAGGGTGACGTAGGGCATCACAGAGATGATGTGTTGTCATGGAGTGACTTTGAGGCTTGCACATGATCTTTGAGATGCATCTTGAAGTATAAATCACTCATTAGCCCATGTCACACCTTTTGGCAACTTATAGAACTCATTTGGAGGATGAAAACATGCTTGAGGAGCATGTTCTCCCAGACGTGTGGGCCTTTATGGCACTTTTATTATGTTTTTGAGCTATGAGGTTGGCTTGTAACCTCTTTCTTGTGGAACACTTAAAGTAAACTTGTCAATAGAGCTTCATTTGCTTAATTATTGTAAAAATGAGTGAGATGGGTCTCATATATATAGAGCCTCCCCTGATTTCTATTTCTCATCATCACACATTGTATTCTACTCCTTTCTAAGAGAGTACCAACTAGCCTTTCTTCACTACATTTAGAAAAATGTGATTTATGGATGTGACTTGCTAAAGGATGTGATTTTTGCTTGGAGACATTATTTTGGGATTGAAAGAAGTGTCTTTGTGGAGGATTGTAGTAAGTTTCTTGTCTATTATTGATATTTTGTTGCTTGCATGCTTTAATGTTTAAAGTAGGGTTTCAATTGTTCCATGACTAAATGCTTTATCATTGCTGAAATTTTGCTTCAATATTGCATGTGAAATTGTCCTCTCTAAGGCCTATAGGAAAACTCTATGTAAAAACCCCATACTTAATTTCTCCCCTCACAAGAACAATAGCTAGGGCTTTAGAAGTGGATGCCCTAAGGCATCCCCCTCACTCCTTCAATATCCTTCCTTTGATGTTGTGCCATAAATACTCCATTAAACCCTTGTAGGATAAGGCATTGGTCAAAGAGTGTGTTGATCACCGTAAAACTTATAAAATCTTTATCCTTTTCTCTCTCCTAGATGGTTAGGGTAGCTGTTAGGGTTTTAGGTCTGATTTATGCATAAAAGTGTTGTTTTATTGCATATGGATGGCTAATAAAATTTAGGATTGGCCTCTATAAATCATCTACAAGCAAAATCTAGCATAGGGCATGATCTAGTATACCCTAAAAGGGTTGATGTCACCCTTTTATTTCGTTGTTTATGCATATCTAACAGTCACCAAACAAATTTCCCTAACCTAACCCTAACCTCTATTTGAAATCCTTGTCCCATTTTTGTTAAATATCATTTTGAGGCCCTTTCTAACACTGTTATATGACTTAGAATGCCATATTATTGAAGATCATCCAAACTCTAACTTATAGCAGCCCATCTAATGGTCTAAGCTTAGAGTACTTGAACCTTAGCATTGAAAACATAAGTCATATTCAGCCCTGCCAAGTACTCTATCCATATTTAGACCTTTGAAAACTTATCACCCTGAACCCTAGTATTAGAGTATCCTTATAGGTGATTTAGGGAAGCCTCCCTTGTGGTTTAAATCCCACTAAAGAGCAGGAGGAAGGTTGTTAAGGTGACAATGGCAACCCTTCCTCATTGTTGCCATAAGGTCTAGCCCCTCGCCCGATGAGACTTTGCACCGAGCCTGCTAGATTTTGTGGCAACATGGACCATATCCAATGTTAGGGGCACAAACATAGTTAACACAAACCTTGCCTTCAAATATCTTTCTAGCATAGGATTTGTAAGCAAGTTACCACACTTGTGCTAAGGACAACTATGCATTAGCCCTATTAGGTGCTTCCATCCTCCAAGGGGAAGGACATTTCACAGGTAGACCGATCAATCCATAGATAAATGTCATAAAGGTGGTCATGGAATGGGCAAGACTTCAAAGAAGATGACCATAGCCATGATACCAACCAAAGGAGGTCCAACATCTCTAAGAATAATGATGAGAAGAGAGAAATTGTGGAGGCATGAGTTACACCTTTCGTTGGCCTGCTTTTTCCACCCTTTGAGTGCACCTTTTACTTTAATGATTTGTCTTTCTTTCTTGTGTGGCATGTGGAGACCCTTGGATTCTAGTTATATCAAAGGCCTTATAAACATTCTGAACCCATGGAGGGGTTGCAATTATTCTAGGGTTTACCAGTTGTTTTGAAACTTCAAATAAAATCTTGATGTCTTATTAGATTTCAAGACTTTTACTCAAAAGCTTGAGACTCCCTTCTAAGTCACCTCCTATAAACTTGGGTCAACAAATCTTGATAATAATTTATGAGAGGGACTTCTTGTTGAATATATATGATGTGAGGTTCCCCCTTGTGGAGTCGCCAGATAAATGTCTTCAGATCAGATTTTAAATAAAAATCCATAACAATTGTAGGAGCACTACCTTCTAGATTTCTGAGACATGGACCTTCTTCCTAGGCAACAATACCAAAATGCTGCCACAAAATTTGTCACTTACTGGCGCAAGGTCTTCACTTGATGACAATTTTATGGAACTTGAAAGATTCACCACTGCCACCTTGGTTTTATCTTTCCACACTTTAAGATGGTCAAGGATCACCTCTAGGGGGGGTTCCCTGTGATCTTCATTCTCTATGGTTTGGGCTTGCTAATAAGTTGGCAGTGAATGAGAAAAAAGGGTATATGCTGTCCTTGATATTAGCATGACAAAACAAGACTAGCTGGCTGCCTACAAACATTTTGACATTCCCTTGAATAATCTCTTGCTTTTGAAGGGGCTGGTAGAGATGTCAAGTCAGCTTAAATACTTGTTTGATTTGGGTTTCAATCTCTTCCAAAAGGTGAAATGCATAACGGTACGACGGCACACATTTTACTTGATTTCTCATGCAAAACTAAAGTGAATTATGACAGCAATCTTGTTATTGAATTACCAGCAACAAATGAATGTGTTCAATAGCTATGTTAGGCCAACAACCAAGTGATTATAGTGCAACCCCTTAAATGAAATTTACTACTGTAGTAGAGTTCTGAGGGTTGGCCTGATAACAAGTACAAACAGGGCAGCTTTTCCAGCTTAGAAGAGTCCCTTTTTCACCATATTTAACAAGTACGTTACAGCTAGCATAAAAGATACTCTCTTCAATGCAATTTCCAGGAATAAATTGCTGTTCAATAATACATAAATCTACCCCTTCGAAGCTGTTACTATACAAATTATGAAGCAGATTTATACAAGCAAAATGGTCTAATTTGGTTTATATGCAGTGAGGAGTAAAACCAGACTTTAAGAACAGATGGATTGAGATTTCTGTGTGTAATTTCCATATCTGTAGAGTAGGTAAAAAGTGAGCTAGATGAGAGTTTTATAAGGCTGTAAGGCAGTACCAGTGCCTTATTTTTCACTTGGGCAAATGGGGTCCAATAAATCCTTGAGGGACGTCACTCTACTAAGAGATAATGGTGATTTTGGCTGTAGATTACAAGCTGAAATAACCCACCCTTATTTCTTTGAGATAACCAGAAAGTTCTTAGAACAAAGCTTGCTAATGTAGACAAGATCATAGTTATGAGGGTTTGAATCTATTATGAACTGACAAAATGTGTCTTTCACCATACATAGATAGAAATGTGTCATCAATAATCACTTCAAATGACAAATTCTCGTAGATAAAACAATA
Source organism: Pinus albicaulis (assembly GCA_034641835.2). NCBI lineage: Eukaryota > Viridiplantae > Streptophyta > Pinopsida > Pinales > Pinaceae > Pinus > Pinus albicaulis. The sequence goes on along the minus strand of CM076570.1, from coordinate 317,668,693 downwards.
TTACCCGAATCGCCTCATAATCATTGAATAAGAAATAACCAGCATGTATAAGCTTTATAAAAGAGATAGCATCATCATCCTTTATGGCAACTTGTCAAGCCATCCACTTGCTCTTCAAGAAAAAATTACAAATGCAAACTATACCAAGAGCTTAAGTACTCATTCCTTCAACAACCATTACAAATGACAGGGAGTTGCTTCATATAGGTGAAGAGCAAAGCCCTCTTGAAATAAAATAGCAACATTTTTTCCAACTAGAGAGAAATGATTAAAATATTGATGTTGGTGCCACATAGACAAAAGAGCTACTTTCTAACAGCTAAATGAGTGGGTTAAATAGCTCATGAGAGATCTTAGTCTCTCTCTAGAGGTCGAATTCTTCCACAAATAGCTAATTACAAACTCTTCGGCACATGTGAGCATCCAAGTGTCATGGATCCAAGAAGGAGCAGAATAGAGGCTTCCATGTGTTATTTGTTATCCCATCATAGCTGTAACAACTAGTCAACTTGCTATTTTTGCAATATGGCTCAAATTCCAAGTCAAACTTCCTGGTCAAACTCTCTAACAGCTCAACATGTGTGTGCCAAAAGAGGTGTGTCCCACTTGTATCAACAAGGTCATGATAACAAGTTGTTATCCTAGTGAAAACATGACCACAAACATTTGAGCACCCATGTTTAGGAGTAGATCATAAGATTATCCAAATAATTAGTCCTAAAAACCATCGTAAAACCTTAGTAGACCATGGCCATTAATCTCAATAATCAAAAACGCATGTCATTTCCACTAAAATGTTCAAATATGAATCAAATAAGTCTCCATCACCAAGGAAATATGTCATATAGCTACTAGAGTACAAAAATGTGACCATGATATTCAAATAATATGAAAAGGGTGATGTGACATGCCCTCCTAACCAAAATACTACCATGGGGGTCATCCACATGCTGAAAATTACAAAACTTTGAAATACACCATCACAAATGTTGACAGAGGCATGAATCGATCACTTTGCACCTCAAGAGCACCACAAGACCCGCCATAGTAGTGAGTTACTAGGAAATCTTGAGATTTCTCAATCAACATAAGGGTTGTGCTTGGGAAGGTCTGTGTGAAAATTTCTAAATATTACTTTATGCAAAAACCCTACTGTTAGATCTGGTTATACTTCTCCTACTTAATCAAGTTATTAATGCTGAAAATTCAGATTAACATCGAAGTAAACACATAACAGACTTTCACCGATTCAGATCTACACAAAAGATACATGCACACAGACAAAGTGACACACAAGATTTTCTGGACAATTGTCCTCGGAAAAACCCAATGCAGGAAAACTAGTCTTCTGGCTGCTGGAGGGTTTATATTATTAAGTAGTTTCTGAATACAGCAAATCTGGGCACCTTACTAGTTAACACGACAGAGAAAAAATAGATTTGCAGCTAACCTGTTGTTCTGGAGACTGAAAACTTGACTGATCCACACCCTCAAATGGGATTTACAGGACTCAGCCACTTTCTGCCTCTAGAAACCCGAGCGCTGCCCCTGAAGCCCCTGCGTCAACCTTGCTAGCCTCTGCGTGCCTCTGCACTGCCCTGGAGAGGGTTGCGTAACCCCAACTGGGTGACGCAGTCCCTATGCTGCCCTGGATGGCCTCTACGTAACCCTGGAGGTCTCCAGTTGGCTCAGCGCTGCCCTTTCTGGGCCTGCGTAGCGGCTGAAGCCCTTTGCGCTGCGCAGCTACTGCGTAGCTGCTACTACTACCCCGACTCCTCTACGCTACTCCTGGTTGCTGCCTCTCTGCCTCTTGCTGATTCTTGGCACTGGGATCAGATCATCCCCTTAGCCAATACTACCCCTCTCTGCAACTGAAACACTTTTGAAATTCTTAGCAAACCCACCCTAGAATTTCAGCTTAGTCTCAATGCTCTGCTTCCGTGTGTGTGTTCTCCAACTGACCCCAAGTCTTTCCTTTATACTTTTCTCGTTGGGAAACCAACGGCCATGATCTAATCTTGAATCGATGGCTAAGATTAAAGAAAGCTTGATCCGTGTGACTTGAGTCATTTCCATCACATGTTTTAATTAATTACCTTTAATATTTTAATTTTCCTAAGTTAGACTTAGGGTCCTTAATTAAAAATATTAATTAATTAATTATCTTGCAAACTAGATGGAATTTCCCAAATCCCTTTCTGGGTCTTGGATATCTCATGTACTCTATTCCCTCCACAAATTTTGGGAGCTAGAGCACATTCGATGCTACCGCAACACTCAAAAAACTCAACACTCCCTCTTAGCGAGGAATGTGCTCTAGTACAACGTTGCTTCACCCCGAAGCTTTGCACTGATCTCTGATGTGGGTCTCTACAATGATGTTGGACCTGCTACCCTTCATCACTGCGATGTTGCTGCCATTCTATAATGTTGCCCATGATGCTGCCACCGCCATTGCCACATCTGTACTGCAGTGCCCTCTCAATCTGCTGCACCGTGCTGCGAACTGCTGCACTGCAACTTCAGTTGTTGAGAGAAACCACTGAAACTCCTGCCCAATATTTAACAGACAAGACAGTTAGGTTGCATCCTCATCACTGAAGCTCCATAGGTTGATGCTTTGTGCTGTCATCTGAAGAATGATGCACAGCTACAGCTCTGCACTGCTGAAGTCACATCAACCCCTGTGCTGAAATCCCCTACGTTGTTGCTGCGTTGCGCTGTCCTCCTGAAGCCTTTACGTTGTTGCACCTCTGCTCTGCGTTGTTGAATTCACATCAGCTTCTGCGCTGCTGCTGCTGCATCTACAGCTGCTCCCTTCAGCCTTCAGCTCCGCCTCTGCTCCATCCATGATTCTCTGCAACAACTGCTCCACTTGTCCCGCTATTGTCTTAAGGCTCCTGTAGCTCAGATGTGATCCAAGAGATGATTTGCTCAAGGATCCCGCCATCACTCTGTAGTTGCTCTACAGATCCATGTCGCCCCACTTTCGTGGTTCATGAGCGCTCATGGCTACGTCATCTTCTGAACCATCGTCTGCCACAGCAGCCTTGGAAGCGGAAGCTTCCTTGTCCTTCTTCTTCTGAGGACAATTGCTGGCGAAATGTCCTAGTTTGCCGCACTGGAAACACTTGATCTTGGATAGATCATGCTTCTTCTTCCCTTGTTGCCTCTTTGATGCCAAGGTTGCATCTTCTTCACTTTACTTGATCCCGTGTTGTATTGTGTTGATATTTTGTGTATTTGAGGTAGCATCAGTTGTGCTCTAGCTCCAAAACTTTGTGGAGGGACTAGAGTTCACCTGATCTACAAGACCCAGAAATGGATTTGGGAAATTTCATCTGGTTTAGGAGATATTAAATTAATTAATTACTTTAAGTGTATTTCCTAAGTTAAATCTTAGGGAACTTAAATAATTAAAGTGAATTTAATTAAACATGTGATGAAATTGCCTTAAGTCACACGGATGAAGCTTTCTTTTAATCTTAGCCATTGATTCAAGATTTGATCATGGTCGTTGATTTGTCAACGAGAAAAGTATAAAGGAAAGGCTTGGGGTCATTTGTAAAGACACACAGAGGCAGAACACTGAAGCTAAGTTGAGATTCTAGGGCAGAGTTTGCTAAGAATACTCATAAGTGTTTCAGCTGTAGAGAGGGGAATTTAGACCAAGGGGATGATCTGATCCCGAGGTCTAGAATACACAAGAGGCAGAGATCAGCTCAAGGACAGCACAGAAGAAGGCAGCAGCAGCAGCAAGGACAGTGTAATTTTCAAGAAACCCCCAGGGGTTACGCAGAGACCCTTCAGGGGCAGCATAGTAACTGCGTCACCCATTTTGGGGTAACGCAGTCCCTTCCGAAGCAGCGCTAAGGGTTTGGAGGACTTCCAAGGCTGACGCAGAGGCTTTCAGGGGCTTCAGAGGCTGACGCAAAGCCTTTCAGGGACAGCGCTGGGGTTTCTAGGCCCTAATCTTGGCTGAGTTCTGTAAATCCCGTTTGAGGGTGTGAATCAGTCATTATTTTGGCCCTAGATTAGCCAGTGAGTTGTAGATCTAGTGTTTTCTCTGTCGGGTTTTCCAAATCTGGAACCCAGATTTGTGTATTCAGAAATATTCTTAATAATATAACCCTCTAGCAGCCAGAGACCAGTTTTCCCGCATTGAGTTTTTCCAGGGACTATTTGTCTAGAAATAACTATGTCACTTTGTCAATGTGTGCGTGTGCTTATTCTAGATCTGAATTGGTAGAGATCTATTATGTGTTTTGCTTCGATTTTAACTTGAATTTATTCAGTTAATAACTTGTCTAAGTAGGAGGAGCATAACCAGATTAACAGTAATAATTTCTGCATAAGATATAAGATTCAGGAATTTCTACACACTGCCTCTTGGTGAATCGACGGAGTTCTTCTTGACGAAGGATTGCCCACATACTATCCCAATTGGGAAGGTCCGCTCTACCCAAGATACTTTGGACAAAAGTTTCCCAGTCCTCTGTGACTGCATTGAGTGCAGTCCTTACCATCACATCATCCTCCACCTTTGCTCCCATGGAAGACAACTGATCTCCGATCACCTGTAGTCTGAAAAGGAAGGGCTCAATCTCTTTTCCCTTGGCCATCATGAATAACCGCAGTTGATTCTCTAGAAGCATTCTCCTCTGGACATATTTTCCCTCATTTAGGGCAATTAAGGCTTTCCACATCTCCTGAGTCGTTTTCTTGTAGGCTATATGTGGAACTATATGATCCTTAACCCCATCCATTATGAAGTGTTTGGCATGTGCTGCAACTTCCTCATCCTTCGCTAGGAGAGCAACATCGGTTGGTGTGGCCAGGACTTTTTTTGCATGGTTCCTTAGACCGTATGTCTCCATGACTACCAGGATTCTGGCCTTCCAGATTGCAAAGTTGGGCAGAACGTCCAACCTATCCTGATCACGTAGTCCGTGAGGTGCCATCTGCTCAGCAAATTTGTCGGAACTCCTCCTCTCTATGCTAGAGATTTGGATCTAGGGTACTTGGCGAAACAAGCACCTTCTGCTCCCTCTGACAACTGACCTCCTCTCTTGGAAGTCTGCGAAATCAACTACGAAACATCTCTCTTCAATCCTCTGATCGATCTACAGATTTCTTTGGCTAGAAACCCTCTAAGAAGTTGATCTCCTCCCGCTCTTTGTCACCTAGTGCTTAGGCTAAATTCTGAATCTTCATAAACTTAACCCCACCAACAACTTCTGAAGCTCTGCAGCACTGCTTCTGGCACTCTGGATCAGCAATGGCTTCAGATTTGTGTCACCCTTGTTGGCCTCTACGTGAGCATACAGTCCCAGCGCTGCCTCTGCGCAGTAAGTGCGTGGGCCTGCGTGGAGACTGCGTAGAACTACGTCACTCTAGCCTCTGCATGGCTCTGCTCCTTCTGTTGTTGTGTTGTCCCTTCTAGTTCGGATTTCTACAGTTGTTGATGCTTTCTTTGCTGCTTTCTGCAGCAAGGATTCTTTAGTCTTCTGCTGGTGATCCTGCTAGATCTGCAATCGCTCCAATACCATGTGAAAATTTCTGAATATTACTTTATACAGAAACCCTACTGTTATATCTGGTTATACTTCTCCTACTTAATCAAGTTATTAATGCTGAAAATTCAGATTAACATCGAAGTAAACACATAATATACTTTCACCGATTCAAATCTAAGCAAAAGATGCATGCACACAGACAAAGTGACACACAAGATTTTCTGGACAACTGTCCCCGGAAAAAACCCAATGCAGGAAAACCGGTCTTCTGGCTGCTGGAGGGTTTATATTATTAAGTAGTTTCTGAATACAGCAAATCTGGGCACCTTACTGGTTAACCCGATAGAGAAAAAATAGATCTGCAGCTAACCGGTTGTTCTGGAGACTAAAAACTTGACTAATCCACACCCTCAAATGGGATTTACCGAACTCAGCCACTTTTTGCCTCTAGAAACCCCAGCGTTGCCCCTAAAACCCCTGCATCAGCCCTGCTAGCCTCTGCATGCCTCTGTGCTGTCCTGGAGAGTGTTGCGTAACCGCAGACTAAGTGATGCAGTCCCTACGCTGCCCTGGATGGCCTCTGTGTAACCCTGGAGGTCTCCTGTTGGCTCAGCGCTGCCCTTTCTAGGCCTGCGTAGCACTTGCGTAGCGGCTTAAGCCCTTTGCGTTGCGTAGCTGCTGCTGCTGCCCGACTCCTCTGCGCTGCTTCTGGTTGCTGCCTCTCTACCTCTTGCAGATTCTTGGCACTGGGATCAGATCATCCCCTTAGCCAATACTACCCCTCTCTACAGCTGAAACACTTCTAAAAATTCTTAGCAAACCTGCCCTAGAATTTCAGCTTAATCTCAGTGCTCTTCCTCCGTGTGTGTGTTCTCGAACTAAACCCAAGCCTTTCCTTTATACTTTTCTCGTTGGGAAACCAACGACCATGATCTAATCTTGAATCGATGGCTAAGATTAAAAGAAAACTTGATCCGTGTGAATTGATTCATTTTCATCACATGTTTTAATTAATTACCTTCACTATTTTAATTTTCCTAAGTTAGACTTAGGGTCCTTAATTAAAAATATTAATTAATTAATTATCTCCCAAACTGGATGGAATTTCCCAAATCCCTTTATGAGTCTTGGAGATCTCATGTACTCTAGTCCCTCCACAAATTTTGGGAGCTAGAGCACATCTGATGCTACCCCAACACTTAAAAAACTCAACAGTCTGTGCATCCATAGTATGCCATTTGGAAGCTACTAGCAAGAACTTGGTGAGTACTACAAGTATATGACCACTAATGGTCACGCTTTGAAATAGGTACATCTATCATGCTCTGAAACTGCCATATCATCCTGAAATCCTACTATACAAGCCTCCATGCAATATATGTAGTAACAGTACTACTCCTTGTTGAAACGTATATCAATAACAAATAACCACGTGAAAACGAAAGGAAAAGCCATGATGCTGAAAGTGTAGACTGCAATAGTATTAATCCTTTGAAAATTAAAAAGACCAGAATAAATGACCAACAACCCTTAGAGAGGGCAGGGCTCTCCCAAATTTTTTATCTTTCAATACATTATTAATTATGGTTCTACAATATAGGAAGATGGTGACAAATGATAATGCATCCCACACGTAATCGTTTCCTAGATCCTTGCATATTTATCAAGTTTCACATCATTATTCCGAAACCAAGCCAACCCTTCCACTTGATCTGCCTACTACCATCTTTGTTGCCAGCCATATAAGCATTCTTTTAATTTGTTGTTTTGAGGTCTAAGGTGTTCCAAGCATGTTGAAAAATGACAACAATTAATGTAAATGATGTAATTATCTGGGTAAATCTATTTTACCATTCAATCAGCTTTTTGTAACGAAAGGAAGTTATGTAACGAAATAGCCCCATATTAATTGGTGATTGCTCGAGAGGCTTATTGTAACTTGGAGAGTCATTTTTGAGCAATAAGAATTCCAATCCCTTGCTCCATGGAGGTCTCCTTGACACACTATCAAGGTTTTACCACGTAATTCCTTATGTTAATTTTTGTGATTTCAGTTTCTTAGTTTTATGCATTTCTTTCTTGTTTGAATGATTAATGACTCCAAAACCAACAAGTGGTATCAAAGCTAAGTTGTGAGGGTCGTGAAGAAAAATCCGCTCAGATTGGTTGTGAGGGTAGTAAAGTCAAATTTTAAAATAAAAATAAAAAATTGTGTGCACCCACAGAGCCGCATTCTGGAGTATGGCAAAATGCAGCCGTATTTTTGGTTGAAGCCGCCAATTGAACAGTAGAACGCAACTGTCTTTTTTGTTGAAGCCGCCAATCGAACAGCAGAACGCAACCGTCTTTTTTTGTTGATATCGTCAATCAAACAAGCAGAACCGCAGCCATCGTTTCTTGTTGAAATCGTCGATCAAACAGTAGAACCGCAGCCTCTTTTTTTTTGTTGAAGTTGTTGGTCGAAGAAGGTAGCACATCGAGCCGCATGTCTAGAGGAGCCAGCCGTTGTTGAAGTGCAAGTCAAGCCCACCAAGCTGGGGAGAAGTCAAGCAAGATGTATTCCCGAGCAAAGTGACCACGATCAGGCCAAGAAAGGCAATTTTGCGATCCTATTCCTGGTAAAAGAAAGAAGCGTATTTGCAGAGACGTCAGAAAGGCAGCGACTGAGAATACCAAGGTTGGATTAGACAGAGAAAGCGTTGGTTGTCGGGTAATTTTTATTTTGACATTAGAAAAACGTGTTTATTGAAAGTAAATAAGATTCTGAAAGTTTTGTTGTTGGGTTCTGAAAACTGTCTCAGAAAATTGTTGAATTTGTTGAATGAAAATTGGAGTAGGGTTTCAAGTTTTTTTAATAAAAAAGGAAACCCTAGTTAAAGAAACCAGACGAAAGAAATTCAGAAAAACCCAAATTTGAAGGCAGAATTAAAAAAGGGAAAACCCCTAATTGGAGGACTCAACAGAATTTTATCATTAATAAAATTATTTGAAAGAACCCGTATAGATAGAAATGGAAAAAATGACTAATGTCAAGTTTGAGGTGGAGAAGTTCACCGGCAAGAATAATTTTGCATTATGGAAACTGAAAGTAAGGGATTTGTTGGTGCAACAAGGGTTGCACAAAGCTTTAGATGGGGTTAGGAAGAAACTTGCTGACATGACAGATTTGGATTGGAAGGACTTGGATGCTCGAGCTCTCAGTACCGTTAGGTTGTGCCTGGCAGATGAAGTTCTCTTCAATATTGATGAAGAAACATCAGCAACATGTTTGTGGGGGGAGTTGAAAACATTGTATATGACAAAATCTTTAACCAACAGAACTTATTTGAAGAGGCAACTATATAGCCTTCAGATGAAGGAGGGTACTAAAATTGCAGAACACTTAAATATTTTTAATACACTTATTTGCCAATTGTCAGATATGGAAGTTAAATTTTAGGAAGAAGACAAAGTCATTACCTTTTTGTGTTCCTTGCCCGAGTCTTGGGATCACTTTGTGACTTCTATCAATTTGAGCAAAACCAAATCTTTGGAATTTGATTATGTTGTGGGAGCTATGTTGAAGAAGTAGAGAGGAAGTCTAGCATTGAAACTTCCAAACCAGAAGCCATGGTAGCCAAAGGTCAGTCAAAGGAAAGAGGGGAGAAAGCAAGAATTTCTTCCAGATCAAAATCAAAAGGCAAGAAGTGTAAATCCAAATGCTAGTACTGCAACAAAATAAGACACCTCAAGAAAGATTGTTGGAAACGAAAGGAGTCCGTCGAAAACCCAAAGAAGGAAGAAAATCAAGTTGAGTCAAGTATGATCGATGAAGTTTTATCTGTTGAATTAGGTATGGTAGATGAATCTTTGCCAATTTGCAATGTCTCTCAAAATTATGAAAATTGGTTGTTAGATTTTGGTGCTTCTCATCACATGTGTTCGCACATAAATTGGTTCAGTTCATATCAAGTTGTGAATGGTAGTTTTGTGTTTATGGGTAATAATGTATTTTGTCAGACTGTTGAGATGGGAAAAATCAGAATTAAAATGTATGATGATACAGTTAGAACATTAACTGATGTTACACATGTACCTAAGTTGAGGAAAATTTTGATTTCCTTGGGAGTATTAGACTCAGAAGGTTACAAGTTTACAAGTCAAAATGGAGTGTTGAATGTTTCAAAAGGCGCTCTGGTTTTTATGAAGGCAAAGAAGATCGGAAACCTTTACAGACTAAAAGGAAGTACTCAGGTCAGTGAGGCAGCAGTTGTATCTGAGAAGGCAGAAGAAGATACTCGCCTATGGCATCAACGGTTGGGTCACATGAGTGAGAAGGGTCTTCAGGTACTTATGAATCGCAAATTGCTTCCTGATTTGAAATCCTTGAGGTTGTTTTTTTTGTAAACATTGTGTATATGGAAAACAATGTAAACAGAAATTTAAAACTGGAAGTCATAATAGTAAGAAAAAAAATAGGACTATATTCATTATGATCTTTGGGGACCATCTCCTACTGTATCTTATGGAGGTGCATTATACTTCTTAACATTTATTGATGATTTCTCCAAGAAAGTCTGGGTATATATGTTAAAAAGAAAATCCGGTGTATTTAATGTTTTTAAACAATTTAAAGCTATGGTGGAAAAGAAAATAGGCAAATCAATTAAATGTTTAAGAACTGACAATGTTGGTGAATTTACTTCCTTAGAATTTGAACAATATTGTAAGGATGAAGGGATTGTTAGACATAAAACTGTTGTTTATACTCCTCAACAAAATGGTGTTGTTGAAACTTGAACATATGAATCGGACTCTTATGGAAAGAGCCAGAAGCATGATCAGCAATGCTACCCTGCAAAAGGAGTTGTGGGCAGAAGCAGTATATCCTGCTTGTTATTTGGTAAACAGATCACCTTTAGTTGCCATTAATTGTAAAATTCCTAAAGAAGTTTGGTCGGGTCAATCTTGTGATTATTCACATTTAAGGATTTTTGGTTGTGATGCCTATGCTCTTATTCCAAAGAGTCAGTGTTCAAAGTTAGACCCAAAAGCAAAATGTTATGTCTTTGTTAGGTATGATTATGCAATGAAAGGATACAGGTTGTGGGATCCTTCTTCACGTAAGATAGTCATTAGTAGAGATGTAACATTTGATGAATATTCTCTTCTAAAATCATATGTTGTAAAAGTTGAACTGGAATAGGTATTACCGAATCAGCAGATTCAGTTGGAGGCTAAACCTTTTCCAGAAAGTCGAAAGTAAGGAGAGACTTTTGAAGAAAAAGGTGAAGAAGATGCAAAGGAAACTGTAGAAGTTCCAGAACCAGTTCAACAACCAGTCACTCTACGAAGGTCTACAAGGGAAAAAAGAACACCCAAAAGGTATGAAGATTTTGCCTCATCTACTACATTGATTGTTGAAGATGGGGAACCTTCTTATTATTAGAAAGAAGTGGATGATGCAGATAGCGAAAAATGGAAAAAGGCTATGGACGAAGAAATGGATTCCTTAGCCAAGAACAAAACTTGGGATCTTGTAGAACTTCCTGAAGGGAGAAGTGTTGTCAGATGCAAATGGGTCTTCAAATTGAAGCGAAATGTTGATGGAAGTATTGAAAGGTATAAGGCAAGCTTGGTTGCAAAAGGGCATACTCAGGTTACAGGTATTGATTTTCATGAGATTTTTTCATCAGTCGTAAAACTTGTTTCTATTCGTATTGTGTTAGCACTAACTTCATTACTTGACCTTGAGTTAGAACAATTAGATGTTAAAACAATTTTTCTTCATGGAGATTTGGATGAAGAGATTTATATGGAGCAACCAGAAGGTTTTGTACAAGGTTGCAATAGAAGATTAGTTTGCAAGCTCAAGAAATCATTGTATGGCCTGAGGCTGTCTCCCAGGCAGTGGTACAAGAAGTTTGACTCCTTCATGGTGAGCCAGAACTTTACTAGAAGTGAGTATGATCATTGTGTGTACTTTAAAAGTTTCAATGGCATATTAATTATCTTGGTCTTGTATGTTGACAATATGCTTATTGCGAGCAAAAGCATGGAAGAGATCAACAGGTTAAAGGCTTGGCTTTCTAGGACATTTGATATGAAGGATCTTGAAGTGGAAAAACATATCTTGGGCACGGAGATACACAGAGATAGAAAAAATGGAAAGCTCTAGTTATCACAGCAGAAGTATGTGGAGAAAATACTTGAAAAGTTCGGTATGAACAATGCGAAACTTGTTAATGTTCCATTAGCTTCCCATTTTAAGCTTTCTCCAGTTTTGAGTCCTAGAACTGATGAAGATAAGAAGTATATGTCTCGTGTACCATATGCAAATGTGGTAGGCAACTTAATGTATGCGATGGTATCTACAATACCTGACATTTCACATGTAGTTGGAGTTGTCAGCAAGTTCAGGGAAAATCCAGGAGAAGAACATGGCAAGCTGTGAAATGGGTGCTTCAATATTTGAGAGGCACAAGTGACCATTGTATCATCTTTAATGGTAGTGAAGGTTCAGTCTGTAGATATGTGGATGTTGATTATGCAAGTGATTTGGACAAAAGGAGATCTACTACAGGATATGTTTTTACTCTTGATAAGCTGGATGTCAAAGCTTCAAGAAACTGTTGCTTTGTGCACCACTGAAGCAGAGTATATAATTGCCTCAGATGTTTGTAAAGAGGCAATCTGGTTGAAAGGTCTATTTGATGAGGTTGGAAGGACGCAGGAAAGAGTGAATGTGTTCTATGACAGTCAGAGTGTTATTCATTTGGCTACAAATCCAACTTATCACAGCAAGACCAAGCACATTGATGTAAGGTACCATTTTGCGAGACATGTGATTGACGACGGCAAAGTAACTCTCAAGCAGGTCCATACACAGGGGAATCGTGCAGACATGTTCACAAAGCCATTCTTATTAGAGAAGTTGCGATGGTGTCTGGCTTCTCTTGGCTTGTAGAAGAGATGATGAATGGGCATGGGCAAGGGATTAGAAAATTTGTTGTCAAGGTGGAGATTGTTGAAAAATGACAACAATTAATGTAAATGATGTAATTATCTAGGTAAATCTATTTTACCGTTCAGTCATTTTTTTGTAACGAAAGGAAGTTATGTAACGAAATATCCCATATTAATTGGTGATTGCCCGAGAGGCTTCTTGTAACTTGGAGAGTCATTTTTGGGAAATAAGAATTCCAATCCCTTGCCCCGTGGAGGTTTCCTTGACACACCGTCAGGGTTTTACCACGTAATTCCTTGTGTTAATTTGTGTGATTTCAGTTTCTTATTTTTATGCATTTCTTTCTTGTTTGAATGATTAATGACTCCAAAACCAACAAAGCAACCATCTATGTTAACACTCAAGTGAATAATCTTCCTAAATTTCTGTCAAACGAACACCAACAATACTTTCCTTATTATAAACGTTGTTTTTCTTTTTGTGGCTCATCAACAAGTTTTCTCTCAAATGCAATGATTCTCCCTCTCTCCTTGAGCACAAATTATCATTCCACAATTCATCAATTGGAACAGTAAAAGGCATATTCAAATCCAAAAGCAAGGAATGGTGGAGACAAAATGCTTTTACCTGGTAAAAGCTATTCTCATATTGATATCCAATAAAATGAGCCCATGTAGGAGATATGTTAGATGCCCACCATTCTTATCTAAGTCCTTGATAAGCCTCATATAGTGTAAATCTAGAGTAAATAACTGCCATATATTGAAGTTGAATTTAGAACGGGAATAGGGAAATCATGGCTTATTTTATAATTTTCTCATCGTATGGTACTTCATTAAAGATACATTATCTTTCATATTCTACCTTATTCTATCCAAATTTCAAAGGCATACCCAGTTTGATTAGGACTATTTTCATGGTCAATGGCATATAGTTCACTAAAATATATCCAATTGCAGAATTGTGGCATTTTCTGACTAAAGCAAGTGAATCTATGCCGAAAACAGACAACCAATCTGCCAACAGTGAGCTGGCATTTTTAAAAACCCAACAAGGAGCAGCAATGTGCCCAAAACCCGAAAGGCAACAAACTTCCAAAGGAAGTTGGGGCTTGAAAATCTTTTAAATATTGAGATACATTTCATGCCTTTATAAACAAAAAGTAATGAGAATACAGTTGTTGGTATTATAAAAGTAGTGAAAATATAAAATGACAACATGGTTACCATTAAATAAAGATTTCAAGTATTTGACTGGCAAAAATATTTAATTATAAAAGGGGTAGAGATGCAGCATTTTAGGTGTGAAATTTGAATGTGAAGGCATCGGACTTGTAATTGATTGCAAAGATCAGGACTGAACATTGATAATTAATGGAACCAATAAAAATTAAAATGTCACAAGGTTAGACAGTTAAAACATTTTACAGCACCCCCGATCGGGGTGAGAGGAGGCAAAGCAATCCTCATTGGGATTTGGACGATGGTAGAAACATCTAGAGATAAGCTCGGGAGGCAGCCATCCGTCAGCCTGCGCATGTGAGGACGGCAAGCAGTTAAGACTCAAGCCACGCAAATGTTGAAGGGAAAGGGCACACGAGGGAAGGGGCATTTCGCCCAGGTGTTTTGGTGGGAAGCACCTCCATCGACGAGCATTTCTCTCCCAGGTTGGTTCAGTTGTTTTGCTCTATGGTGTTGGTGTTCTTCCATAGTGCTGGAGCGCTCGTGGTGGAGGTGCTGCTAGCCGAAACCGTCACTGCTGTCTGACAGCATGGAAAGCGATACCGGGTATGTATCTTATCTTAACTCTCCTCTGGACCTGAGGAATGTCTGTCGTAGTCAAGATAATGATGGGGTTGTGGGTTGGCCTGGATTAGTTTGTTATGGAAGTCGTTTGTATGGGGTTTCTTTGCCTGAAGATTTATATATTCAGTGTGTTGTTTCTATCCCTGTCTCAGTTGTGTTTGGCATTATTCTATCCTGCATGGGAATGTTTCTCTATGTCTACGAGTGTCGGGGTAGGTCAGGCTCCTGGAGGCCTAAAAAAGGCAGTAGGTTCTTTATGCGGTGGGTTTTTCTCAAGGTTTGTCAATCATTGGTCTGTTCTGGGTGTCTGCGTTTTATGGCATGGTTTGTTTGAGGCCTCGATATGGCGAGGAACTCATTACTATAGACATTGTTTAAGGGCCGCTATTGTAACAGTAAGGGATATTTTTATGGCTCCTCGGTCAACTGGGTGTTTCACCGAGCTTATACACGATGGAGCAATCCACTTGGGACGAAACTGACTCTGTTTAGGTGGCTCAATTCTGACTCTGCCTGTCTTGTACTACTCTCTAATGGTTATATAGCAGGTATTTTTTATAAAAGTGTCTATTGTGACTGCATGAACAATCCTTTGTTCGAGCTGGTGGTAGTGTATCTACACTGGCCTAGTTGTCCTCAGTGTGACATCATTCCTTATATGATGGCTCGGGGTGCAACAATGACAGGGCTAGAGGCCGTGGTAACGGCTGTCGGCAAAGGAAAAATATGGACAGAGCAACGCCCTCTAACAGACCTCCGAAGAGGAGTGGTCGGCGCACCGCTCAAGAGGCGGTGAAGGCCTACAATACGAGTACTCCTGTCGATGTTAAAGTTTTAAACATCTAATTACAACTTGGGAAACTGATCTAAACCATCGGGTAGTTGCGGAAGTTAAGGTGGAGGATTGGAGGGATCTTGTCTCGGACCCGGGCAACACTCGTGGGCGTACCACCCAGTACAAGCATAATGTTCACTTATATTGGATTATAAAGAGTCTGGTGGCCAGAGCCATAATGACTCCTCAGATGAATGTCAGGAAGCCTGATCCGGGGTTGCAGGAAATTCAAAGAGAATTACATTTGATCCAAGTTCAGATTCAACAACAGAGCAAGCACCTTAGCCACATTGAGGAACACGTTTCGTGCCTCCCCCAGTCAAAGTTGTCGGGTTCGAGTGCAAAGGACCCAACCCCTGTGGAGTTGTAATGTCCCTTCCTAAATTATTTTGGAACAGGAATTATTTCTACATTTTGGGGCCAATTTTGGTGAAGTCGGGGCCCATTTGATTTTCATTAGAAGACTTAGGAGTTAGAAGTAAGTTAATTTTATGTTATGTTGTTTTGTTGGTGATATATGGAGACCACCCACACATGAAATACACACTCCCTAAGTAACTGGTTAGAAAAACATGAGTGGGAAAGCATTGGCTTAGTGAGGGACCCACGATGGAAGAAAAGGCGAGAAGAAAGGCTCCACGAAAGTTATAAAAGGAAGGAAGCTCACTTCATTTGGCATTCTTGGCTTATCGATTTTGTCTTTGTTTCTCGAGCTGTTTAGCCGAGTCACTTGCTATTTAGTGAGAGTTTTCCAAGCAGAGAACTCACCCTTTCTTCGGGTGACTTCGAGTGCCACCCTAGTGAGGTTCATCCATTGTCATCCGAGGGAGTTTCATAGTGAGATTTCTAGCATTTGCATTCAGTTTTCCCTAGCAGTGCGTATTTCTGGAGGATGCAGTAGTGGTTCTTGTGTGGTCATTGCAGCACTATTCCAGAGGTCAATTGCCGAGAGAATTTTGGAGGAGGCTCAATAGTTTTGTAAACTATTGGGTGAGTTTGAAGGCTGGAAGTGGCAGCTATATTCAAGAGTTATTTTACAGTCATTGGGGCCAACGCAGAGGAGAGAAGTTGGGCACACGTGGGAGATAGTGTCTTAGCCATTGGGGTTGTTGCTTGCCGAGAGAAATAAAGGAACTGTTGGTGGAGTTGTTTGTTGCATTTTGGGGAGTGTTGTGGAGTATTTTTGTTGGTGTTTGAGAAGATTGCGTGCTTCCGCAGTCACTGGAAAGCATAGGGCCCTTGGGGGTCGATTTTGCAGGGTCAAGATTTGGCAAAACCATTTATGGGTTTGGGTCGGGCTAACTTGAGGAGCCTAGGAGTATTTTTGCAGAATTTTCTGAGCACCGGAGGTGGGGTTTTTAGCCGTTTCTTTGCAGCAGCTAGTGTAGAACTACTAGGACAACGCAGAGCATCAGTTGGGCAGTTTCTGGATTATTATTGTTTCACCTAGGTTTTGCTCTGCTTGCCAAAAAGGCAAGCCCAGGTGCATTTCTTCCATATATTTGTACTCTTGCCCATTTCTATAATAAAATGGCTCAGATGCTTCCATATTTCTAATTGTTCTGTGTGTTTACTGCATTGCTTAAAAATTTCTATGGTGCAAATTTATTATTTTCTTGCATAGCATTGTTTTTCCTATTTTGGAACATTACAGTGGTATCACAACTTAGATCTTGGCTTAGTCGTGGGAGGACTCTCATATGAGAGAGGAGGATAGACAGTATATTACTTACAGGAAGCAAAGGTACCGGAGCAAAGAGAGGGAGTTGGAGATCACTCCAGACACTGAGGACCGTGGAAAGGAAGTGATAGTAGAGGATATGGGAGAGCCCAAGGGAAAGGAAGAGATGGTCTTTGATAGTCCCTTGAAATCCTTAAATGATTTGGCAAAGGGGCAGAAGGAGATGTTAAATGAGATCAAGAAGCAAAACTGAGAGCGGAGCACTCACCAAGAGTTTCTATTTGGAGAGACTTCCGGAGCCTCTCAACAATATGATCAACCTTCACCTACCACGCAGCCACCATCCTCTAGTAGGCCATCTAGAGCTACGCTGCCTTCTTTCCTACCCTTAGCACCGGAGGAACAAGTAGGATCTGATGAGAGAGATTATTTCAGAGTATGACAGTCCATGGGAGAAGATTTCAAAGCAGCACTATCTTTCAGAGATTATTGCCAACTCAAGCAGAATGAGAGGGGAAGGAGATATGGAGGCCAAGGCACGCAGAGCTCCGAGTTGCAGCGTACCATTGGGAGGATGTTTTTCCCCACTTATGATGGCACTACCAAGTGCACAACTCGTGCTTGGGTGGAGAAGTTAAACACATAATTCCAGCTCAACAGGATGACGGAGATGGAGGCCATTAAAATGGCCACTTTGCATTTAGAGGGAGAGGCACACGACTCGTGGTTTCATGGCTTGTCTACTTTGGGGCATGCCAATGTGACTCCCCATGAGGACTTCACGAAGAGAGTAGTGGAGCATTTTGATCAAGGGATCTGGAGGCTCACTGCAGGGAGTTGACCCAGCTTAGACAGACAAGACATATTTGTAGAGGGTGTACATATTTGTAGAGGGATTGACGGAGACATTGCGTGGACTGGTGAAGTCACGCAGACCCTCCACTTTGTTGGAGGCTGTGACTTGTACGAGGGATTTGCAGGGGGCCATCCCGAAGGCCCAGGCACCTTTACCATCACGCACTCCCTACCCTAAGAAAGGGGTTGATACTAGACCACCACCAATGCAGAGAGCAGCTCTAGAGAGAGGACAGTTGGATGATGAGACTAGGAGAGACCTCAGTAAGAGGAAGTTGTGTTTTACATGTCGGGAGTCGTGGGCACCAGATCATCGGTGCATAGCGGGCAAGGCCCACTATATCGAGGTCTTCTCAAACAGTGATAAAGAGGATGAGGTGGAGTTGGAATTCGATGGAGGAGACTGCGAGGGGCCATCAAAGAGAGCACCACCACCACCACCTCCACCAAGAGGAGCATCTTTTACACCATCTGGGGGAGTCTTTGCATCTTTGTGCGGGGTACCCAAATTTCTAACCATGAGGATCAAAGGCATTGTGTAGGGGCAGTGTGTCTCAATCTTAGTTGACAGTGGGGCCACCCACAATTTTATTGATGCTCAAATGGTCCAAAGGAGAGGTATCACCACTGCAGAGTTTGAGGGGTTCTCAATGCTAGTACCAGGGGGCAGGACTATGCAGTGGAATCAATATGTTCCCGCTTTGACAGTGACCATGGGGAACTATTCGATGACAGATCATTTCTTCGTGGTGGACTTACCAGACACCAATGTGGTGATGGGTGTCCAATGGTTGTATTCCCTTGGCCGATTTACCACCGACTGGAGGCAGCTTGTGATGGAGTTTACTGGACCAAATGGTAAGCTAGTAGTGCTTCGGGGTATGCACTCATATCCCCCACAGACAGTTTCAGCTCATCGGTTGGAGGCAGAGTTGAGGCATGGGGACATAGCGTGGGCAATGGAGATGAAGATTTTAGAGGCCGGGGGGCAAGCCAAGCCACCACCGCCAGACATACAGGCTATGCTGGACAGATATGCAGTAGTCTTTGGAGATATACCACCTAGACAAACACCGGACAGGGGGTTCGAGCATACCATAGAGTTGGATCCTGGTGTGCAGGTAGTCGTTACCACCCCGTTTAGGCATCCCAAAGCCTATTAGGATGAGATTGAGCGGGCCATTAGGGAGTTGTTGGCGTTAGGCCACATTAGGCCAAGTTCCAACCCCTTTGCTTCTTCAGTTGTGTTGGTGAAGAAGAAGGACGGGACTCTACGTATTTGCAATGATTATAGGGCGCTCAACAGGAGGATGTTGAAGAACCAGTATCCCATACCGCGTATTGATGAGTTGATGGATGAGCTTAGAGGAGCTAAGTTCTTCTCTAAGATAGATTTGCATTCAAGGTATCATCAGATCCGAGTGAGGGATTAGGACATTTCGAAGACAGCCTTCAGATGTCATGATGGGCATTTCGAGTTCCTGATCATGCCTTTTGGATTGACTAACGCCCTTGCCACTTTCCAATCATGCATGAACCATGTGTTCAGGGGGCAGTTGAGGATATTTGTGTTGGTTTTCTTTGATGACATCCTGATCTACAGCAAGACGTGGGAGGAGCACCTACAGCACTTAGAGACAGTGTTGCGTATTCTAGAGGAGCAGTAGTTCTATGCCAAATTGTCCAAGTGTGAATTTGGGCTAACATAGATGCTTTACTTGGGACGCATTATTGGCGCAGATGGGGTCAAGGTGCATGAGGAGAATATCAGGGCCATTCAAGATAAGCCAGTGCCCAGAGATGTGACAACGTTGAGGGGGTTTTTGGGCATTTGCACTTATTACAGGAAGTTCATCAAGGGCTTCTCACAGTTGCCAGCACCCCTCACAGATTTGACCAAAGAGGGGGCTTTTACATGGACAGATGGAGCTCAGGCAGCTTTTGATCACCTCAAGGAGGTGATGAGTAGTTTCCCGATATTGGCACTCTCGGATTTCACGCACTCTTTCACATTGGAGTGTGATGCAGTCTTGTCCCAAGATGGAAACCTCATTGCTTTCAAGAGCCGAAAGCTCTTACCACATGGTAGGTCGTATTCCATATACAACAAGGAAATGTTGGCCATAATGCATGCATTGGCCAAGTTCCGGCAGTATTTGGTGGGTAACCGATTCAGGGTGAAGACAGATCATAACAGTCTTCGCCACTTCATGGGGCAGCAGGGCCTCAATGACACGCAGCAGAGGTGGGTTAGCAAGGTGCAGGCCTATGATTTTGATATTGAGTATGTGCGGGGAAAGCACAATGTGGTTGTCAATGCACTATCCAGGAGACTTGCAAGGCTTTCACTCATGAGCATTTGCCATGACTGGAAGGCACAGTTGTTAGTTGAGTACTCCACGGGTTGACGAGCATGTGAGATCTAAGAGGGAATTCACGCAGATGAGCGCTATCGGGTGATGGTTGAGGTTATCTACTACAAGGGGCGCATATTTCTGGTTTCGGGCTCACAGTTGATAGAACGGATACTTCATGCAGCTCACAATTCTCCATTGTCAGGGCATCAGGGGTTCAGGAAGACATACATGGTTGTGGGAGAGCACTTCACATGGAAGGGTCTCAAGGGGGACGTGTTGAGATATGTACAGGAGTGTGAGGTCTGTGAGAGGAACAAGGGGGATTTGAATCACCAGCAGGATTATTGCAGCCTCTCCCCATTCCGAAACTGAAATGGGAGGGTATCTCTATGGAATTTATCACAAGACTTCCCACAGTGCAGGGGAAGGATTGTATTTATGTGGTGGTCGACTGACTAACCAAGTATTCACATTTCTTTGCCATTTTGACACGGTATTCAACTTCTCAGGTAGCAGAGTTGTTCTTTAGGGAGGTCTTCCGCCTACACGGTCTCCCTAAGACCATAGTCAGTGATAGAGACAGCCGATTTATGGGGGGATTTTGGCAGGAGCTTTTCAGGCTAGTGGGCACAAAGCTCACCCCGAGCACTAGTTACCATCCACAGACCGACGGCCAGACAGAGAGGGTAAACAAGTGGCTAGAGGGTTTTCTCAGGAACTATGTGATCGGGCAGCAAAAGGCATGGATTTGTTGTTTACACTTGGGAGAGCACTGTTACAACACCACACATCATATGTCCATCGGTATGACTCCTTTCCATGCACTATATGGTTATGATGCTTTGTCTTTTGCTAACATCGTTTTTGGAGACAATCCAGCCCTAAAGGCCAAAGATGGATCCAAGAGAGCCAAGACAATCTCAAGGCTCTTAAGGATAATTTGCTGACAGCTCAGAACCAGCAAAAGTTATATGCTGACAGGAAATGGGTTGAGAGGCATTTTGAGGAGGGGGACTTGGTCAAGGATTTATATGCCTGATTTTCGCTGGCATGCAATATGTTTCGGTGGCCAACAGACCTGGTTTCCCATAAGGCACACTGAGGTCATCAAACATCTTTTATATGGTTGTAACCTGCTCTTAACTTGAATGAATGAAGAACTTACCCAGCTTACAAAAAAAACATTTTATAGCAAAAGGGAAGCCCAATGTATTGTCATATAGTCAAAGGGAGAAGAGAGAAGATATTATGAAGTGGCACAAAGAAAGTTTTAACAGTTATGCTTGGGATATCTCTTGATGATAAAACTGGGCGGATTGATATGTTAAAGAAGCTCTCAAAATAGGTCACAATTGCTAAAGGTGAGGCTATCTTCGAAGCAAAGGAATAGTCTTGGGAATTCCTCATTGCATTCACAGCTTGAACTCTGCATCAGATGATTGAATTGCCCCATTCAGTCTCAGTCACATTTCAAAGTTATTTGTGTTCTGTAGTAACTTTTGTGTAAATGGCTCTTGAGATTGTTCATAATTGTAGGAATAGTCAGTCATATCTTTTGAATCTTAAAACTTTATCGTTTTTCTTCTTTGGTATGAGCCAATTCAAGAAATTTATATTGTTTTCCTTCTCTAGTATGAATCAATTCAAGACATGGATTTCATATGTTTTTGTATAATCAACTGTGTCAATGACCCTGTCCAGCTGGCAAATGAGCTATAATGCCAATAATTTTAATAAAGAGAGCCTTAATCGCAACAAATTCCAAGCTTAAGATATTTAAATATTATACAACTTAGTTTGTATTACATTTGAAAAACGACTCCTTTTTTGACTGAGCGGGATGAAATGTCCCTTTGGGAGTCTAAGATAGAACCCATACAGAAAATGCATTGAAAATAGAATTTGAAGTAATTGTAGCAAACTCCTACCAGTTCACACTTGGACAATTTAATCTAATCAACTTTTTACATTATGTATATTACTAGCATGTAGGGGAGTTAAGTCATTTTTTAGTTATAAACGTTTTGGAGGGTTTTTTGGCATATTTTCCATTCTAATTTGCCCTAAATTAGATTTGATTTTCTTGGAATCACAAGTTTGAGTTGTAAACTTTCTACAACCCGAGTGCCCCGGGAGTTTTTGAGGGTGCTGAATGCATATATGCAGTCAAAAACCCATTTTAAACATCAAAAATTAAGATTTGGCCCAAAACAATTTGCTAAGTTCCAGCCAAAACTCCAAAACGTAACATGTTTAGACAACGCCCAACTTTCTTGATTGCAGATTTTGGAATATATCAGAAATTCAATGGACTGTTTGACTTCACTTATGTCTATCATAATTTGTAAATATTATTCCTGAATCTGCAATCTAATTACACTCAAACGAGGTAGTTAATAGAAAATAAAATTTTGTAATTTTTTCAAAAACAGAATGAAATTGAAATCATTTAACCCAATGCCTGACCAGCTATTACAAGCATTGTCATCTCTGCAATTCCCAAAAAAAACAAAATCCTCGGGGAATTTCGACTTAGACCCTTAAAAAGAATGAAGTCACCTAGATATGTTTCACACTAAGAACGCCTCTGCAGTTGTCTTTTTAGTGCATTAAAGGCATTCGGTGTGGGAGGGCCGAATTACATTAATAGAATTATAGGAACAAAGTACGGTTGCCACAAAATTCATTGGTGACAACACTATAGCATACGGCAGTAATTCAGTATAGGAATACCCAAATGGACAGAAAGTAGACAACATTACCTCTTGCTCGTATTCTCGGTCAAGTTTCTCCGACACCACCATTGAAACAATCACTGTAACCAGAACTAGAAGTATAGGGACAGCAATGGCACCGATGACAGTCACCATGTTTTTTGCAGACACTGCTCTGATACGTGCTCGTCTCCTGTTAGCATTTTCCACGGGCGATCCTCTACCTCCAAATCTAAATCCTGCATGGGGAGACCCCCAACTGACTCCACAACATGAATGAAATAGCATATCAGTGTTGTCTTTCGTAAGGCTCGGGAACAATACCTGCTCTTTCTGCATCGTCATACTTGTAGGCAACCACCCATGTTTAATCAGATGGTGGGGAGCACTGCGGTGGTGGGAACAGATAAAGGGATGCATTGCTGTTAACACAGGTGCTCCCATGTCTGCAATGTAGATTATACGACACACATTACTTGTGCTATTGAAATCTGTGGAAAGAGAGACCATGGATGAAGGAATTGAACTAAAATATCCTGAACTTCGTTAAAATTCATCTCCACTTGGCTTCTTTTTTTCTCTTCTCGTGAGTAGGCGTTCACCATTAAAAATGATAAGATTGGAATCTAAGTTTGTGTGGCATGTGTCTTCTCGACACTTGAGGGTTCGTGGTTTCAAAATTTTCATACTCTGGCAACTTGGTACACCTACGCTTATTTTACTAACATTAATAATTAGCAATTGCACCATTACTAAATGTTGCAAAGGAAACGCCGTAAGATTCTTAAAGGGATCCATAATTTCTAAGCAAGATATCTGTAATGATTTTGGTCAATTTTAGTAAAGGTAGGAAACTAAACAACATTGGAAACACCACAAACATGAAACTTTCATTTATTTTGATATAAACAACTCCATGCTAGTTAATTTTCTGGAAACATCACAAACATCAAACTTTCATTTATTTTGATACAAACAACTCCATGCTAGTTAATTTTCTACTTATATTTCTTCTGGCCTATTTTCAAAATGATAGGTGAAGTATATGTCAACATCTTTCCAAAGGCTAAAGCCTAATTGAATCATTTGTGTCAAGGGGTGATACTTTCATTAATTTTTTTTTATACATAACTTGTCATGGTTAAATTTTAATTTTTGGAATTTTATTCTCCATCAATTTTAAATACCTTCTAATCAAGTGATTTAACATCATTTTTTTATTGTTTTTTGGGTTAAAACATAAAGTTTTGTGAGACTATAATTTTGGAGGGATGGTGAAATTCTTGCTAAAATTGAATGGTTTTTTTTAATGTTTAAAATGGATTTAGCATTATTAAAAATTTTGAAGAATCTAAAATTCTGAAACTTGAGAATTATAATTAAAATTTCCAAAAAAAATTACCAATGTTTTTCACAAACCTATTAATTTTTTCAAAAATAATTGTAACCTTGTTAAACTACAATAAATAATAATACCATTCTTAACATTTCACATAAAGGAGATTTCATTTGATATCCATGTAAACACACATGAGTATTTCATAATCCTATTCCTCATATCAATATAGCCATAAGCTTTGATTTTCCATAGGATTTTATGCTTGATCTGAATCCTTCACTCTGCAAGAAAAATAGATACACAAAATATCTATGCATGTCTAGAATTCTTTCAAATACTAATTCACCTTTATTGGTCTCAAACCTTCCTCACACAATAGATTCTTAATTAATCTAAATGTAGTTTCAAATACCACCCTAAATTTCACTAATTGACATTGAAACTCCGCGAACCCTAAATTTCACCAAGATTAAAGCGCGCCATTGTCATAAATCTAGAGAATATAAAGGCCATTATTACTTCAGACGAAGTTTGGTTGCTCAATTCAAAGGATCCTGTGATCGCTCCTTTCGCAGATGACCTTCAGCACCGGTTGCCTATCGGCTGTTGCATGCCGCCGCAACGGGTAAATTGCTCTTCTTTGGCCTTCAAAGACACAAGTCCTGTTTAACCTTCAGAAAAAAAAAAAACAGAATTCGGCAATTTGCTGGATTAAATTCATATTTTTTAAAAATTATCTGTAAATGTAGCCTCATGAATCTATATACTCTTTTGCACGATTCGTTTTGTTGCCCTTCCAAGAAATAAGTCCCATTTCACCTTCAGAAAAGAAAACATTATTCGATAATTTTCTTGTTTAAATTCATTTAAAAAAAAGATTTATCTATAAAATCTAGCCTCATGAATTTATACTTTTTTGGACGACCCGTTTTATTGAATTCAGAAAAAATATAAATGTTTTTATCTTTTCCGCTATCAAAATGAAACTTTGTTTAAAATATATCTAGATGAATTTAAATTAAAGGTTCTTGATCGGATGCATGTAAATGGAAGATCTTCTGATAAATGCCGTTGACCTTAAGTCCATCATTGATCCCATTCCTTAATCAATAAATTTCTTACTAATGTTGAAAATATGCCAAAGTCGACTGCGAAACAAAACATTAAAGAAAAAATATAGAAAATTTTGTCTTTGCTTGAAAATTACCATTTCTTACAAATGTTGAAAATATGCCAAAGTCGACTGCGAAACAAAGCATTAAAGAAAAAATATAGAAAATTTTGTATTTTCTTGAAAATTACCATTTTTTAGGAATCGCCAAATTTACATGAGGTCACTTTCCAACTATTATTCCCAAAAAGAGAGAAAAATCAAGTAACAATCTGAAAGGCCGTAGTTCAATTAGTCAGTATAGAATCACCCTAAAATCATGAAAATCTCCATAAGATTTAAACCAAGGGTGAATTTTTCTAAATCCATGTTATAACTATCAAAGTTTAATATTCTCGGGTGTCCCATAAAGTTTTGATGGTGTCAATCCATTTTACTGTCAAACTGTGATTCAACACCAGCCGCAAGATTTTTTAAATTTTTTTGACCCGGATTCCTGCCAATTTTGACCGTCTTCGGCTCCTCCCGCTCCTTAGAGCACAAACATCACCATAAGGAATACTTTTGAGCACAAGATCACACATGATTACTTTTGAGATAAGTTCCGAAATACTGTTTTGAAGACTATTATATACTAATTACTAGAGGGTTTTTCAAACAATCAATGCTGAATATTTATCTGGTTCTGGCATTGGTCGTTTTCCTACCATTGTGAAAGAATGAGCGTCAATTGCAAAACAAAACATCCAAATAAAAAATAGAACCACTGCATATTACAACCTGCTATATTGTTTTTTTAGGTACATATAGAAGAATCACTGCATACAGCAGCGTGCAACATTGTTTTTTTGAGCAAATATAAAAAAACTGCATATAGCATCCTGCAGTTTTTTTAGAGCATATATAGAAAAACCACTTCATATAACAGTCTGCAGTAATGCAATTTAGAGCAAATTTTGAAAGATCACCTCATATAACGGACAAAAATTCGTTATTATTTACAAATGATATCTGGATTCTACAACGGAAAAATCCCACAAGACGACAGACATTTTCTGTAAATTTATAAAAAGTGCAACAGCGACAAACTCCACATGATGTGTTATAACCTGAAAATGCATGGTTCATTTCACACTTTTAGAGGGCCTCTTTCTCAGCATCACAGTGCTAGGAGTTTTATACTCTTGGAATTTGGTGGCAGATGCAGGTTGTGATCAGTCCAAATGATAGTCTTATTCATTATTCATTGCTTCACTAGAGAATTCAATCGTTCTCACTGCCTTAGACCAGGCTTGAAACACTTGCTTGATCCCTGATGCTGCCTCCTATTTTCATGCGCACTCAGAGATATAATCCGTTTGCGTCTAAAAGCGGAGCAGAAGGGGGGTCATCATCCTCCAGCTTCTAGGATCGTGCTTCCTTCTCCATACATGCGACATGAAAGCAGTCAAGAAACAAACCAGCAACAGAAGTCATGAAGGTGAAGGCGCCCGTAAATCGATTCAACCTGTCAGTTAGTTAAACATCAAGAATCGGTTGAGATGACGGTTTTTTTATCAACGGTGTAAAACTATTGAATCGTCTAACATTTCATCGGACGTTTCAGAGTTGTACAGGGTGGCACTTAGCAAAGTTGTTTTCAAATAAGACGCCTACGGCGTAAATTAATTGGTATTATATGTATTTAATAAAAGGCAAGTTATATTGTTTTTTAGTTAAAAATGTTTCATGACAATTTTAAACAGATTTTAAGTTTATTAAAATTTAAAAAAAAAAAAAAATAAACTAAATATTTTGAAAATAAACATTAAATTTTGAAAAAAAAAAAAATTAATTTTTTTTATTGGTTTATAAATGAAATAAATAATTTTATGGGATTATAAATAAAATTGGTCAGAAATAAAATATATTTCGAAAATAAAAAATCAAATAAATTCTATATATCATCAAATATCATTCATGGTAGACATTAAATCTATGAAAAAATTATTTAATTAAAATATATATATATATATATTATGTTTTAACTTTAAGTGGCATTTTAATTGTATTCTATACATATAAATTAAATATTTTGTATCATTATTATTATTAAGTAATTTGTACTCTATTTATTATTTTAATATTAATGTTTTTTTTTTTTTTTTGTCATTGTTGGAAAATTAAAACTGTGCTCAAAGTTGGAATTTCAAAATAGACCCACTCATCAAATTTGACAGTTTTCTCACCTCCACCTGTTTTCACATTTTCAAAGAAGGATTGTGACTATTTTGTAAATTTGACGAGCAAATCACCTTGTGATAGGCAATTTGTCCATCAAATTCCATCCAAGCTCTGCCCATTGCCTAGTAACTTAGGTTGTCGTCGAACTTTGCATTGCACGTTAATCTAGACTATCGTCGAATTCTGAACGAGTCGATGTGGCAATGGGCTAGCAACATTTAATAAATGTGGTGAATTGTTCTGCTCTATATTGCACCATATCACTCTAGAGGTCTATCACATGTGAATGGGCCTCACCAATTCCAAAGGGTGATCAATTAGAATTTATATCAAGCCAATATCATTGGATGTAACCATTGATTCATATTGGAAGGGCCATGTGTTTCATTGTAATTCAAGGTAATTGAAGTATTTTTAGAATATGTCAATCTTAGTTTGTTGTTTTTTTAAAGTTAAAAATTAGTCAAATCATAAACAAATATGCAATTACCCTACCCAGGTCTACTTAAGTTTAGTTTGTTGGAATTGTAGAGGCTACCCTTGGAGGAGGGGACATGGGTTAGGGCCTATTGCGGAAGGTAGAGACACAATTTGTCTCATAGAAACTCATGAACATGATGGTTGCAAAACTCTTGTGTTTGACGGTTATTTGAAGTTAGCAGTTTGGAACAAGGTAGCAAAAATGACAAAGGGTATGGGGGAATATTAGTTTTAGTGAAATAAAAAGAAGATCGTCACATTCAGTTGATGAAATAAGATGAAAATAAACAATATTTATGGTTCAAAATATCAAAGAATGAGAATCATATAAAAATTGCAGCATGTTATTTTTCCCCTCAAGTCTCAAAAACTTACAAAAATAAGGGGCTAGACGGCAAGGATATGTATGCAGCTTTAAAGCAAGATATTTTTGTGTACTCTCCGCAGGGAGAAGTGCTTTTAGTGGGCGATTTTAATACTAGAACAACAAATCATCAAGCTAATAATCTTTGTTGCAAAGAGGATCACAATCATATTTGGCTCACTGAAGAGGAGAATCCCCAGTGGGTGAGATGTTCAGAAGATGACAAAGTTAGCAATCATTTTGGAGACGAGTTGCTTACACTGTGTGGTGCTTTCAACTTAATTATTTGCAATGGTCTAGACAGATGGAAAAGGTCTGGGAACTTCACTTGCAACACATACAATGGGGCAAGTGTCGTTGATTATCTGATTTATTCACAAAGCTTGATAGAAAAGATAGACAAAGTTAAGATTGGAGAGCATAATTAGACCATAACCCAATTTATATAAAGGTATCATGGGTAGAAGAAAGGCAGCATAGGAGAAAAACTCAATGCTCACGGCAATCACTACCAAGGGGAAAAATTCTTCTAACACAAGAAAATTGTATTATCTTCAAGGCAATGCTGGAGATATTAATTCAAAAGGAGAAAACTGGTTTCCAAAGCTTCAACAGTGATGAGTTAACAAAAATAATTCAAAGGGCACTTGAGAAGTGCAAAAGAGCAAAAAATGGGAAATCAAAATCAAATTTTTTTCCTGTAAATGCTTGGTTTGGTGAGGAATGCAAAATGGAAAGGAGAACCTTGAAAAAGGCAGGCAAGGAGAAGATGAATGTAAATTTATATAAGCAAGTATTAGAAAGGAAAAAAGATGAGTTCATGCAAACAAGGCGAGAAGAGTTAATATATCTAGGAAAGAATAACCCAAAGCTTTTCTGGTAGGAACTTCAACCAAGGAAGAAGCAAATTGAAAATAATATTACAGTCAATCAATGGTTTAAATATGCAAGACAACTCTATGAGAAAGAATCAGAGGTTGAGCCTCCCCTGGGGCTCAACACAACTACAAAGATCTTCACGTTATAGGAGCTGGAGATTGAAATTAAGAAGATGAAAACAGGAAAGGAAAAATACTTGGTTGAACTTCAAGTAGAGATCTAAAATGGAGAATGAACACTCTTGCACCGCACATCATGGAAATATTCAACAACATCATTCAACAAGGATTCCCAAGAGACTGGACAACTAGCCTAGAAATGCCCCTTTTTAAAAGTGGAGACATTAATAATCCTTCCAACTATAGAACCATTATGATCAATCCTTTGTTTCCAAAGCTTTTCGGCAGCATGGTAGAAAATAGAATCAATAAGTGGGCAGAAGTAAAAGAAAAGAGGGAAAAAGTACAAGTGGGTTTTAGGCTGAAGCATTCTACAATGGATCATGGCATCACGTTTAGACACATTATTGAAAAGGTTTAGGGGGGTAAAGAAGAAGTATTCTGCTTTTTTGCTGACTTCAAAAAGGCATGTGACACATTCCTTAGAGATAAGTTGTAGCATAGAATGGAAAAACTTGAAATCCCTTTGCATTATAGAGTTGTTGTCCATAGACTTTATGAAGAGGTGAAAGTCAAAATTAGAACCTTAGCGGGTATTTTAAAAAGCTTTAGAAGAGACATTGGTGTCAAGCAATGTTTTTGTCTATCCCCTACTCTTTTGGTTTATATATTGATAAACTGGAAGAGTGGCTAAATTTGCAAGGTGGGGATGATGTTTGGTTGGGGGAGTTTGAGATAAAACTTCTTTTATATGTTGATGATCTTGTATTTATTTCTAAATCGTCCCATGGATTGCAAATGCACCTATATGCCCTTGAGAATTTTTGTAGAGAAGTGGGGATGCAATTCAATATTTGCAAGACCAAAATAATGATTTTATTTAATAAAAAGGAAGCAGATTCAGCACACATTCTTATTTGAAGGCGACATTCTTGAAGAAGTAAATGAGTACAAATACCTCAGGATTGATTTCAACAACAAACTTAATTGGGAGGACTACAGAAAGAAGAGAATCTTAGGAGGATGGAAAGCATTATATGCTCTTCAAAACAGATGTAGAGAGGTAGAGTTATGGGATTGGAAAACGATTAAAGTGCTTTTTGGACTCCTAGTTTGTCCAATGCTGCTATATGGGTGTGAATTGTGAGCTAGCAACACCCCTGTCTCAAAATGGAAGAAAATTTAGAAAATCCAAAAACGTTTAATCATGAGCAAGTTCAAAATAAAAATTTCAATTCCTTATGAGATAATGTTGAGTGAAACTGGAGCAACTCCCATCGAAGCAATTGTTATGGTATGACTCATAAGATATCTAAAAATAATTAAGCAAATGGGAGTAGGTAGATGGCCTAATGTTATCTTCAAAGAAAGCATGAGTGAAAGAAAGAAAACATGGATGAGACAAAACTACACATGGATGGAAAAATGGAATATCTACCTCAATGCATGTCCCACAAATAGCAAGGAGCTAAAGAATTTTGTTATGGATAAGTTTCGTAAACAGGTATGGGGAAAAGAGTTGGGTAGAAAGAATAATTACTACATTGAAGAATTCAACCCTCTGTATGATCTCCAACAAAAAGAGTACATTGGAGCTAACATTCCGTGGAAGGAAAAGGTTCTTATTGCTCAATTAAGAACCAACTCGCATCAACTTCGAGGTGAAACGGGACGGTGGAAAAGGCCTAAAGAAGCTTGGGAAGAACAGGTGTGTACATTTTGTACATCTGGGGCAGTGGAATCAGAAAAAGAAAAGAAAAAAAAAATCATTTTGGAATGTGATGTGTTCAAAGACATCAGAGAAAGTTATGGGAATATGTTAGCATCCATTTCTTGGCATTGCCTTTTCAGCGATGGGATTGTTGGAAAGTTGGGCCAGCTCATCATCAATTTGAATAAGAAAAGGACTAAAATGCAAAAGGTGAAAAACAAGGAACTCATAGTCCCATAGACTATTTTTAGTCTCGTGGACGTTAAAATATCATTTCATTTTTATGATAAATTTTGAAATAAAATAAATATATAATTTCAAATATAATATCCTATATTAAATATATAGTATTTATTAACAATATATACAAATTAAAAATCTTTTTGTTACAATTTCAATGTTTATTACTAATTTTAAATTGTTTTAATAGGGCATTGTCTATAAGTGAGACTTTTTGAAAAGTTTTTCTGTTTATTTTCCAATTTAATTTATCTATAATCCTACACGGATTCATTGAAATGATAAGTTTGACAGGTGAACTCTTCACAATCGAACTACCTCGGGGGTTTTTTAGAGTGTTGAATCCATATATGCATTCAAAAAACCATTTTAAACTATGAAAAAATTATTTAATTTCCACCTTAACTTTACATCAACTTGATATAAAGGAATAAAGTAACTAAAAGTAAAAGAATTATTTTATAATTGCTTTTTCTTTTAAGTTAGCAATCTTTGTTTTGCAGAAATGTATAGAGTTTACATGTTTGGAAAGTCTTGAAGAGCCAATTACTAGATTGAGCCATAAGCAAAAAAGGTTGGTTGTCACAAAATTGTTATAAGTAGGACCATCTGCCCTTGTGAGGGAAACCGTATGACCTCATGGATAGTTTAGAATGTCAAAAAGAAACATGGAAACAACAGAAGTAAAGTAGCCTCAAAATGTCCTAAGTTGTAATGATAGCATGAGCAATGTCAAGTTCTGCATGTTGGGGCTCTCCTCGTCTTTCCTGAGCTCATGTGGATCTTCCCATTCCACTAGCATTGGTTCGTAATAGTCATTGTCATCAAGAAGAGGGTGCTTAGCTGGCAGAGGGTGCCCAACTGGTGGATAGTGCACTACTAGAGAAGGATGAATGATGCCACCGTGGCCTCTGGTTTGTGCTCCTTTGCTGCCAGACATGTCGGTATCCATAGGAATGTCCTCCATGAACTACGCTACTTTCAAGGCATGGATGAGGATTAGCCCTCAATGCAATGTGTATTCTGTCTTTGGATTCTAGTGTCTGGTGAGGCAAAACCTATAAGGATCTAAGAGGAGGAATTGTTCCCAGACGAGGAAGGATTCAGGAGTTGAAGACACAAAATATCAGCAATAGTTCGCAACGTTTCCCAAGCATGACTCAGGTCAAAGTCAAGGTCTGAAACATGACCCTCAAGCAACACATTAGCATCGTCTTCATCTATGAGGTGGCAACCCAGAAAATTGCGAAGAGCCCACATGTTGTCATCGGTGCTGCCCAGCTCCAGGGCCTCCAAGTCTACAACTAAGTGTCGATATCATCAGGGGATGATGTCATAAAAGAGTTATGCTCCTTGGTGTTGGTGCTTAATCTAACCCCAATTAGAACTTGATTATTTTTGTTGATTTCGCCTTTACCTTCCCTTGTCATATGACTCCTCCTCGCACTCTTATGATCAAAAATTGCTTCCTTGAATCTTCATGTTTACGTTGCATCAAGTATATTGTTGGAATAATCATTGTAACTTATAAAAAAATCACTATTATATCAAATAAAATATTAAAATCTTAATTTTAAATTAATAATTACAATTATTATTAAAAATAAAAAATAAAAAATTAAACATACTAATTAAAATTATAAACTAGCATTTGCACATGACAGTGCAAAAGAACGTCGAAGGTGATTAACTCTGACCATTGGAGCTCTCTCATTGCAGCAATTAAAGAAGCCCCAATAATAGCCAGTGAAGCAATTCAAAATGTGGGATGGAAAATTAGGCTTCAGGCTTTGATCAAATGACCCTACTTTATTAATAAGAAATGTGTTTTCTTGCTTGCTTACTGGTTGGAGTGGAAATTACTTCCCTGAGATCTGACACATAAAGTCTCGATCTCCAATACTCACATGGTACTAGGAAGTCCAAGTAGGTAGAAAGAATATGAGGTGGTTCCAATGCAACTTATCGGGCCCGACCTCCGGAGGACATAGCAGGGTTTGAATCGCACTCGCTTTTGTTGATGAATCACAGTCGCTTCAATTTATATATTGCTCCAGTGACTAGCTTCAGTCTACATAGATTCCCTCTGTAATTTTTTGAAGCATATTACTTATAAGCATGCCCTAACTTTGTGAGGATGAACTACACATGGTTCTACAAGATTTGATGGAGTTTCCCTCATAAACTTGCCGCCTGGTGTTAACGAGTGCGTTATTTCATCATTACAAGTGGAGTACCACGAGGTTATTAATGCTTGACATTTACACCTTAACGGTTCCCTTTACATCTGTTTAGATTCTGTCATAAATGACGAATTTGAATAGTATCCCGAACATAAACCTCATAATAAAAACACCTTCGGCGTAATTAAATAAATACAAATTAAAGACAAAAGCAAATAAAATAATTAAAAGAATATGTAATTAATTAACGTGACATAAAATCTTCCATTTCAAGTCTAGAATACAAAGAAAAGTTCTAAGCTCTCTGCACAACAATGGCGGCACTAGGGTTTCTGAATCCTTTCGCTGCTACCACTCGATAACTCACCGGAATGCACCTATGGAAGCATGCTGCGGGTTTCATGGAACTGGCTTAGTTCATGGACACTTGGATACTATGATGGTGCTCTTTTTGGTTCCAATTTTATTGGTTGGCGGCATTTCTGTTTGCGTCGTCATTCATTGATGGAGCACAATGATGTTTCTCGTCCTATCCGCTTTGTAACACTGCATAGTCAGGGCATTGTCCCCTTGAGCACTCTATTTTTTATTGCTGGTGACCTCCACACTGCCTTCTCCTGGTTCTCCAGCTCCCCATGACCGATACTCTCTGACTGACAGTTGGACTTTGCTATAACGGTTTCTTATTGGGGTTATCAATGGAAGGGGCCCAGGATAAAGAGCTTGTGGATTATTGGGAGGACCCATATGCCCATGTGGACATTTGAACCCTTGCGCATCGTTTATCCTCTGGTATGCATGTTTCTCACCCTGCTTCTTCTCCTTTTAATTTTCCTTCTTTATCCAGCTCCATCGCTTATGCATCCTCTCCTCTTACATTCCCTGAACTAGTTTCTTTCCTAGTACCGGACCTCTCACCCTCCTCCTCTGCTATTCTCTCAGTTTCTGACCTGGATCTCATCTCCTCTCTAGATCTTCGTCCCCCGCCCCCCGCCTCTTTAGCATTCCTCTCGCAGACCCTCTCTTACAAACCGTTGACTCCCTCATTCACCCTATCCTGCTCTCTTGACCTGGTGCCTCCACTCCCCGCTTCCTCTTCTCCCCCACTCTCTGCCCCCACTCCTTCGCTTTCATCCCCGCGCACACTCCCCCCCATCACCTCACACGGATCTATTGCATCCCCGGTCCATCGTCCATCACACAGTTTTACCATCCCCCCACCCGTCTCCACCCCTCAGCCTCCTGCCTCTACTTTGCCTCCTCCGCTTACTGCTTCAGCTACCATACCTTCTGGGCTCCCCCCTCGTGCACCCCATCGCATGAAATGTGTGCGGACCTACAAGCATGCTAGCCTCCTCACTCTTGGCGCCAGGGTATAGATGGCCAATATCATGGGCACCGTGGGCAGAGTGGTGGTTGGTCATGTTCGTGGCCGGAACTATGGGGTCAAAAGATTGAAATAGTGGGTACAAGAGATTTGGGGTGACCTATTACAGGAGCTTCCCACCATACATACCCTTACTAAGGGATGGTTCGCCCTCCGCTTCACATCCAGGGAACCCATTGATCTCGTATTATCGCAATTCTGGCATATTGAGATGGCACCAGTGTTACTGAAGTGGTGGAACCCCTTGTTCGACCCTGATCGTGAACCGTTGGGAGCTGGACATATTTGGGTTCGGTTGCCTGGGCTACCACTACATTTATGGAATGAACAGATCTTCAAGGATATTGGCAACCTTTTGGGTACATATTTGGACCATGACTGCTCCTACATTGACTCCGGTAAGATGGAATTTGCCCGCATTCTGGTACATCTGGACACCAAGGAAGGACTCAAGGAAGCCATCAATATAAAATGGTGCAACTCCACCAGGGCGCAACTTTTGGATTATGAGGGGGTTCCATTTTGCTGCCATCGTTGCCACAAAGTCGGACATGTTTTTAAATATTGTCCATTAAATGGACAAGCACCGACACCTCGCACTCACAGTGGTTTGCATCTTATTGCTCTAGTATCAATCTCGCTACAACGACAGGAACAACTCACCGTCTTCCTCTCAACACCTTATCTCTCCTCATAGGCGGATTACTCACAGACGGTTGCAGATGCCCCATCCCAGGTCACTCATTCTATGGCTGCTACTACATCTACTTGACTCCTTTCAGATGATGGTACACCCTCTTCTCCTCCTTTTACGTTTTTGTCTTTTTTATCTGTGGCATCTATTCAATGCATGGAGCCTCCTCTGGCTGGATTCTCCTCCCCTTCCATTATTTTCCCCCCGTCTTCCTCACCTCTCTTATTTCCCCCCACCCCCCTACCATACCTAATATTTCCTTGTCGTCTCCTTTCGCTTCCTCACTTGCGCCTTCTGATCTCATTCCAACTTCCCTCCCTCACTCCCCCACTGGTCCTATTCCTCCCCTCGCTATTGAATCCTCCGAAACCTCATCCACTCACTCCTACAATTTACACCCCCACTTATACACCCCGACGGATCTTGGTTCACTTACTAGGCCCTCCTACTCTTTGCACAAGCCCTCTCACACCCGTCACTCGCATATTTCGAAGGCCATTTTACAAGTCGGTATAGAATTTGCCTCCAGTACACAACTCTCCATCGATGGGATCCTTAGAGCAAGACAATCCCCACTCATGGTTTCTCAATGATCTGTCTTTCCTTGAATTTTTATGGGTTGGCTAGCCCTACGAATCGTCTCGCTCTTAGACGCCTCTTTACTTCTTTTTTGGCTGATCTCATTCTTCTCCAGGAAACTCATGGATCGTCTGATATTATTATTCAAGCAATTTCCCTCCTCCTCCCTGATTGGACCATTCATACTATTGATGCTAATGGTCGTTCGGGTGGTCTGGCCCTCTGTATCAACCCCCAACACATCAAAATTCTTAATGTTTGGGGCAGGGAATGCATACAGGGGATGGATGTCTTCTCGGAATCCCTTGGCTTGCAGTTTTGTATTATTAATGCATATAGACCCTGCATCAATAAGAATTAGTTTTGTACCTCGCTTATGAATTCATCCGTGTTTCATTCTGACAACATCACATTGGTTGGTGACTTGAACTTCTCTCTTGGGATCTCTGAGTCTCAGGGTCCAAATTCTCATGTAGATACACTCTCTGATTTTTTCAGACACTTACTCTCTTCGCATCATTTGGTGGATCCCCTCACAACCACTCCCTCTCCCACCTGGCGCAACAAGCGCACTGGGGTTGACTTGGTTGCCTGCAGGCTCGATCGCTTCCTTATCAAGGAAGATCTATTAAAAACTCTTGGCTCATTCAAGCAGTGGATTGGTTCTGGTGGCATCTCTGACCATTCTCTGATTTATTTGGAAATCACTGGGGCCTTTAAGAAGTCGACTTCTCCTTTCAAATTTTGCTATGTGTGGTTACAAGGCACCGACTATATCAATTTAGTGGACACACAGTGGAGACTCCCTCCTCCACCATACCTTCTTTCACCATCCTTCATTTTTTCACACAAATTACTCTCTATTAAGAAGGAGTCCATTACTTGGGCTAGGAATAAGAAAAAAATGGAGGACCTTAAGCTCACCATAATTGAACAAAATATCCATAGATTGGAAAGCTCTATTGGGGGATGGTTTGCAACTGAAGATGAGAAATTACAGCTTATTACCCTAGAATCAGACCGCTTAAATATCCTACAAGAGAGGGATGAATTTTGGAGACTTAAAAGTCGTGCCACTTGGATTAAAGTAGGTGATGAAAACTCCAAATTCTTCCATCATTTTGCTAAGGGCAAAAATACCATCAACACCACTTGGGAACTCGACAATGAGGATGGTTCTACAACATATACCTTTACTCAACTAGCTCAGAAGGGTATCAATCACTTCTGTGAGATTTATAAGGCACCACTGCAACCCTCTTTGGCTGAAATCATTAAGGTGGCCTCCCTTTTTCCTAGATATGTGGATCCTACAGTAGAGGAAGACCTCCTTTCACCTATTTTGATGGATGAATTAGAATTTTCTCTTAAATGGTTCAAAAAGGAAAAAAATCCCTAGTTCTGATTGATGGTCCGTGGAATTTTATCTGGCTTTCTTTGATCTTTTGGGTCATGATCTCCTGGAGGTGGTGGAAGAGACTCAACAATCTGGGCACATCTATGAGGCTTTCAATGCTACATTCATAGCCATTATTCCTAAATTTGATCATCCCTTCTTTCAAAGATTTTCGCTCGATTTCTTTACGCAATTGCATCTACAAGATTATGGCCAAGATCCTTGCTAACAGGTTGAAACCCATTTTATCCAATTTTACTTCACCTGAACAATTTGCATTTCTTGAAAACAGACAGATCCATGATGCAATAGGAATTGCACAATAAGGTTTACATTATATGCACACTAAGAAGATAAAACAGATGATTCTCAAGATTGATTTGGCAAAAGCATTTGATCAAGCGAGTTGGCTCTATATCCGCATGCTTCTTACACACCCGGGATTCCCTTTACAAATTATTAATCGGATTATGTGTTGCATCACCTCTGTTTCATTTAGCATTCTTATTAATGGGGTTGCAACCAATTTCTTTCATGTTGAGCAGGGACTTCGACAGGGGTGCCCATTATCCCCCCTCTTATTTCTTCTTGTTATGGAGGGCCTTAGTAGATGTATTATTGAAGAAACAATCCGTGGCAGAATGAAAGGTATCCGCATAATGGAAAACTGTGTTCTCACACACCTATTATTTGTGGATGACATCATACTCTTTCTCAATGGCACTCTTGGTGACTCGACTGTGGTTAGATCCATCCTGCATTTATTTTGTACTGCCACGGGTATGCAATGTAAAAACAACAAATCAACTTTGACTTTTCACGATTGCACACCACATGAAATCCATTTTGCACAACAAAGATTCCCATTCACTCTCACCAGATTTGAGGACGGCTTGAAGTACCTAGGATTTTTCCTCAAACCAGTGAATTATAAAACTGCTGATTGGAATTGGCTTATTACCAAGATCGAAAAATGATTAAACAATTGGTGTCATCGTTGGCTATCTAGGGCTAGTCGGCTGATGCTAATCAAATTTGTCCTAGAGGCCATTCCAGTATATTGGATGTCTCTGGCCTGGATTCCTAAAGGAATGCTTCACAAGATACAGCGTAGGAATTTTTTATGGCTTGGCACTAAAGAATGTCGCACATTTGCATGAACCAAATGGACCCGTATTGCTTTACCTAAGAGATGGGGTGGTTGGGGTATCAAGGATTTACTGACCTTCGCTTTGGCACTGGATACTAAACTTGGATGGCAGATTCTCACTGGAAAAAATTTATGGACCAAGGTGATCATTCAGAAATACATCCAACCACTCAATCCTATTGAATGGCTTCGTCTTCCTCCAGTGCACTATCCCTTTTGTTCAACGATTTGGCATGCTATCCTTGCCTCGATTCGACATATCAGTGATGATTTGGCTTGGAAAATTGGTAATGGATCTAGGATTCGTATTGGATGTGACTCTTGGGTGGGATGTGGCAGTGCCCACCTCCTCCCAAATGCACTTAGTGACTCCCTCAATCGTGCAGGCATTTTGACGCTCAATCATATTGCAGACAGGAACTAAACCACTCTATTTTCTCAAGGCTGGCTTGAACATTTGGAACTGCAGATACAACCGCATTGGATTGAGACCTGGTCTACTTTTCTAGATGCTTTAAGAGATACCCACGTCAGAATACTTGATCAGGAGGATGAACTTATATGGACCATTTCTAAATAGGGATTATATACGCCCAAAGAGGGGCACACTCACATTTATCATGCACACAGACCTGAAAAATTTCTCCCATGATAGCACAATATCTTGAAACTAAAGGAACCCGCAAAAACTAGGCTCCTCATGTGGTGTATTCTTATTGATAAAATTCCTACATGGGCTAATCTACAGAAAATAACACTCATTGGTCCTCATAGATTTCCACTCTGCAATGAGGCAGCTGAAGATACTACTCGTGTCTTCCTTCATTTTCATGCTACTCTTGAACTCTAGACTATTATTCACTCCTCCATCCATCATAATCTTCGTTGGGAGGGGAATACCCTTACTGATGCCTGGGAGCATTGGTGGATTTCTGTTGTTCCCCATAAGTTGCAAAACTTACCTATATTATTCTGTTGGTGCATCTAGATGGCCCGCAATTGGACCATCTTCCATGACATACTTCATCATTGGCCCTCATCTGCTACCCACATTATCTCCATTTATCAGTTTATTCCAGATGTTCCTCCCCCCCCCCCCCCCCCCCACAACCCCGAATTATCTCCCCTGAGATTATTGACTACACTATACCATGGGCCTATTTTGATGGATCTGCTCAGACACATGGCTGTGGTGGTGGCCTCCTCCTTCATCATACATCACACCATTTTTATAAAGTCAAGACTAGACTTGGACAAGGCATGTAATATTCTTTTTTCAGGATTCTCAAGATTCTATTTCAGAGATGGACTACAGAGGCATGTTGAGATTGCAACAAAATGATGAGCTTAGTGGAAAAGAGTCGCCTTCACTAAGTGGGCCCGCAGGCTATTTTTGGCGCAAAGTCTATTTTTAGACATATGGATCATGTTCTATGAGTTGCAGGATGCTATTTGTCGATGGTTGGTCAAGTCGGAAAAATAGATGGACTTCTATTTTTAGACATATTGGGCGGAATCTATTTTTAGATTGCCAGTCTAAAAATAGATATGTCGAATATTATTAGCTCTTAATAATGTTTAGAATCTAAACACTATCTTATTCTCTTGGAGCACTTCAGTTAAGTGCACAGATGTGGCACATGCAGCTGACAGAAGGAATTATGCTATTCCTGAGGGTTATGTGGAGCTATTGCATGAAGACTTCAGTTAGAACTCATGTGACAGAGTTTGGTGGAGTTGATTGAGGAGTTAATGGAGTTGTGTTCAGTTTAACTAATCTAAACATAGTTGAGCTATTTGTATCTAGCTTAACTAATTGATACAATTAGTGAGAGTGGTGTGAATTAATTATTAATTAATTCACTAATTATAAACTCATTAATCTACTAAAGAATGCATCAATTAACTTCGGGGCAGATGGACAAGCCAAGGAGACCAAAGCAAGAGATAGGTGAAAGACCAGTGTGACTATCAGTTGTGACTATACTGTTGCTATTTGAAACACACAGATAGGTGGAGAAGCCCATGAGGATTGCGCAGTTCAAGCCAAGTGGTTTATCTATTTAATGAAGCCATCCCATAGCATTAATTACACAATAGAGGCTGGCTATTAAGTGGCAAAAGATTGGAGCATGTGTTTTGCTAGATCTAGCTTGATAGTGTGTAGCAATTGAGGTTGTGCAAGAGAGCTTTTGAGGAGCTTTGTACTATTATTGTTACATGATCTCCATGACATATAATATACAGATAGTTTGGTTTTTCAGCTTTAATATTTCCCATTAAATACCGTGTTCATATGTGTGATTGTTTGTGGTTTTAATGTATGCATGCAATTGATTTTATTTCTGCATGTGATGATCAATGGTAGAAGAGATTCTGTATTATGCATGAAGCTAAAATAGTGTGTGATCAGGAGAATCTCGGTGAATAATATCTCATTTATTCAAATTTCTACATGGTATCAGAGCTATATTGATCATTGGAGCAATTGCAAAACATTGAAGCGGTTGAGTTTTGTGCTGGTGGAATTCGAATTTGCAGCAGTGTTTTCTTGGTGTCGAAGTTGAGATGTCTTTCAACGGATTGCGATTGGAGTATGCCCTTGAGGGCAACTCGAATTATATTGCATGGAAGGACAGGATGGAGGCGGTGCTGGATGACAATGGGTTGAAGGAGTTCATAGATGCAGAAATTCCAAAGCCTACTTCTAGTGATGCTACCGTACTTGACGCATGGCAAAAGAAGACAGCAAAGTGTCGAAGGATTCTGTTGGACGGTGTGAAGGATCACATAGTGTCCAGCCTTCATGGTAAGGCTTCTCCATTCTTGATGTGGAAAGCCTTGACAGATTTATTCCAAAGCAAGAGCGACCAGAGGAAGTTGGCGCTCAAGG
Source organism: Pinus albicaulis (assembly GCA_034641835.2). NCBI lineage: Eukaryota > Viridiplantae > Streptophyta > Pinopsida > Pinales > Pinaceae > Pinus > Pinus albicaulis. The sequence goes on along the minus strand of CM076570.1, from coordinate 317,627,236 downwards.
ATAAACTCATAAACATAAAGATGGAGAAAGGCGACAATATGCCCAAGTACCTCACGAAGTTCATCCAATGCAGGGATGAGCTGGGAAGTGTGGGGGTGACTGTTGATGATGAGGACTTGGTGAGCTTGGCTCTCCTTGGGCTTCCGAAGAGTTGGCACTCCTATCAGGACTCTGTCAATGGTCGGGAGAAATTGCTAGGTTGGGAGCGACTTTGGTCAGATCTTGTGCAAGAGGAGATAAGGCGGAGTACTAGGGACGGATCTTCATCAAAGAACTCTGATGAAGAGAATTGCGCTTTGGTTGCCAAAGAAAAGAAGGGGAAGAGCAAGAAAGCTTCTCAATCCGGTGCGAAAGGCAAGAAGTAGGACATGTCCAAGGTGAAGTGCTTTCACTGTAACCAACACAGACATTACGCCACTAATTGTCCATAGAAGAAGAAAAATAAGTAGGCTGCTGGGACTGCAGCTGGAGAGGCCTTAGCCTCGCATTTTGAGCTGGATTTTTCACTGATCACATGCTTGGTCTCAAGTATGACGGGATCAGTGTGGTTTCTTGACAGTGGTGCGTCTTTTCACATGACAGGAGATCGAGATTTGTTTACTGATCTGGATGAGAAAGATCTTGGAGTGCACATCGAGATGGGCGATGATGGTAGATACAGTGCAACCAGTATTGGTACCATTTCCTTTGAGAGGGAGTCTGGTAAACCCTTCGTATTGAAGGAAGTGATGCATGTTCCAGGATTGAAGAAGAATCTTATCTCTGTGGCGATGTTAGAAGACAAGGGATATGATGTTGTCTTTAGCGAGGGAAAGGCTTTCCTATGCAGTAAGGCAACTGGTGAGACCCGGAGGATAGGGGTTCGAGTTAAGAACCTTTATCAATTGCAGGTAGATGGCTATGCAGCAATGGCAGGCAAGGGAGAAGGAGTGGTGAGCCGGGATGATGGCGAGTTGTGGCACCGGAGATTGGGCCACCTTCACCATGGAGCTTTGAAGATATTGCAGCAGATTTCTACTGGGTTTCCTACAGGTACTCTTGCGCAGACAGATCAGTGCAAGGGATGTACCTTGGGAAAATTTGTGAAAGCCACCTTTCACGAGAACGATAGTCGTGACACGACGATCCTTGAGAGAATTCACACAGACGTGTGTGGACCTTTCTCAGTAGCTTCGACAGCAAAGCACAGGTATTATGTGATATTTGTTGATGATTTTTCTCGTAAGTGCTGGATCTTCTTCATGCAGAAGAAGAGCGAGACATACTCAAAGTTCCGTGAGTTCAAGGCACTGGTTGAGAAAGAATCGAGGAAGCAGGTGAAGGCTCGTAGGAGCGACAATGGTGGTGAATTCATCTCTGGCGAATTCAAGGAATTTTCAGTTGCGTATGAATTCGAAGAGAGCTCATAGCACCTCATAACCCACACAGTAATCCGGGTTGCCGAGCGAAGAACAAAACGATCGTGGGTGCTACACTCCCGGCGATGTCGCATGATCGTGGCCTACCCATTCACTCGTGGGCGAGGTATGCAATACCGGGCAGATAGAACCGTTGTCCCCGCGTACTTGGCATGAGTACACCCGAGGAGGCGTTTTCTGGTAAGAAGCCTGATATTTCCCATTTGAGGATTTTTGGTTCACCCGTTTACATTCATGTAATGAAGGATGCCAGGAAGAAGCTGGAGCCGATTGTGGAGGTTGGGATATTTGTGGGGTACACTGATACACCCCATAACTATCGTGTGTATTTTCCAGACAGTCGCAGGACTGTTGTGCAACGGGATATCAAATTTCATGAGGATAAAGCCATGAAGTGTTCGCTTGAGAGGGAGCCACACTCGCATGCAGATGAGAAGCTATTAGTTCCTAAGGATGAGTCTCAAGATGTGGATCAGCCACAATATGAGGTTCATGGAGTGGAAGAGACCACTCAGGCAATGCCAACCATCAGAGGGTGGAAGCGCACTATAGAAGCTGAGTGACTGGCTCAAGATGCAGAGAAGGTTGTAGGAGCACCTACATCACAGCGCAGACAGAGACAGTCACCTGATCGGTATACTGGATACATGGCTCTTATGAGCAAGTGTATCGTGATAGAGCCATCCTCTTTCGAGGAAGATGTGGAGGATCCCGCATGGGTAGATACCATGGTGGAAGAGTATGATTCGATTGTCAAAAACAGTGCATGGGAGATTGTCCCAAGGCCGGAGGGGAAATCAGTGGTGGGTTTGATATGGATCTACAAAGTGAAGCAGGCAGCTAACGAGATTGTGGAGAAGTACAAGGAAAGATTTGTTGCCCGAGGCTTTTCACAGATTGAGGGGATCGATTATGAGGAGACCTTTGCACATGTAACGAGAATTATTCTTCCATACGGACGGTCTGCTCTCTCTCGACGCGAGATGGGGGTGGCACATTCATCGGATGGATGTGAGAAGCCGTCCTCAGTAGATGGTGAGAGAGGAACACATAGATACATAGAGTAGCTCGAAAGTTTCGAGATCTTCGACGGAAGTCGCGTGCAAGCAAGCTCAAGCGTTGTATGGGTTCAACAAGCACCTCGTGCTTGGTACACACGGATAGACAGTTATTTCACAGGACTTGGATTCTCCAAGAGTGAGGCGGATCCTAACCTGTACCAGATTGTGGTGGAGGGGAAGTTGCTGATCATTGTACTGTATGTAGATGATCTGATTTTGACGGGTGATGAGCTGTTGATACTTTCATGCAAGGAGGATCTTGCTAGAGGGTTTGAGATGAAGGACTTGGGCCTCCTTCATTATTTCCTGGGATTGGAAATTTGGTAGCGCAGTGATGGACTGTTTGTTTCTCAGGGTAAGTATGCCCGGGAGATACTGGAGAAGTTCAACATGCATGGCTGCAAGCTTGTTGATACTCCTCTTCCTGGTGGTTGGAGGAAGGAGGATGCTACTTCAGCGGAGGTAGTGGATGCCATTGTTTATCGACAGTTGGTGGGGTCGCTTATGTATCTGGTCAATACACGACCCGACATATGCTATGTTGTTAACCAAATTTCACAAGCTATGGTTAAGCCTACCAAGATCTTCTGGAAGGCAGGCAAGCATGTATTGAGATATCTCAGAGGCACATATCTCAGAGGCACATCGGGATATGGATTGTGGTACAGACAGTTGGATGAGGTGAAGCTGTGTGGTTTCACAAATGCAGATTGGGCAGGGAGCCCAACAGACAGAAAGAGCACATCTGGAGGGATTTTCAGTATCAGGTTGACAGCAGTTTCTTGGTACAGCAGGAAGCAGAGATCCGTGGCACTCAGTTTAGCAGAGGCCGAGTATATGGTAGCGAGTTTGGCTTCATGCGAGGCTATATGGATGAGGAAGATCCTGGTCGAGTTGTTCGATTCACACTTAGAGCCTACTATGATTTATTGTGATAATCAGAGTTGCATCAAACTCTCAGTTAATCCAGTATTTCATGATAGTCTAAACACATTGACATCCAATATTATCATATCAGAGATTGTGTGCAGCGGAAGGTCATGTTACTTTCATACATTCCTACGGAGGATCAGGATGCTGATATCTTGACAAAGGCGCTCACCAGGAGCAAATTCGAATACCACAAGGGCAGGATAGGGGTTGCAGATAATCCATATCTTGTTGAGAGGGAGTGTTGAGATTGGAACAAGATGATGAGCTTAGTGGAAAAGAGTTGCCTTCACTAAGTGGGCCCGCAGGCTATTTTTGGCGCAAAGTCTATTATTAGACATATGGATCATGTTCTATGAGTTGCAGGATGTTATTTGTCGATGGTTGGTCAAGTCGGAAAAAATAGATGGACTTCTATTTTTAGACATATTGGGTGGAATCTATTTTTAGATTGCCAGTCTAAAAATAGATATGTTGAATATTATTAACTCTTAATAATATTTAGACTCTAAACATTATCTTATTCTCTTGGAGCACTTCAGTTAAGTGCACAGATGTGGCACATGCAGCTGACAGAAGGAATTACACTATTCCTGAGGGTTATGTGGAGCTATTGCATGAAGACTTCATTTAGAACTCATGTGACAGAGTTTGGTGGAGTTGATTGAGGAAGTTAGTCGAGTTGTATTCAGTTTAACTAATCTAAACATAGTTGAGCTATTTGTATTTAGTTTAACTAATTGATACAATTAGTGCGAGTGGTGTGAATTAATTATTAATTATTTCACTAATTATAAACTCATTAATCAACTAAAGAATGCATCAGTTAACTTCAGTGCATGGACAGTTTCAGTGGAGACCAGTGCAGAGATAGGTGAAAGAGCAGGTTAACTATTGAAGATTGACTATCTTTTGTTGCCTGTTACCTTTTAAGATGATGAGTAGCCCCGCAGGGATTACGCGATTTCCGAAAGCGGTGGTTTTATCTATTTATTGAATCCGCCATAGCATTGAAAACACAATAGAGGTTGGCTATCAAGTGGAAAAATATTGGAGCATGTGTTTTGCTAGATCTAGCTTGATAGTGTGTAGCAATTGAGGGTGTGCATGAGAGCTTGTGAGGAGCTTTTTGTACTATGATTACATGATCTACGACATATAATATACAGATAGTTGGGGGTTTTCAGCTTTAAGCTTTCCCATGAAATGCTGTGTTCATATGTGTGAATTTTTATGGCTTTAATGTGTGCATGCAATTGATTTTATTTCCGCATGATGATCAATGGTAGAAGAGATTCTGTATTATGCATGAAGCTAAAATAGTGTGTGATCAGGAGAATCTCGGTGAATAATTCAGCAAATTATTCAAATTTCTACAAGGCATTCTTTTGGATATGTCACCTTTCAAAGAAAAGGATGAGAGATCAGAGGCTATACAATGACGTGAGCTACTGTTTATAGAACTTGGAATAACCCCTTTTCATGAATTTCAACAAGGTCTTCAAGGAAAACGTTGTATAAGTAAAACTCAACAATAATAACACAGATCAATGCTGGGTTCCCCTCATTTATGCTGTATGTGACTTATATATGGAATTTCATCAGAAACAAATCAGTTTAGGCACATTAAACAGATCTCCCAAAAATTAGACTAGCTAAAAGGCACCCATGTTGAGATTGCAACAAGATGATGAGCTTAGTGGAAAGAAGTCGCCTTCACTAAGTGGGCCCGCAGGCTAATTTTGGCGCAGTCTATTACCAGACTATATGCAGTATTTTTTGAACACTCCTGGATGTATTCTATGAGTTGCAGGATGCTATTTGTGGATGGTTGGTCAAGTCGGGAAAAATAGATGGACTTCTATTTTTAGACATAATGGGTGGAATCTATTTTTAGATTGCCAGTCTAAAAATAGATATGTCAAATATTATTAGCTCTTAATAATATTTGGACTCTAAACATTATCTTATTCTCTTGGAGCACTTCATTTAAGTGCACAGATGTGGCACAGGAGCTGAAAGAAGGAATTACGCTATTCCTAAGGGTTTACTGGAGCTATTGCATGGATACTTCGGTTAGAACTCATGTGACAGAGTTTGGTGGAGTTGATTGAAGAAGTTAATGGAGTTGTGTTCAGTTTAACTAATCTAAACATAGTTGAGCTATTTGTATCTAGTTTAACTAATTGATACAATTAGTGAGAGTGGTGTGAATTAATTATTAATTAATTCACTAATTATAAACTCATTATTAATGATAAAGAATGCATGCGTTAAACGGTGCATGGGCGGGTTTCGGTGGAGACGAGTGTAGAGATAGGTGAAAAACGTTAATATGTTGTTGTGTATTATACGAGTTGCTAGGGGCAACACACGAGATAATTGGGGAAGCCCCATGAGGGATTACGCGATTACAAGCCGGGGGGGTTTATGTTATTTAATGGGCCATCCTATAGCATTATTATGCAATGAAATTCAAATTTATCGAAGTGGCAAAATATTGGAGCATGTGTTTTGCTAGATCCAGCTTGATAGTGTGTAGCAATTCGAGGTTGTGCTGAGAGCTTGTGAGGAGCTTTGTACAATGATTGTTACATGATCTCCATGACATATAATATACAGATAGTTGGGGTTTTCAGCTTTAAGCTTTCCCATGAAATATTGTGTTCATATGTGTGATTGTTTTTGGTTTTAATGTATGCATGCAATTGATTTTATTTCCGCATGTGATGATCAATGGTAGAAGAGATTATGTATTATGCATGAAGCTAAAATAGTGTGTGATCCGGAGAATCTCGGTGAATAATATATCGGTTATTCAAATTTCTACATGGTATCAGAGGGATATTGATCATTGGAGCAATTGCAAAACATTGAAGCGGTTGAGTTTTGTGCTGGTGGAATTCGAATTTGCAGCAGTGTTTTCTTGGTGTCGAAGTTGAGATGTCTTTCAACGGATTGAGATTGGAGTATGCCCTTGAGGGCAGCTCGAATTATATTGCATGGAAGGATAGGATGGAGGTGGTGCTGGATGACAATGGGTTGAAGGAGTTCATAGATGCAGAAGTTCCAAAACCTACTTCTAGTGATGCTTCCATACTTGACGCATGGAAAAAGAAGACAGCAAAGTGTCGAATGATTCTGTTGGAAGGTGTGAAGGATCACATAGTGTCCAGCCTTCATGGTAAGGCTTCTCCATTCTTGATGTGGAAATATTTGACAGATTTATTTCAAAGCAAGAGCGACCAGAGGAAGTTGTTGCTCAAGGATAAACTCGGGAACATAAAAATGGAGAAAGGAGAAAGTATGCCCAAGTACCTCACGAAGTTCGTCTAATGCAGGGATGAGCTGGGAAGTGTGGGGGTGAATTTTGATGATGATGACTTGATGATATTGGCTCTCCTTGGGCTTCCGAAGAGTTGGCATTCCTATCAGGACTTTGTCAATGGTCGGGAGAAATTGCCAGGATGGGAGCAACTTTGGTCGGATCTTGTGCAAGAGGAGATAAGGCGGAGTACCAAGGACGGATCTTCATCAAAGAACTCTGATGAAGAGAATTGCGCTTTGGCTGCCAAAGAAAAGAAGGGGAAGAGCAAGAAATATTCTCAATCCGGTGCGAAAGGCAAGAAACAGGGCATGTCCAAGGTGAAGTGCTTTCACTGTCACCAACACAGACATTACGCCACAAATTGTCCACAAAAGAAGAAAAATAAGCAGGCTGCTGGGATTGCAGCTGGAGAGGCCTTAGCCTCGCAGTTTGAGCTAGATTTTTCGCTGATCGCATGCTTGGTCTCAAGTGTGATGGGTTCAATGTGGTTTCTTGACAGTGGTGCGTCTTTTCACATCACAGGAGATCGAGATTTGTTTATTGATCTGGATGAGAAAGATCTTGGAGTGCACATCGAGATAGGCGATGATGGTAGATACAGTGCGACCGGTATCAGTACCATTTCCTTTGAGAGGGAGTCTGGTAAACCCTTCGTATTGAAGGAAGTGATGCATGTTCCAGGATTGAAGAAGAATCTTATCTCTGTGGCGATGTTATGAGACAAGGGATATGATGTTGTCTTTAGCGAGGGAAAGGCTTTCCTGCGCAGTAAGGCAACTGGTGAGACCTGGAGGATAGGGGTTCAAGTTAAGAACCTTTATCAATTGTAGGTAGATGGTTGCGCAGAAATGGCAGGAAAGGAAAAAGGAGTGGTGAGCCGGGATGATGGCAAGTTGTGGCACCGGAGATTGGGCCACCTTCACCATGGAGCTTTGAAGATACTGCAGCAGATTTATACTGGGCTTCCTAAGGGTACTCTTGCGCAGTCAAATCAGTGCAAGGGATGTGGAAAATTTGTGAAAGCCACCTTTCACGAGAAGGATAGTCATGCCACGACGATCCTTGAGAGAATTCACACAGACGTGTGTGGACCTTTCTCAGTAGCTTCGACAGCAAAGCACAGGTACTATGTGATATTTGTTGATGATTTTTCTCGTAAGTGCTGGATCTTCTTCATGCAGAAGAAGAGCAAGACATACTCAAATTTTTGTGAGTTCAAGGCACTGGTTGAGAATGAATCGGGGAAGCAGGTGAAGGATCTTAGAAGCGACAATGGTGGGGAATTCATCTCTGGCGAATTCAAGGACTTTTGCAGTGCAGAAGGAATTCGAAGAGAGCTCATAGCACCTCATAACCCACAGCAGAATGGGGTTGCTGAGCAGAAGAACAGAACGATCGTGGGTGCTGCACAGGCGATGTTGCATGATCAGGGCCTTCCCATACACTTGTGGGCTGAGGCATGCAATACTGCAGTATATGTGCAGAACCATTGTCCTCACGGGATACTTGGCATGAGTACACCCGAGGAGGCGTTTTCTGGTAAGAGGCCTGATGTTTCCCATTTGAGGATTTTTGGTTCACCTGTTTACATTCATGTGACGAAGGATGCCAGGAAGAAGCTGGAGCCGACCGCAGAGGTTGGGATATTTGTGGGGTACACTTGATATGCCCCACAACTATCGTGTGTATTTTCCAGACAGTCGCAATATTGTTGTGCGACGGGATATTAAATTTCGCGAGGAGAAAGCCATGACGTGTTCGCTTGAGAGGGAGCCACACTTGCATGCAGATGAGGAGCTATTAGTTCCTAAGGATGAGTCTCAGGATGTGGATCAGCCACAAGATGAGGTTCATGGAGTGGAAGAGACCACTCAAGTAGCGCCAACCATCAGAGGGCGGAAGCGCACTACAGAAGCTGAGCGACTGGCTCAAGATGCAGAGAAGGTTGTAGGAGCACCTACATCACAGCGCAGACAGAGACAGTCACCTGACCGGTATACTGGATACATGGCTCTTATGAGCAAGTGTATCGTGACGGAGCCATCCTCTTTCGAGGAAGCTATGGAGGATCCCGCATGGGTAGATGCCATGGTGGAAGAGTATGATTCGATTGTCAGAAACAGTGCATGGGAGATTGTCCCAAGGCCGGAAGGGAAATCAGTGGTGGGTTCGAGATGGATCTAGAAAGTGAAGCAAGCAGCTGACGGGAGTGTGGAGAAGTACAAGGCAAGATTTGTTGCCCGAGGCTTCTCATAGATTGAGGGGATTGATTATGAGGAAACCTTTGCACCTGTCGCAAGGTATTCTTCCATACGGACGATTCTTGCTCTCTCAGCGCAAATGGGGTGGCACATTCATCAGATGGATGTGAAGACTGCGTTCCTCAACGGGGTGATTGAGGAGGAGGTGTACATAGAGCAGCCCGAAGGTTTCGAGATCTTCAGCAGCGAGTCGCATGTGTGCAGGCTCAAGAGAGCGCTGTATGGGTTGAAACAAGCACCTCATGCTTGGTACACATGGATAGACAGTTATTTCACCGGACTTGGATTCTCCAAGAGTGAGGCGGATCCTAACCTATACCAGATTGTGGTGGAGGGTAAGTTGCTGATCATTGTACTTTATGTAGATGATTTTATTTTGACAGGTGATGAACTGTTGATACACTCATGCAAGGCTGATCTTGAAAAGGAGTTTGAGATGAAGGACTTGGGCCTCCTTCATTATTTCCTGGGATTGGAAATTTGGCAGCGCAGTGATGGACTGTTTGTTTCTCAAGGCAAGTATGCCCGGGAGATACTGGAGAAGTTCAACATGCATGGCTGCAAGCCTATTGATACTCCTCTTCCCGGTGGATGGAGGAAGGAGGATGCTTACTAACGGGAGTGTAGTGGATGCACGTTTATAGATAGTTGTGGCCGCTTTTGTATCTAGTCAATATACGACCCGATATTATATACAGGCCGCAGAACAACTTTCACAAGCCATGGTTAAACCAACCAAGCTCTTCGGGAAGTGAAATCGCTGCATTGATATCTCGAGGTACATCGGGATATGGGATTGCAGGCGACAGGCTGAATGGAGGAAGCTGTGGTTTACTTGGGACGTATTGGGTGGAGCCCACGGACGGAAGAGCACATCTAGAGGGATTTCAGATCGGGTTTATAAAGTGCCTTAGTACAAACAGGAATCGAGATCCGTGGCACCTGCCTGGCCCGTAGTGGCCGAGTATGGTGCACTTGGCTGCATGCGAGGCTATATGGATGAGGAAGATCCTGGCCGGGTTGTTCGGTTCACACTTAGAGCCTACTGTGATTTATTGTGATAATCAGAGTTGCATCAAACTCTCGGTTAATCCAGTATTTCATGATAGATCTAAACACATTGATATCCGGTATCATACTTAGATTGTGCTGGATTATGTTACTTTCATACATTTCTCCACGTGAGTAGGATCGTCGATATTCGACGAAGGTACCTGTTTTAGAGCAATCTAAATACCACAAGGTATGTGGATAAGGGTGGCCGATAATCCTTATCTTGTTGAGAGGGAGTGTTGAGATTGCAACAAGATGATGAGCTTAGTGGAAAGAAGTCGCCTTCACTAAGTGGGCCCGCAGGCTATTTTTGGCGCAAAGTCTATTTTTAGACTATGTCCATTTTTAGACATATGGATCATATTCTATGAGTTGCAGGATGCTATTTGTGGATGGTTGGTAAAGTTGGAAAAAATAGATGGACTTCTATTTTTAGACATATTGGGCGGAATCTATTTTTAGATTGCTAGTCTAAAAATAGATATGTCGAATATTATTAGCTCTTAATAATATTTGGACTATAAACATTATCTTATTCTCTTGGAGCACTTCAGTTAAGTGCACAGATGTGGCACATGAGCTGACAGAAAGAATTACGCTATTCCTGAGGGTTAAGTGGAGCTATTGCATAGATACTTCAGCTAGAACTCACGTGACATAGTTTGGTGGAGTTATTGAGGTAGTTGATGGAGTTGTGTTCAGTTTAACTGAGTTAAACATAGTTGAGCTAGTTGTATCTAGTCTAACTGATTGATACACTAGTGAGAGTGGTGTGAATTAATTATTAATTAATTCACTAATTATAAACTCATTAATCAACTAAAGAAAACATCAGTTAACTTCAGTGCATGGATCGAGACCGCGTAGTGATAGTGAAAGAGCATGTGTTAACTATCAACAGGACTATATTAGCGATATTTGCACCACAATGCATTATTGGAGAAGCCCATGAGGATTGGGCGCAGCATACCAGGTGGTTTATGTTATTTAATGATCCATCCTATGAATTGATTATTTAATGAGGTCAAGCATTGGCAGCAAGATCGATAAGCTATAGACTTAGCTTGACAGGAAATTCAATTTAAAGGCCGAGCTAGAGTATTTTTGTACTATGATTGTTATGATCTCATGACATAATATACAGTCATTAAGCATTTTAAGCTTTTCCCATTAAATAATCGTTCATATGTGATTGGTTTTAATAAAGTATTTAATTGATTTTATTTTAATTAATGATCAATGGTAGAAGATCAGATTATGCCGAAGTTGCCAGGATCGTTAACTTTGAATAATATATCAGTTATTCAAATTTATACAACCCAAAGGGGAAGGCCACAGTAAAATGGAAGCACTGCTTCAGGAATTGCGCGGTTTTAGCTAATGTTCAATGGAAATCAGCAAGAGGACTTATATCTCAGTATTACAGCAGTAAATAATCATTATGATAAATCCCTTTCATTATACAGTAGAAATCATGAGCCAATACAACAATAAATCTTCAGAAAAGAGAGCAAGAGCACATGTATATTTGCATAAATGCTTCAACATCATTATTTTTCAGGAGGTTCAGTAGATGTAAGTTACAACTTAGATATAGAGCAGATCTATAGACAAAATATCAAATCTATATCAGATCTGGAAACTCTATAGTTTCCTCTACAAGATCCACTTGGAATTTTGACAAAAGCATGCATGAGTAAGAGTAGATATGAGAAACAAGTTGCAGATATGGAAACTACTGCAATAAATTCCTGAATATATCATTTCATTACAAATGGATCAGATCTGAACAGAACATAGATCAGAAAGCCAAGCTATGGATCACCAAGTGGAAGGCAAGGCCCAACACAAGAGATCTCTGATCTAAACTATGAGCAAAACAGCCTGCAAACCCTCATACATAAATAACGCAGTTTTCCTAGTGGGACAACGCTGTAGCTCAAGAGACATAGAAAAATACTGAATAATTGCAGATCTAAAGTACAAGAAATGATACACTCTTCCAAGAGGTCAAAGGACCCACTCCATGGAGAGAGGCTCTCAAAATACACTAGATCTCTGCAGATCTAGATCACCACTTGCTGCAGCTTGCAAAGACAACAAAACCCTCAATGGATCAGCGCTGCCAATGTAAGTAGGAGCTTGGCCTCAAGCCTGATAGTGGTTCATTTCAGCAAACTTTCCTCCTTGAATCATCAAAGGAAGAGGTAAAACCCCTGCACAGGAATTCCAAATACAATCCTCCACTCAACAACAGATAATGGTATTTGTCTAAGCAGACAAATACTCAAAAATATAATCTATCAACAACCTTCTCTTGCTGCCCTCCTTTTCCTTTTATAAGATGAGAAAGCTCTTGCAAACCCTAAACCACTTTGATGAGTTAGCCCTTTTCACATTAGAGGCTCCCTTCTAGAACTGCGTTGTCCCTTTTGGAGATGCACGGAACTTCCAGACAACGTTTAAGTGATTTGGCCGACAAGGACCTGGCTTTAGCTCAAACCTCTTTCACACCTGCAAGTGATTATTTACATAGCCCTGATTTGTCTTTGTTCACATGGGCATTGATTTATTTAGACTTTTTAGGAGTTTTAAATGTCCTCCTTTATTCATAAAACATAAATTAAAACAAAATTGAATGTTCCTCTTAGCTAAGGCTAAGTGGGAACATCACAGTCCTCCCCTCCAAAATGTTGCTTGTCCTCAAGCAACTGACAGAGTAAGAGTTGTAGTTCTTCTCCTTCTCCATTGATGCCACCATCAAGGATGAAGCTTTCATCATGGACTAAGTGCTCATCAAGCCAATACATCAGAAACTGCTCCTCCAATGTTAACATGATAGGGGCATATTCTATCCCTTCAGGAGTGTAAAACTCAACAGAAATAAACATGGGTGAAGCAATGTCACATCTAAAACATGTATCATGAAGTACAGGATAAAGTTCCATCCCATGTGGTACATATACACTGCCCAATTTTTGTCCATCCAAACCCATAAACAATACCAATATATCATCTATGTATGGAAGCAAATCACATATATGCAAACTGAAATTTGCGCTTGAGGAGGTGGGTCACAATCCCACATAAGGCACCAACGCAGTGCACTCCTTGTTTTGAGTAGATCTGAGTGTGGTAGGTGGTACTCCCACCACATCTTTGCTGCATGGGTCACTTTGACATGGTTGAAAGTGAGGCCCAAGTTAGGTGCCTTTGGGAAACACCCATCATGATAGATAATCTCCCTTTGCACCTTAAGGGATTGGCCAGATTTGGAATTTTTATTGGCCTCATCAATGCCATGAGATCTGCATGTAATATCACTTCTTATAGGAGCCATGACCTGCATACATATGGTAAGAGAATGTGTCAAATCAGAAAAATAAACATGCTCCATAAGATCAGATTCTTTACCATTCAAGTCTCCCACACACATGGAGTTAGGCATGGGCATTTCTCCTCTTTTAAGAGAAGGAAGAGATGGCTGAAATGTCTTCCTGCATAGGATCCTTTGACTGCCCCATCTCCTCATAACTATTGCACTCTTGTAAGTGCTAATGTAGTTCCTCCCAATCATAGTGTTGATGTAGTTCTTCCTTCATACCCTCCCAATCAAAACTCCTCAAGATTAGGGAGTAGATCTTTGCTGACTGCATATAGCTGGAAAGGAACTCTTTGTGTGATATTTGTAGTATCTCTTGCTTAAGCTTAGAGGCTTGAGACAAGAATACTTTACCAAGATGATAGATGACCCCTTCATGGAGCAAATAGCCTCCTCCTTGCTTCATGCCATCTAATATCATCTAGGTGTGCAGATCTTTGGAGTACTCCATAAGGAGTTGAGATCTCCAATAAGGATCTACACAGCTCAACAAGGACATCACTACTGATGCATCTATGGTGGTGCTTGCCTTGTTGCTGATTGTTTCTTTGACATTATACATGCCAAAATTGTTTGTGGGAAGGCTGATCCTCCCCCTTGCTTCCTCCCACAACGTTGTGGCTTTCTCTTCCATTGTTTCAGCACTTGGTGAGGCTTCCCCCACTTGATCAGAATCTAATGGCATTCCAAGTGGCTTGCCATAATGTAGGAATGTTCCTTGCAGCATTCTCATAAACATGAGAGAAGGAACTGTGAGGTCCTTGCCCCCATTGCGCAATTCCATCTTTATTGTTTGGATGGAAACATTAGGTGAAGGATAGGTGTGCATGCCTTGAATGATTTGTTGTTCCCCACTCTTCAAATCCACCCACTCCATCTGCAAGGCCTTCCAATCAGTGGTGACTTTTCCCAAGGTAATCAACCACTGGACACCTAAGATGATGTTGGTGTCTGGTATGTCAACTACAAAGAAATGGTCCACCAAGGTGTAGGTTCCCATAGTCACAGAAAGTGATGGAACATACTGCATGCGCTGCATAGTTCTATCTCCCGGAACCAAAACAGAGAACCCATCAAAAGTATCAGTGTGGATCCCTCTCCTCTCCACAAGATGAGCATCAATAAAGTTGTGGGTTGCCCCACTGTCAATCAGAATAGACACTCTTTGGTTCATAACCGAACCTTGCACTCTGAGGGTCAAGTACTTGGGCACTCCTTTCAAAGAAGCAAGAGTCCCACTTGTTGGAGAAAGGCTCCTTCTTCCTCTCTGGATGGTGATTGATCCTCCTCCTCATCATCACTAGCGCTGTGACCTCTCCTAGGTCCATCATTTCCCTCTTCCTCCTCAAAATCAGAGAAGACTTCAATATAGTGTGCTCTCATAGCAACACATTTATGTCCCGGTACCCATGGCTCTTGACAAGTGAAACATAATCTATTTTTCCTCAACTCCCTCCGAAGATCAATGTCAAGAGGTTTCTTTAGTGAGCTTTCCTTGGATGGAGCAGCTTTCCCTTCCTTCCCCTTAGAAGAGTGAGGGGTTCTGCTTTGAAAAGTTTCCTTTGCTCTTGGAAAGGCATCTTGGAGATCCCTAGCTCTTTGAATGGCATCATGCAAGGTGATGGGCTTGGTAGACTTAACCAACCCATGCAAATGTTCCTCGAGGCCATCAATGAACATGTAGACTCTCCTTGCTACTGATAGATCAGGGACCATTATAGACAACCTCAGGAATTCAGAGATATAGGCCTCTGCATCTCCTGTCTATTTAAGATTTGCCAAGCTTATGAAAGGGGCCTCCGAATCTTTCCGATCAAATCTCTCCACTAGTCTCCTAGTGAAATCAACATATGTGCACACATTGCTGTGTCCCAATGTAGATAGTCCATGAAACCACCAGTTGTGGGCTTCTCCCTCAAAATGTAGCGCATCAATCTTGATGGCTTCTACTTCGGGCACTTTATTCAACTGGAAATAGATGTCCAACTTCTCCACCCATGCTTTGGCAGAACAAGAGGGTGATCCATCGAACTTAGGCAAGAAGAACCTACCCATAGTGTGGTGTCTCCCATAAAGGAAACCTCCATCTCTGTACTGCTGCCATGGCCTCCTCCGGTCCTTGAGATGGCAAAAGTCTTGAAATCTCAAGTTATCCTTGAACCTATAACTTTGTGAGTCATATTCTACAAAGTAACCTTCCAAAGAGGTTGGCTCTTGCAGCCCTTCATTCTATATAGCCAAGAAGGTAGGCATTGTAGAGCGTTGTGAGGCCTGTGGAGCTTGTGGCAAGCTCACAGGTTGACCAGTCCCAAATTGAGACATATCAGAACTTTCTCCTTGATGGAATCTCCCAAGGGACTCCCTCATTATATCTATCCTCATCTCCTTTATCTCCTTGGACAGATCTTGCATAGCCTCCAAGAGAGTTTTTGCAAACTCCTCTGCTTCCTTATCTTTATCATTCACAGATTTAGGGGCTTTCCCCTTGTCTTGACCCTTGTCAAGGTCAACAGTAGTATAGTCATACTTTTTATGACTTCTATTCTGATATCTCCTCTCCCTCTCAGAAATAGGATCTTCATCTTCGAATGCAACATGACTGGTGCTCCAATGCTAATACAGGCTGTGCCAAGAGTGGAGCTCCGATACCACTGTAATATTCCCTTTTCAAGACTCTCAAGATTCTATTTCAGAGATGGAATACAGAGGCATTTACTGGATATGTCACCTTTCGAAGAAAGGATGAGATCCAGAGGCTACCTGGCCAACTGTAGACTCTGTCTATAGAACTTGGAATAACCCCTTTTCAGGACTTTTAACAAGGTGTTCAAGGAAAACGTTGTATAAGTAAAACTGTGCAAAAATAATGCAGATCAGGGCTTGGTTCCCCTCATTTATGTTGTATGTGAATTATATATGGAATTTCATCAGAAAAAAATCAGTTTAGGCACATTAAATAGATCTCCCAAAAAGTAGACTAGCTAAAAGGCACCCACAGGGAAGGCTGCAGTAAAATGCAAGCACTGCTTTAGGAATTGCACAGTTTTAGCTAATGTTCAGTGGAGATCAGCAAGAGGACTTATATCTCAGTATTACAACAGAAAATAATCATTATGATAAAGCCCTTTCATTATACAGTAGAAAGCATGAGCCAATACAACAATAAATCTTCAGAAAAGAGAGCAGGAGCACATGTATATTTGCATAAATGCTTCAACAACGTTATTTTTCAAGAGGTTCAGAAGATGTAAGTTACAACTTAGATTTGAAGTAGATCTATAGACAAAATATCAGATCTATATCATATCTGGAAACTCTATAGTTTCCTCTACAAAATCCACTTGGAATTTTGACAAAAGCATGCATGAGTAAGAGTAGATCTGAGAAACAAGTTGCAGATCTGGAAACTGCTGCAGAAAATTCCTAAATATATCATTTCATTTCAAATGGATCATATCTGAATAGAACATAGATCAGCAAGCCAACTTATGGATCACCAAGTGGAAGGCAAGGCCCAACACAAGAGATCTCTGATCTAAACTATGAGCAAGACAACCTGCAAACCCTCATACTTAAATAATGCAGTTTTCCCAGTGGGACAACGCTGTAGCTCAAGAGACATAGAAAAATACTGAATAATTGCAGATCTAAAGTACAAGAAATGATACACTCTTCCAGGAGGTCAAAGGACCCACTCCATGGAGAGAGGCTCTCAAAATACACTAGATCTCTACAGATCTAGATCACCACTTGCTGCAGCTTGCAAAGACAACAAAACCCTCAATGGATTAGCACTGCCAAAGTAAGTAGGAGCTTGGCTTCAAGCCTGATAGTGGTTCATTTTAGCAAAATTTCCTCCTTGAATCATCAAAGGAAGAGGTGAAACTCCTGCACAGGAATTCCAAATACAATCCTCCACTCAACAACAGAGAATGGTATTTGTCTAAGCAGACAAAAACTCAGAAATATAATCTATCAACAACATTCTCTTGCTGCCCTCTTTTTCCTTTTATAAGATGAGAAAGCTCTTGCAAACCCTAAACCACTTTGATGAGTTAGCCCTTTTCACATTAGAGGCTCCCTTCTAAAACTGCGATGTCCCTTTTGGAGATGCAATGAACCTAGACAGCGCTGTTGATTTGGTCAAGGTTGACCCAGTCTTTAGCTCAAACATCTTTCACACCTGCAAGTGATTATTTACATAGCCCTGATATGTCTTTGTTCACATGGGCATTGATTTATTTAGACTTTTTAGGAGTTTTACATGTCCTCCTTTATTCGTTTATTCATAAAACATAAAATACAACAAAATTGAATGTTCCTCTTAGCTAAGGCTAAGTGGGAACATTACAAGGCACCAATAATTTTGTAGAACTCTCCTGTCTTTTATACCTCCTACAATTTTCCATCACAAAAAATGTTCATGCACTACAAATATTCGGTGATTCCAAAATTGTCATTGATTGGTTTAACCTTCAAACAACCTGTCACGTACACACATTGTAGAATATATTGGATGAAGTTCTACAGCTCAAATCTCATTTTGATCCTATTTCCTGTCGGCACATTTACAGGGAGAGGAACACAATTTCCGATCTCCTTTCCAAGGAGGCGAGGCACCTATTGACTGCTCACATGGAGATACAGGAGCAAAATGATCATGCATATTATCAGTACTTCCACCGACCATTTGTACCTAATCACTAGAGGGGGGACAACCCACATTAGAAGCAACAACTGTTTTGTTTTTTTTATATTATGGTTATTGTTACCATTATATATATTCTCAGACTACTGTTTTGGAGGATTTATGTTGTTCTACAGTATGTATTTATGGCACATATCGGATGTATTTATTTTTGTTACACACAGCTATCTATATGACAACTTCATTGCTTATATGCATATACACCTAGCATATACAACATGTAACTTTTATTTTCATTAATAAAAGCTACGATTTTTCCTGTGGAAAAGATTAGCATGACATAAAACAAAACATAATTAAACTAAAAAAACATTATAGAATACAACATATAAAAATAAAATATAATAAACAAGAAACTCACCCATCCAACGTTACTTTATTCACATTTGAAATTTGTTTTGAACATGGGATTATTGCGTTACATGAAGTTCATTTCGTACATGTTTGCCTCCATGTTGACTCGAGAAATAAGGGGAGGAAGGCTCGGGCCCGGCTAAGAGTTTAATCTGGGTAGTGGTCCGTAGAATATAAGGAATGTGATCGAGAAAAATTACCACTCCCAGTGGCTAATTATGCTTTTGACCCCCATCCTTACATATGTCAGCTGAGTAATGGCTTTCTCCTCAAACATTTCAGATTTTAACATAGTGTTGACAGTCATATCGTCACTTAAACAAATATTATATAATATTGTTTGATTTTAACATAGTGTTGACAGTCATATCGTCACTTAAACAAATATTATATAATATGTACTAACTAAAGCGCAATACCCTCACCACGCTCTAATATTAGTTAATATTATAATGATTAATTATCATTTTATACATTAGAGTTACATTCATAATATGACTTTATATATGACATTATCAATCTCAATTTATCTCGATTACAATTTTAATAATTAAAATCAAATTTTAAATATTAATTATTAATAATTCATTATTAAGGAATACATATCATTATATTATCATTAACATTTTTAGGGTTTTCTAAAATTCTTTTTATTGGTCCTTTTACTTCCTTTTTTTTGGTTTCATACCTTATTAATTCACACATAAATATAGCTTCTTTTTTTATCAGAGCTTCACATCTTTCACTTATCTTGATGTTGAACCACATATGAGGGTTGAAACGTCAATCAAACAAATAGAAATGTGATGAATCCAGAAATAAATTCAAACAATATAAATCACGGAAGTCTAAACTCTAAAAAACTTATGCAATTAATTTGGCCAAGAATCCCAAATTCCTTGATCGAACCAAACATATCAACATAAAGTATCATTTGACTTGATATCATTTAGAGGCCAAGATTATTCATCTACAATATTGTTCCACAAGTGAGCAAATTGCAGACATATTGACTAAAACACTTGAAAGATAAAATTTTGAAAGATTCAAAATTATGCTTGGAATCACAAACACCCCTTCATATTAAGGGGGGAATGTTAAACACCTAATCCTCAGGGATTTGGTGAACAAATTGTAAATATGTAAATAAAGGTAAATGAACAGTTAGAATAGGAAGCTACCTTGGAATCTAGATCCCAAGGTTCACACCTCTTCTTGTTATATGATGTTGTTTACACTAATTCAAACATATCAAGTCAAGAGTTATTTTCCTTGGCCTGACAATAATAAATATCCTTTTGTTATTGGTATTTTTTGTGGTTGTTAAGTTAGAAAATCTTATATATATTTATTGTTATATTGGATTTAATGGATTGTTAGGCTTTGTTATGTTGGTAAGCTTATTGAGTGATTGTTTATATCAATGATACAAGAAAATCGTTATCATGTATGATAAGTAATTAAAAATCAAGGTAAGTTAAAACAAATTGAGTTCTTTAGAATTGTAAATGGTTCATTTATAGGCATTCCATATAAACAATAATTTGATGATTTAGGTGTAAGGATGTTCATGGATATGCATGTGAAGAAAATGAATAACGGTGTGATTGCTAACTTCCATCTACCATTAACGAGGATTGGAATGTTATAAACCTAAAAGTTTAAATATATAGCACAAATTAGGGAGATGTCCAAGAGTGAGTAATGAACCAAGGGTCCTAATAAATTATTATAGGAGTTATCTTACTATTGCTTGATTAAGGGAAAACCTCAAATAAAGTCGATTCTTTCGAGTTCAATATTAGATAATAAAAGGTATATACAATCCATATTCATTTTCAATGGATTTGTCCTACTACAAGGTATGCATGATTAGGTTGAACATTGACAACATTGTGCATGTTGGCCCAATAAATAAGTGATCGAAGTGTTGTAAGGGACTTACTATGATCTAGATGACCATCTAGGCCATCTTAAAATTGGTTCTAATTTTGACAATTTTGGGCACATCTAAACATAATTGTAATTTCTAGACATCTCTTTATTGGGAATTGTTGACTAGTATGTTGTTAATATCGAGAAAAAGTTTCTACAAAAGGATAAGGGAGAGTTTAAGTCTACAAATCAACCATGGTTAAATAATGGTAAAGGTATCCCTAGCTAGCAGAACAAAGGACAAAGTGATGATAACTAACTTCGTGACAACCAATCCAAACTTCATGCAAATAAAAGTAATTGGAAATCAAAGGACGACATCGGAAAGTGGTGTGAGATCCAAAAAATATCTAGGTACAACACAAATGAAAGTTATCCAAACAATCATTTTGCTACACTTAAAGCTTCATAATATAGTTTTGGCTTGAACTTTGATCCTAAGTTGGATAAGGGAAAACAAATTATTGACATGAAACCTAGTGTTACCATATGTGGGTGCCTATTCCACTATTTATAGGAATCGAAAGAGCCTGAGAAAAGTAGGTTCCTATTCCAGTAACATTGGTGGGTGAAGTGGACTCTGCTACACTTCATTGTTGTTAAGATAAACTTAAAATAATTTAATCTTAGTATAAGTTGTTAAGAAGTTGAAGCTACCTATGACATCACACCCTATATATACACCATAGGTTGGTTGAGCCAAGGATGAAACATCTATGTCAATTGATAATGATACCTATAGTATGTCATCATTCCCATCAAATATAAGGTATTATGTGATGTTAACTCACTTGAAGTTTCTGACGTTATTTTAGGACAACCATATCTATGGAAGCATCATATTGTTTGCAGGTCTAGGACCCATAGCTTCATTGTTACTTTGGGAGGTCAATTTTATCGGATATAGAAGTTATCCTTAACTATTGTTGTCTCTTTGATAACCACAAAAAAGTGTAGGAAATTAATCTCTAATATTGGGAAAATTTTCCCCTTCATGGTTTTATTGAAAGGTGAATGGAATATCACCTAAATCATGAAATCCTTTGCAATAAAACTCTCTACACATCAAAAATAGGTGGACAATATGGTGGAAGAATATAAAGATATCTTCCTCACTTACAAGGGTGCCTCTACATTATCAAGTAAAGCATGTAATTATCTTAACATCGGGCGCCCATATACTTAATGAATCAATATATAGACACTCTCTTCTAGAGAATGTGGATATCAAACACTGTATATAGGAGTTGATACACAAGGGCCCAATTTTCCCAAGATCTTCACCTTACAAAAGCTCAATTATGTTGGCTCACCAAATAAAAAATTTGAACATGGTGAACCTATCTTAATTATAGGGCCTTGAATAAAATCATGGTCATGAAGAAATATCCAATCCCTTGAAATTATGATCTTTTCGATCAGCTCCATGGTGCAAGTTTCTTAGGAAATTTTGGTTTGAAGTCAAGTTTTCACCAAGTTCTAATCAAATAAATTAATGTGTGGAAGATGGACTTCACATTTAAATAAGGTCTTTTTGAGTGGTTGGTCATGCCTTTTGACTTGATTAATGCCCTTGCAATGTTCATGAGAAATATGGATGATAATTTGTGGTCATTCACATATTCATTTGTGGTCTTATATTTAGATTATATCCTCACCTTCAATTTAATAAGGGAGGAGCATCTAAAATATATTCAAAAAGTGCCTAACACGCTACAACAACAAAAGTTATATGCTAATCTAGGGAAGTGTTCATTTGTCAAGCAAAGAATGTTAGTGCCTTGAATACATCATGGATTAGTATGGTGTGCATGTACATATGGCCAAGATATAAGTCATTCATGATTGCCTAACCCCAAAAT
Organism: Pinus albicaulis; assembly: GCA_034641835.2. Classification (NCBI taxonomy): domain Eukaryota; kingdom Viridiplantae; phylum Streptophyta; class Pinopsida; order Pinales; family Pinaceae; genus Pinus; species Pinus albicaulis. The sequence goes on along the minus strand of CM076570.1, from coordinate 317,604,944 downwards.
ACATTGATAAATATCCCCGAAAATGATGCCCAAAATGTCGGGCATTTCAATTGCTTTCATTAAATTATCAACCAGGGATACTTGTAAGCTTGTGATGATGCTAGCAAAATATGTGCAAGATTAGGAAAATTACTCTAAGCTAAGCAAACTTTGTTGTTGTAGGCAATAAAACACTAAGCTCCCTTACAAGAGGCCCTTCCATAATGTTTCACAAGACCTGTCAACAATCAAAATTATCAAGTATTCCTAATGAAAACAGTAAAGCATATAAACCTATAGAAAGCATTAATATGAGTTACATGACTTAGTTTTTGTAGGCAAGAAAACACTAGGCTCCCTTATAGGAGGTCTCTTTGTAATGTTTCACGGGACCTATCAACAATCAAGATTATAACCCAACATATAAATCTAACCAATATTCACAACTATTTATAGTTAAATAAAATTCTTCCTTGTTCCATTTTGAGTGAGCTCAATTCTCCTAAGAACAAAGTGACAAACTATTCCATAAATTCAGACACTGCATTAAAGCAATTTACATCTAAAACTATAGAATGGAAATTTATGTCAAAGTGAGCTTTATTCTATTCCATCATAAGTTGGATACATTCTCCAAGATTTCTCCCCTTGGAATGGAGGTGGCACTCCTATTTATACATAAACTTGAGACAACTAACAAATATTTGAGATCCAAAAATCTCTCCTTGATCCACAAATGTCTCATGTGGTTACAACCATGTGTTAACACTTCGCAAGGAACATCTCTACAAATCCTCTCACAAATATCTAATATATTTTATAAGAAATCTTATCAAAATTTCCATGATTCTTCTCCATGAAGTATGCTTGAAGGAATATCCCAAATCTTCATCAAATATTCAAGGGGTTGAAGAAGAAATTCGAATTTGAGGCTTGGTGGTCAAATATGACTTTGTTGGAGTATTTAAATACACCTACAAACATCATGAAACTCATCCCAGTTTCATATATAAGTGAAAATATGTTATTTTTCAATATTTAATCATAAATTCACTCAAAAACACTAAAACATATGCATTGGAAAATAATAAGTCTAAACTCGAAGTAATCATGAAAATATTTTAATTTAAGGGTATGGGAAAGAGAAATATGGTTTAAAAGTGAAGTGAAAGGTTGGTAAAAAGATGGTATTTGGGAGACCCAACAACCTTCTAGGCCTAACTAAATTCTACCACATGTTCATGTTTTGGTTCTCTGATATCAATTGTCCCTTGATCCAAGTGACCAAGGATGGAACCAAAACCAAGTTTGTTTTCTTCAAGGAATAATAGAAAACACTCAAGGATTTGAAATGAAACCTTTGATTGATACCAATCCTCATTCTGATGGGTCTACACCATCATTCAAGATCCAAACGATGCCCCATATTATGTAGTCAATATATTCCTTACTCAACATGGACATTTACAGGCCTATCACAACAAAATTCTATGTGGCATGGTTCATAGGTGCCCCACGTATGACAATGAGATGTACTCCATTGTGAAAATATGTCAATACTAGAAGGACTATAGTATGAGAGAGGAAATTATCATCCAGGCCATCCACTAGTGATTCATAAACAATAGGCTTCTAGACAATCCATCTCACCATCATGAATACTAAAATGTGGAATTCAATTAATTTTAAAATTGTGCTCATTATTTCATTATGCATTAAATATGATTGTAATGAAATTTCATTTTAATTTAATTGTAGAAAATGGAATTGACATAAAAAATCATGAACACAAAAATAATTTAGAGATTACCCTAGAAACCCAATATTGGAAAACCCAACAAATAATGGCTCTTGCTTGGCTTTAAATTAATCTCCAGCATATATTCAATTTAGAATGGGATTGATGGCAGAATAATGGATTTACTAATGGCCCTAATGTCCATCTTTGCAACTTTGAAATTCTAGAGAATAATAACCTTGCTTCTTACTTTCTGTGTCAACGGTCTATTACTCCTTTGGATTGTGTCTTCTTCACCTTACTAACATGAAAATCAATCCATGAAAAATTCCATATTCTCCCCCAAATTTTCTTCCATGGATTTATTTCACCTTCAAGTTTCCTCTTCCTTGGTTTCAATATGCTCATTCAGCTAGGTGGAAACACCAATACACTAACTAGGATTAATAAACTTAGTGGGAATCACATCGTATTTCTCATATATGATCTTAAAGCATGTATGATTTATTATGAGGTTCATTGTAGTAGGATAAGATAATTGAATCAACTCCTTCATCCAAATCTTGTTGTTAACCACACAAATCTTAGTCAACTATTTCTCCATAATCATGTTAAATTATTCTAGTTTGTTATTGGCTTCTTAATGGTGGGGTGTAACCTTATAACACTATATAAAAAATGATTGAATTAGAAAAATAATACTCTAGTTACAAAAATCCTTACCTTGACTGCTAGTTAAGATCTTAAGATAACCAAAGTGTGTACTAGTATTATTAAAGATATAGCACAATGATATCTTATTTAAACAATCCTCACTAGGAGCAACCTTCAACCTACAAGTTAGATAATCAACAACAATAACTATGGATCATCAAGTAGTATATTGAGCACATGGATTAAGTGTGCCATTTATGTGTGTTCTAAGTGCAACATTTATGTGGGGTCATGAATTCCTATTATTTGTGGGTATTATGTATGGAATTTTCTTGGGATTTTGGTAATTTATGTGTATTGTTTGATAAGAGGCATGCTAATTTTGGCCTGATTTCAAAAAAAAAGAAAAAAAAAGAAAGGGCCCTTGCATAAGGATCACATTCAAATTCATGAGATCCATGGAGAAGTGATGGATGAACATCTCCCCACTCTAGAATTAACAGAAAATGATATTAATGATGTGGCTTATGGGACCTATTTGGCTTGAAAGTTACTAATGTATTTCTAGGCTTTTTTGAAATGACATATCTTTATTCTAGATGTTTATTATGTGTTTCATGGGTAATTTAGGCATGAATATCTCATTTATATGCATGGATTAGGTGTATTTCTTTTGCTGTAGGTTTGGTGTGTGTTGGTGCATCACTTATGCATGTTCAAAAATTAAACACATCACTTATTTGTGCCATTGGTTAGGTCCCTAGGCTAGATCATTTATGTTTGTGATTAGGTGTGTCATTTAATATTTTTTGTGCTTTGGTGTTTGTTAGGCGCATTGTTTTATGAGTGCCATTTATGTATGTGGTTATGTGTGTCTATTATACATGTGGGTTGGGTACATCATTTATGCATATGGGCTAGGTGAGCCATGGTTATGTGTGGATTAGGTGTTTGTTATTTGCATACTTATGAGTGTGATTTGAGTGCATTGTACATGCAAGGATCAAGTATGTTAATTAAGTACATGACTTATATAAGTGCATTGGTTATAATGTGCATAATTTGTGTGCATCACTTGTGTGTGTAGTTTATGTGCATTATTCATGCAAAATGTGGGTTAAGTGGGCCATTTGTATGTTTGGTTTAGGTGTGATTCCCTGTTCCCCTTTTGATCTCATCATTTCTTTAGGTAACCATCTCATGTATTAATCAACTTTCATTGACAAGTTCATTTCCCTCGACACATTTGTCTATCCTCCTTAAATTCCTCACTATATTCCCTAATAAATAGGAATTGATCATCAAATTATGATTATGACCTTAAAGTGGGATTGAAATGAAATGAGCTCACCTCCTTGAAATGCCATTGGTATTTGTAATATTAATATTGAAAACATGCCTCAACTAACACAATTTATATTTTCATATAATTTGTCATCTATATTGGTACTTTATGGGAGGAAAATTTGGAGGAATTAGCATGGCAGGTCCCAGTTCGTAAAAATGGAGCATGGAACCTTATGAATTCATTTTGAGAAATAAAATGGTGTTTTTTTGTTTGCAATGTTAACAACATTTATGCACACTCTCAACATTTATCTACAAACCGAAAATTTTCCAATAGTGTGAAAACCTCCTCAATTAGAGCTTGTATGCAAAAATTATGCCTCCCACAAGTTGACCACCATGACATGTGTGGATACCATGTCAGCACCCCATTACTCACACATTCAAGGCTAGTCAAATCTAGACTTTTGAGAAGATTATATAAGGTCCAAAACCTTATCACAATTGAGGGCTGAGGAAGTCAAAACCCTACCCTGAGATGGTTGTTAGGCTATGTTAAATTATGGGTTGCTAAAAAGGAGAAGGGGTTTAATTATTTAGCATTGTAATGTGTTCCATAGTTGAGAAAAACTTGTAAGAGAGGTATTTTGTAAGCATAACATAGGAGGAGGAGGATTTCGTAGCATTCATTCAAAAACAATATCAAAAGATAACTCCATAGTGAGTTCCCATTACTTTGTATGTGCATTTTACAACCTAAGAAAATAGAGCAAAGCATAAGACTCACTTTCTAGCTAGGTTTTGTCCTATATTGGGTTTCCTAAGATAAATCTTGTATACATTTGTGTGGATGATGTATACATGTGCTTATTATTTCATTTTCATATTTCAATTATTTTATAAAATTCAAGCAAAGCTAGTAATTAATTATTTTGGAATCTAAGGAAAAATTAATTTGCATATAGTAAAATTTCATAGTTGGGATGAACTGTTCTAATGGAATATCCGCAAAAAATTTACATATCATCAAATTTATTTAGGATATGTGTGATTTTGAAGTTTTCCATGTATCAACTCATGCACTATGTTATTGATGTAGGGTTTTCCATTCCCCCATTTATCTCATTATTTCTTTATGTGGACCAATATCTAAATGGAGTGGGTTTAACATGTCACTTATAGTCACCAATAAACATTGAAAAATTTGAATGCAATCCATCATAGTATCCTTTTATGCTTGCTTTCATAGTATTGGGAATCGATCATAGTTTTTCAAAGCGAGAAGTGAGGAATTTGAGGACGGAGTGTGAAATCATAATACGAAATAAACTCTTCAAGGACAAATAAATGAATACAAGGCAAAAAGTGGTCATTTATGGGGCAGAAGGACACACTGACAAAGCTCAAAGACTCAGGAATGAAAGTAGGATTTGCATGTAACAATAATTCGTGGACCTTGGCCTCATCATAAACTATAAGATTTGTCTCTAGGACTTTTGAGTTGTTAATAGGGCCTTGAACCACTACACATGCCCTATATATATAATATTTTTCATATGAGAGGGATATGCTATTAAATTATAGTTTTATATAATAAGGATACTTCTCATAATACATGCCATGTTTTAGAGAAAACATGAATAATCTTAGGATATAACATGCGGTGGTCCAAATAATCTAGACAACATAGAAATATAAATAATAAGTGATGCCACACCTTAAGAATGATAAAAGGTGAATAAATTATAATGATACTTTAAATCCCTGATGGGGTGAAAATATGGTGGAGAGGTCGTGTGGGATTCGTGCCTCCTCCTAGAACAGGATGAGATTGATATGCATCAAATTATAGGGGTGGCGTGGCCACCCCTGCATATGAAAGTGCATGCAATGGCTTAATATACTTTTCTTGGACATCATTATTAGTTTTCTTCTTTGTGATGGAAGATGTTAACTTGGGCTTGAGTTGGGAGCCGAACGTTTGAAATTCAAGGTAAAATTATGGGAGAGAACCTTATTCAAATTTTCTGCGGAGGGAGTGAGGTGGGAGTTTATGCGACGAAGGTCCTGGTGGGAGGGTGATTCCGGGTCGAGGCATGACTTAAGATATCATGTTCCATAAATCTCATTTTCATTGGTGCTTGGGAGTTTATTATGGCCTCTATGCATGTAGTAATTTGGGTATGTTATTTCAAATACTTCTAGTCATCTATATGGCTTTATTTTTTTGTATTTTTCTTGGAATTTTCATTTTGGAGACTACTCCTAGTATTTCACTTTCAATTATGATTTTTTTATTTGGATCATAGCCTATTTTTTTGTGGGTTCCTTTTCTAAATTGAAGCTTGTCTGGGTTGAACAACTTTTTCTGTCTCTTAGCCTATTCGGTACTTGGGTAGTTATCAACTTTAAAAGGCAATTTCTATGGGTCTATATTAATTAGTGTTGTGGGGGTAGAGTATTTTTTTTTCTGGAGAAAATGCAGTGGAGGTTTGCGCCTATGTTGTTGTCTTGTTTCTAGTTACCCATGGCACCTATTACCAGAAGTATTATCATGTCATCCATGGGAAAAAACAATGTTTTCGGGCTCTATCCAGCGAGGAGGTGTTATTCCTAGGTGGTTTGATATTTGTTGGCCTCTTGGTGCCTAGATGTATAGGCCTTTTCCTTTGTGTATCATAGGTAGGCGGGGAAAAAAATTTAACCCCTTATTTATGGTTTAATGACTTTCAAATCCTGTGTTTTGACTACCTTAAACATGTTTCTCGGGGTGATGATTATGGGTCTTTGGTCTATGTGAGAGAAGGAATTTCATTGCAGGTTCAAAAGACCTGCATTGGTTGTGTTGGAAAACTTGGTGTCAAAACACATATTTCCACCGTTAGGACCCCTCAAGGTCTGAAGAATGAACTGATCAATGTCAGTGCTTGGGATTGTTCGTTGGCCCTAGAGAGGAAGCATCCAACCATCCTTAGCGACAATAGTGGTGGGTGGATGGTGGAAAAAAAAGGAAAAACCTTAATCGTGTGTATGTGACAATGTAGAGACAATGTTTGCGTTGTCGCAAAGGGGGGGGGGGGGGGAGGTGGTCGTTTCCCACAAGAGTGCAATAGGGATCAATATCAAGATAAAGAGGCCATGGACACCTTTCATGAAACTACTTCAACCGAAGTTTGGAATGAACTGCACCACCTGGAGGAAATGGTAGCTCGAGATAAAAATTTCATGTTGGAATCAAAACTGGTTGAATAATTTAGACAATTGGTGTCTGACACTAGTCACACCAGGGGTAGAAGAAATAAATATATTCAAACCCTTTTCTTGTATTGGAAAATGAAATCCTAATGGTGACAATTTTGATGGAGAGGCAAGCCTACCAGTATAATGTATTTTACAACCTTGAAGATATAAAGAGGGCGTAGTGGAATATGATATTTTACATGGAAAAAATGGAGAGTCGGCTTGCAGGATTGAGAGGCATGTCTCTTGCATGGAATATTTAGCAGCTATGGGGTAAAGTGATTGAGACCCGACACCTGCGAAATCCTATGATTCCTATTTTTTACATATGTTTTATGTTATATACTCATGTTTGGTTTTAGATTCTTGGGTTCATTATCTCTTTTGTGACACTTCATTTTTTTATGATGTTTAAATTTTGGATTGTTTATTCAATGAAAAAATGGTCAACTGACCTGGTTTCCCACTGTATAGGTTGAGACCATATGTCATAAATGGGTTGGACAATCTAACATATTTTTTATTGATGGAAGATACCACCAATTAACTTACAAAAAAATAATGCTACATTAAATGGAAAACTTCCTTTACATCATATGTTTACAAATAAATTTTGATGATCTATAAGACTAAATTTCCTTGGTATATCGAGGAGACAAAGGGTGCAATTACAAATAATGGGTTAACCAATAATTACAACATATTATAATAATATTAATGTAATGACCTAATACCTAACGAATTAACATAACATTTTCCTCTAGGTCTCAAAGGCCATGTCTCAGGGCTCAATCCATCATGTTGGCCAAGTGCAGTGAGCAATTGGTAAATAAGAGAAATATGGTGGTTGATATTTCAAGATCCATAAAACTGAGGATGATCTCATTGGCTAAGAAATAGCTTCATGTAAAAACTTAATGTTGAGGCCATAGAAATTTTCAAGGGGGCTCATGGGCCATATGTGGTGTCCTAGACCACCACACAAGCTCTACAAAGGGAATCTTTAACTTAAGTGTGAGATATAGTTTCCATTTTTAGGTTTGTAACACCAAGTATTATTCTTAGTGTTGAGAAATCAAAGAGCTTATGTATTAGAGTTGATTTCTCTATCATGGTAATTACTTGTGAATTTTTTGGCTTCTTTATTAATATTATTATGTTCTCTTCTTTCATCAATCAATTACCAAAAATATTAAAACATGAGGATCACAAGAAAAAAAGAACACAAGATGTAAGATCTCCAATCTAGGGCCAAAACCCCACAAGGGGGAAAACCTAGAAAATTTCATCTTCTTATAGAATCAAATCAAAGTGAGACATCCAAGACCCATAAACTTGTTGGCACCCTGTAATCAACAAGATTGGAAAAAGTCCAACTGCAGGGAGAACATTATTTCAACCACTTTGGGATTCTAGGATCTAGCCCTCCTGAATCCGGAGAGGGATCTCTCCAATAAGTGTAAAGATGGATTTATCTTTGAAGTTTTGGGTAATGATATTAGGCTAGTTATGAAGGCCGAGGGTCTTGTTTTGTTTTTGGATGGTTGAGCATGATTATTGTTTGAGGTGGAAAGTTCTAAGTGCAAAGAGTTTCAAAGGTGTGAAGTTGCAAGCAAATAGAACAAGCTTTGGCCAGAAAGATAGATAATTACAGGTTTTAGTCCATTGGGCTATGGAGTCATAATAGGGTTTAATTGAAACAACAAGGGGCAAGAGTGGTCCATGGGGTAAGTCATCTATGTCTAAGGATCTCTTCAAAGTTTGATTTATGGAATGAAATGAAACAATAATAAGGGGAATTTAACAGATGAAGAACAAAGAGCAGCCTAATATCATGCAAGTACTTCTAAACTAGCCTGCTTTTGACATACACTTAAGAAAGACATAAAAGTAATCTAAGATCAGGTAAGTACTTCTAAACTAGCTTGCTTTTGATGCACTTTCAATAGAAAAAATAGTTTAAAACAAAGGGAAACTTGAAGGCAACTGTTGGAGAAGAAACTAGAGGGTCGGGCTCACCACAAATCCTCTCCTAGCTCTGCTCTACTTGGTAACTTTCAAGACAAACACAAAGATAACAAAGAATGGCCTAAGATCTAGTAAGTGCTTCAACACTAGCTAGCTTTCAACACATTCCAAGGGAAACATTCAGACAGACTTTGGGGATAAAACTAGGACCAGGGCACATCATATCTTCCTTAGTTCATCTCTACTTAACATATACTGAAAATAACATTTAAGAATAACAACTAGCTTAGACAGTAGGACGAGGGAACGCCAACATTCCTATGCTTAAACTTAATTAAATCATTCCTAAATAACACAAATTGGAGGAAAACATTTAGATAAATATTTTCAGTCAGAGAAGGGTACTGCTATATAATAAATCCTAACTCTATGCATGATGTTCTTTATAAGAGAAGATGGCATGTACTTTAAGTCCAATGCTCTATCTTAAAAATCATCTACACTTCCTAGACTAACTTATCTATCACCAACAGAGCTTCAAGGGCCAGTGAACACTATTTACAAGTAGGAGTGTCAAGCTCAAGTATATTTCAAAATTCAACAACCAACCTGTTTCTCATCTTCTCCAGTAGTATTTATAGAAGAATAAGGAGGTGAGATCTAATAAAAGATCTATTGGGTCAATTAATACAGATTTAATGGCTTCTCGGCCTTTGAGGGGCTCGATGAAGAAGTTTACAGATGTTTTTGTCTGTATTAATGTTTTTCATTTAAGATTAAGCTCGGTGGGAGCTCTTATTGAATTTTGAGGCTCTCTGTTATGTTAAAGTAACTCTGCTGATATTTTGTCATTAAGTTCATTTGCATAATTAACTTCTCTGGCTGTGCTGAGGCAAATGTTTCTTTTGATCAATAACTTCGGCCTCTGTTTGAATGCTTTGAGGCACAGGTGGCTTTGGGGTAGCCAGGAGGAATCAATTTGCCTCAGATGTGGCGGTGGAGGCCATTTCTGTCTGATAAACACTTGTGATTTTCTTTAAACTGTGTTTTAATTTGGAGGATTAGGCTTTTGATAATCAATCTTAGCCGTAATCCCCACAGATCTGTCTTTAATCTCCTGTTCTGGTGTGTTCTGTCTTCGACACTGATACTCTTTGATTGTGATTTTATCCACTGTCTCTTGCTGATGTGCAGTGCTGCGCAGGGCTCATGAGGCATCAATGCCTTTTAAGCTGATCCTGGGACCTGTGGGTTATGTGCCCACATACACAATCGATCGGTTTTAATTAAATTCACACGCCATACCTTAGTTTATCCCCTGAGCTCCTTTGAGTGCGATCACCGTTCGATGAGCCAGTCTCAGATCGGATGGCATACGTCAATATCGCGTTGAGCCCACAGTCAACATTTAACGTGCGATGAGGGAGCGATGAGGTGGTATTGTCCCGTCGACGTGGCAGCTTTTCACAGGATCACTTGTTATTAAGTGGTTTCCTTTCCGTACCAAAAGAGGTGCGACCAAAACTGCTTCCAGCTTTTGAACAGTAAGTGACCGAAGGTTAAACCGGGGTTAGCACCCTGCTTCCTATTCACTTCGGTCCATTAAACTCCAGGTTCAAACCTCGGAACTGTGGCCCATTAACTCATTCCCAGCCTTTGACTTTCTTCTTTAATATAATGAAAAAACCTTTTAATCACCCTTTATCAAATAACATGCCCCAGACTTCAAAACTCCCGATAAAACCAAGCTGCATAAACCATTTTGGGTCACAAAAGGAGCCCGCTGACGTCAGGGTCTTTGTGACCTGAAATTTTTATCAAATCTGCCCTATAAAGCGTATCGGGTCCGTTTTGGGGCCTGCTGACGTTAGCCCAAGTGTGACCTGAAGTTTTTATCAAACCTGCCCTATAACAATTTCGGGTTTGGATTTCACGACTATGTGAGCAACCAAACAAGACCCGCTCCAATCAGTTGCTGCCGCGTGTGTGCTGACTAGGTGTTGGGGACCACCGGTTCTGTGGGACTGCCGACTGCTGTCGTGGCCATGGGGACCAGGGTGATTGATTGTGGGCCGTCTGATCAGCCTTAGATCAACGACGGAGATGGTTTGAGAAATGGACCGTCGGAAAACTTTTCAAACCATATGAAAAACCCAAAAAAATTAATATAAACAAAGGTTTTATGTGTCGGGATGATTTTATATATACGAAGTGGATAGGCGCCCATCTGCGGGGCCTTGGTCTATATGGAATGATAATAGGCCCGGGGCTTATAAAAGAGGGCCAATCGGTATCGGAGTTTTGTTTAAACACAAACAAATGCGCTCCGTGAGTTGCTCTGACGCGATAAGCGCTCAGGACCCTAGCACTTGGTTCTAGCGCTGGGGCACATGGAGGAGAAGTGTTTTAAGACTAAGCCCAAAGGGGCTTAAGCCTTTATACAAAAATATGTATTTTTTATGATTTTTTTTTTGTTTTCCAAGGGTTTTGGGGGTTTCGGCAGAGTTCAAAAATGAGTTTTAAACATGGAAAATGATTTTGATGAATGGAAGAAAGGGAATCATGAAAAATAGAGGATTCTTATGGGGGAAAAGGGGAGCAAAATGGGGGTTAGTTTTTCAAGTGAGGAAAGGGAAAAAAGGTGATTTTGTAGCAGTTTCTTCTCATGAAATCAACAGAATTCCAAAGTGTAAAATGGGCGTAGTAGGGAATATTTTGGACCGAGGCATGAGGCCTTCAAGAGTCTTCAAGAGATAACACTTTTTTGCAATAAAATTTGTTCCTTGAAGGCTCCAAAAAATGATTTAGCCACCTTTTGGTATAAAAAATTTCATAGGTGGCTAAAAAAACTAAGACTAAAATCATCCACAAGATCCAAGTCATCCCTCCGTCCAATATTCCTTCCAAAATTTCACCTTCTAGCTAGGCCTTCTTCAAAAATATATCATAGTAGCATGTTACAACAACATGTCACATTATCCTTGGTGACTTTCTACAAAATTTTGGATAACATGTATTTTGCAAAGCTCAATTAGACTTCCACGGAAGATGAAGAACAAAATTTGGATAATAGAACTCAGATCATGTGCCTTCCATAGGAAATAAGGAGGATAACTCAGATATATTCCATAGGAGATAAGGATCATACCTCATATGCTTTCATACCTTAGGAAATTCACACATATTGTAGTCATATATGCACAGAAGAAACTCGTATTAATCACAAAGGATAAGCCACAAGAAGTTTATATCTTTTCAAATTTCATACCATAGGAAACTCATCTATAATCCCTTCGACCTTGCCACAAAACAATAACGAACTTTCTTGCTCAAAATGAAGGAGAACAAGTGCCAATATATACTTATTTGTATATGTGAAGGGTCACATCCATTAGGTAGGCCGACTTGTCCATATGGAGGGCCAACTTGGTCTTGTGGAGGACAAAAATTATTTTTCCTTTTTCTACTAAGAAATCCAAATGGGACTTTGACTCATAATAAATAAATCCTAAAAGCATGAAGAACATGCTTATGAAATAAAAATTCATTTTTATTATTATTCTTCTTTTTTTACATCAAATCCATAATGATACAAGTACAAGAATAATTATGAAGACTGGACCTAGTTACATTTTCAACATTCCCTCTTAACTACAGAGGTATTCATAATTACATAACGAGATACAAGGATACTCAAATTCCAATATTCTCATAAGAAGAGTTGGATTGATAAGCCATCATCAAGCATCAACAACATAACCAACATTGTCAAATTGCAATATAATAAGGCCTTGACTAACAAGTTCTAACTCTTCACTAGATTAAAGAACAATGCTGGGAGGCATATATTTGGACAGTACCACCATTGCCTCTCAAGGCACATATCCCATCTGGATGTTCACCAGGTATGTCCTTACATGATTATTCTTATCTTGGATTCCCAGTCCTTAAAAAATAATTATCCTCTTCGACTACTCTTATCTTTGATACCCTATCCTTTCCTCAAAGAGTATCAGTCCTCGAGACTACTCCTATCTTGGAGTCCCAATCCTCAAGGATTATTGGTCCCAAATGCTTATCCAATCCTCCATTCCCCCTACCAGTTCCTTCAGTAGATGTACTATTATGAAACCAATTCACAAAACATAAGAAAAGATAGATCAACGACTTAAAAATTATCCTCTTCGAGGGGGAAACCTCCTCTACATTACATAAATGAAAAATTATTGGATGATACAAGTGAAAATACCTCCTTAGTATATATAGGATTCTAAGGGGTCACAGTATAATCAGAGCATACATAACAATAATAATGCAAGGGCACAAAAATAACAATAGTGGGCTTCTATGGGGCACAACAATAACAATATGGGGGCTACATGGGAACAACAACAACATTAAGGGGGCTACACTAGTATTATAGGGACCTAACATGCCCTTCCCCTTCAAAAAAGTTTTGTCCTTAATGCGTGAGTAGTTCTGGATGCTTCTGTATAAAATTTTCATCCTCCCATGTGGAATATTCAGTGGGTAAGTTCTTCCGCTTAATGAGATACTCTAAAATTGATCAATTTTGTAGGTTTCGGGTTATTATTTGCATGATTGTTTCAGGCTCCAATATGATTTTTCCTTCCTCTTCAAGTTTTGGAAATAATGTTTGAACTAGGAGATGGTCACTGATAGCCTTCTTTAATCATGAAACATAAAAGGTAGGTTTACTCGGGAAGATGCACGAAGCTCCGATTTATATTCCATAGTACCAATCTTTTGCAACACCCTATAAGGACCATATTACTTGGGTGATAATTTATTATCCTTCTTAGCTTGCTTGAGGGACATTTATTTGTATGGTTGTATCCATAAAATACCCAATCGCATACATCAAAACTTCTTTTACTACGACGATGATATACCTGTTGTTCATTTGATTTTGTGCCAAAGTGAGGTTATCCTTTAAGAGTTGGAGAAATTGTTGTTGGTGCTCGATGTGATATTCCACTTCTTGAACCTTATAATTTTGTCTTAAATATTATGTGATGGATAGTGGATGATATCTATAAAGTGCCATAAATGGGGTCATTTTAGCTGCAATATGAAAGGAAGTGTTATACCACCATTTAGCCAGATGTAACCACTTGAACCATTGTGTTTCTTTATCAGATTTAAAGCAACAAATATTCCTTCCAAACATGTGTTCACTATCTCAATTTTCTCATTAGATTAAGGATGATAAGATGATCTATGAGCTAATTGAGTACCAAGACAAGAAAATAATTCCATCAAAAAAATTCCAGTGAAAATGGGATCTCTGTCACTTACAATAATCTTTGGGTTTCCATGTATCTTTTGAATTGTTTCCATAAATGCATTAGTGACTGTACTAGTTTTAAAAGGATGAGATAATGCAAAAAAGTATGCACACTTTGTACGTCTATCAACTACCACCATGGTAACACTCTTTCCTTATGACTTGGGTAAACCTATGATAAAATCCATTGAGACCTCCTCCCAACGCTAACTAGGAATGGCTAAAGGTCGAAATAGACTCGGGGTCTTAATGTCTCAACTTTATTTTGTTGGAAAACCAAACATTATGCCAAAAAATTCTAAATATCATATTTAAGGCCATCCCAAAAAAAATCATTCTTGACCCTGTGGTAAGTTTTTAAAAATCTTGCGTGCCCTCCTAAGGGGGAGGAATGAAATTCCAAAAGAATATTTTGTTTGATTTGGGAATTCTTATAGGGATATAAGTGATATTTTTACCATAATGAATCATTTTTCAAAATAAATGTATAAAATATATTGGGATCTTGCTGCAACTTTTGAATGAGTCTCCACACCTCATTGTCATTCTTCCATTCATCCCTTCCTTCAACTATCCAATCAAGCTGGATAATAGAAATGGAAAAGAGAAATGCTTTCGCATCCTTACCTTTCTTGAGAGTGCATCTGCAAGAACATTTTGCTTCCCTTTTTTGCATATGATTTCAAAGTCATAACCCAACATCTTTGTGACCCATTTTTGTTGCTCTTTTGAAGATATTCTTTGTCCCAAAAAGTATTTAAGACTATCTTGATTTGTTTTTACTTTGAAGTGTCTTCCCATTATGTAAGTTTGTTGAAAATGGTAACAAGAAGAGGCTTCCAATTTAATTTCCCTTAACTAAACTAGAAGTAAATTGTAATTCCACATCACATGACAACTTGTACGAGTTAACTAAGTCAGTAAGACTTAGTTAGATTAGTCAATTCGAGTTGAGGGTCAAACTAGAGGCATGTAGAGTTCTCTCTAAGTTTTAGGGGGTCCAATTACAGTTTATTTTGAGTTGTAATTATTTAACTTAATTATTTGAGTTAAAATCAGTTTAACTAGTTCTAATTGATGGAGGAACTAGTTAGAGGTCCTGTGAATTAAATCTAATTTAATTCTTTGTCTTATGCAATATACAAATAGCGCAGTTTTTAACTAAGGTTTTCCCCAGATAAATCTTTGTGTTGTGCAATTGAAATTATTTCTCTTTCTTGTTCAAGGGATTATGCGATTGTATTTGGTTTCCAAAATTTGTAGAATAGATTCAAATATTTTGTTTTACCATATTACAATATCAGTTGAATCTATGTGGATTTTCTACAAAGGTCACCATTTATTTAGCGCATGTAGTATTGCCAACATTTCCTTCTCATAAATAAGTTTAAGTAAAAAAATTTCCTTGATTGGATGACTTTCAAAAGAAATAGGTCTTTCTTCTTTCATTAAAAAAACACCAATTCCATTTCCTGAGGAATCACATTCTACAATAAAGGTTTTTGTGAAGTCTGATGGAGTGAAGACTCGTTCTTGGCACATTGCCTCTTTAAGACGTTTGAAGGCCTTAGTTTCTTCCGAAGTCCAAGAAAATGCATCTTTCTTCAGTAATATTGTTATAGGTGCTGCCATTCTCCCATAATTCTTAACAAACTTGCAATAATACCTTGTCAACCAAAGAAATCCTCGAACATGCTTTAATTTTGTGAGGATTTTCCATTCCTTAATGGATTTAATTTTGTTAGGGTCTACCTTAACACCCTCATGAGATACAATATGACCCAAATATTCCACCTCCTATACTCCAAAAACATTTGGAGATTTTTGCATATAATTGTTTCTCCTCCAATAGTTTGATCACCCTGTCAACATGTTGAACATGATTCTTCCAAGACTTGTTGTATATTAGTATATCATCAAAAAATAATAACACAATTTTTCTAATGAAGGGTTTGAAAATGGAATTTATCAAACCTTGAAATGTGGAAGATACATTAGTAAGGAAAAAAGCATGACCAAAAATTCATAATGACCTTCATGAGTTATGAATGTTTTTTTTAGAATGTCTTTAGTCTTCATTCTAATTTAATGATATACTTAATGAAGATACATCTTGGTGAGGTAAATTGCTCCATGTACTTCATCCAACAATTCATCAATGATAGGAATGGGAAATTTATCTTTAATAGTGAGCTTATTCAGATCCCTATAATCCGAACACATACGCCATGATCCATCCTTCTTGTGCACCAATAGTATTGGAGTGGAGAAAGAACATTGAATAGGTTGAATTATACCAGCCTTTAGTATTTCAGCAACCATACATTCAATTTCACTCATTTGGGCATAGGGATATTTGTAAGTCTTGATGTTTCATGGAACACTTCCTAGAATCAAGTGAATAGCATGATCATAATCACAAATGGGTGGGAGGCCTTTGGGAGTCTCAAATACCATGGAATGGTTGTCCAATACTTTTTGGAGATATGGAGAAATAGATTATTTCGATGTTTGAACCTCTAGTGACCATAATTGTGCAATTACGCCCTATTGTTCTTTTTGTTAGTGTCAATATTTGCATCTTGCCATCAGTAATAAAAAATCCTCTTTTAATATCATTTTAGGGGTCCCACTCAATTTTTTTTTATCATTCCACTAGCTCATGCAAAAATTTAGTTACTGATGGTAGCCCTAGTCCAAAAAATATCTCTCTTCCTAAAATTTGATTACTTGCTGGCATAGTTTCATACCTTGTTGACTGTACACCATCCATAAAATAAATATCAGTCTTGTCATCTTGAAATTCAGTCCTTCAAGGTCTCATTAGGTCTTTTAGGGTTTTTCAAGGTTGCCATTAGGTCATTAAGGTTTCCAAGGTCCAATAAAACTTCACTTCCACTGCATAAGACCAACAAGTAAAGGGTGATCCAATAACATCTCTTCACCATATGAAGATGCTTTGTAAAGAAAAATTCTTGTTTCAACATGTAATTTTGGTTTTAAGATGTAATATTTAATTTTCATTATGTAATTTTATGTATTTTAAAATGTAATAATTTCACCATCCCAAGCTGCTAACTCAGAGTTCCAACATGCCAAAGCATCAAAAATGTCAAATCAAAGAGTTCTCAAAGGTGATCTAAAGATAAAATTTCCAGATGAAAGAGTGAAGTAAAGGGTAAAGTTTCAAAAGGTTAAGTGAATAAAAAAGGAAGAAAGTGGGTCCCAAGGCCCAATTCATCCGAATGATGAATTATAAAGACCACTAAGACATCCCATTCAAACTCATTTTCACATCCAAAGGTTGAGTTTTCACTCCCTCAGCCTGAAAAAGTTGAATTGTAGATTCAAAGAGCAAATTTTTGAGGTGTTGCGCTTAGAGGAGGGTGGCATTGTGCGTAGGCAACAGGTGTTGCGCTTACAACATTTGGCACTACCTTTTTCAATTTAGGCATTGCGCTCCTGGGCTTGGTGCTGCACTTTTTCCCAGCAAGCCCTAGAAGCCATAAAACACCCTCAAATTCTTCCAAATTTTCAGCATAAGCTTGTTTCCTCCTTTATCAAGTAAGTGATACAAAATCATTGCCTCCTTGCTTTCCTGTCATTTTTATGGTGTTTTTCTTCATGAGAAAAATTAACTAAGTGTCTAGTGGAAAACCCTAGTATCACTTCCTCACTCTCAGTTTACTGCCCATAAACCCTACAATACCTTCCTACATCACTATTCAACCCATCCCTATCCCTACACTACTCTTTCCTAATCCCTAAGTCCCTTTCCTAAAAACCCTAAGTCCTAGGCTTCTACATTCCTAGGCAGCCACTTCTCTAAACCTGTAATTAAATTCTCATTTTCAATTCCCTTGATATTTAGACCTCCCATCACCTCCCAAAGTTCCCTAATCCCTTCCCCCATCTCCCAAAATTTTCCCAAAACTATCCCTATTCCCTAGACCCATCTTCACTTCCCATTCCCATCTACCTTATCCCTAGGGTTTCTAGGCCACCAAAACACTATGGAGGAAGATGTTAGAAAATTATATATTACAGAGCAATGGAACAAATAAAATATATGCAGAAACACAAACACAAGAAACACATAAAACTAGAGAGACACACATATACGTGGTTCCCCCAGTTTGGGCTACGTCCACCCCGAACAACCAGTCCTTCCTTTCTATTAGCCAGCAAAATGAAGAGACACAACCTACAACAGATCCATTGTAATATCCTCTGTTCTCTCTCATAGTATCCCTATCTGTTTCTCACTCTGAGAAGACACATATGATACACAGTCGCAATACAATACCCTCATACAAAGTGAGGGGTTGCCTTCTAGGGAAAAAAACCCTAAATTAAACATAACTTCTAATGTCAGATCATCCCCGTGGACCCCCAGGCAGCATTTAATTACGGGCGGAAATGATTAAGGTACAGGGGTCCAATGCTGTGATACAAAATAAACAAGATAATCAAGCTCCACACCCAACATAAGACATAGACTATGTGGAAGAGGAGGGTATACATAGAGAAGAGAATAGAGAACATAGAAGGCCTCAAAAAGGAGGAAGAATCCTAATACTGGAGCTCAACAACACAAATGAATTGAGGGCCTCTCCCATGACTATGAATTGTTTTGAATACATAGGGTGCCCTAATTTTTGCAACATGATTCAAAGGGTCCAACATCATCCCATGTTGAGTAGAGTTTTCACTTCAAATCTCAGAGACAGTCAGGTGACCCTTGCTGGTGTAATCTTGAGTGTATCTACATCTGTCATTGTTGCTGCCACAAGGATTCCAAACATGGGAGAGAAATGGTTTAAATCCAAGGATTTGGAGGATCAATAATACGAACCATTCATTAAACTAAGACACATGAATGAAAGGAGGAGGGTTTTCCCTTTCAGCTACCTTCTTGATAGGTATGCATCCATGATGAAGATCATCATGAAGTACTTCTCTTGTGAAGGGAGGTTTTCTAGGCTCTACACATATCACATTAGACTATTGATGCACTTTACAAGTGTAATATTTTTCAATATTCCATACTTTTTATTCAGGAGCATAGATAAAATGGCTTACATTGTGCAAAAGAGAGACTATCACCAGTAGATGAATAGCTTCTTCCACCACTCATTGATCAAGATCATTGTCCTCCATCACCTTGATAAAGTGGGCATATCATGGGACACCTTCATTGCAAATGAAATCTTCACTGCTCCACAAGCTCCACATGTTGAAGATGTAACTGCTTCATCTCACCCAAATACATCTATACCTCCACCTCACTCCACTCCACCTCACTCCACTTCACATACTCCACCATCATCACCATTTTATGAGTAGGATGAATCACCTAGCAGAGTTGAGGTTAGCAAGCCTAAAGAGGGTGAAATCAACATATTGGTAAAGACATATCAAAGAGGGCATAGGCAGGTGTTTTCCCCATAGATTGTATGAGGGGCCCTGCCTTCTTCACCAAAAAAGTAGGTACAAAAGGGAAAATAATATATGGTAGAGGTAAATGTACACGAGGAAGCCATTCATGAGGTGGATGACCTCCATGAGACAAAGACTAATTTTGACCTTGTTGACTTGGATGAGAAGCATGATGATGATGCCTCCAAAATGATTATCAAGCAGAAGGATGCCCAAATCAGGGAGCTTGAGACCAACTTAGAGAGATCTAAGTTTGTCATTGCATATTATGAGCAAGAAAATGAAAAACTCAAGACCAAGCAGGCCATCATGGATATTCAGCTTCTCAAGGAAAAAAGAGAAGAAAACAAAGCAATTTCCTTGCTTTAAGAGGTTTATGAGAGGTATGGTGACCCCAATGAGGCAAAAGAACAAGTTCCAAGAAGAATACCTAGGAGTAGATGGCTGAAAAGAGCTCTAGAAATAGAGAGGAAAAAGGAGGCTGAGCTTACTAATAAGCTCACTTTGAATGAAAATTTTGCCATCATTTTCAATGAGAACTAGGAGCAATGGCTTCATAGGGAAAAATAGCATCTTGAGAAGATCCCGGAGAAGGAAAACAAGGACAATGACATATTGAGAAAGAGGGCCAAGCACTACTTCAAGAAAAACCAAATTGCAAGCTCAAAGCTAAAAAAGGCCAAATGAAGGGGGAAAGCTTGATATTATTGCTAAGGCATCTCTCATTGCCTAATACACCTCATTAGAATCCCACAACAGAAAATTTGAAGAAATTTGGGCAAATTTTGAAATTTTTGGATTTTTTTGTGTTTTGCCAATTTTGCACAGTGGCACTGGCAAAAGCGCAACGGACCTCCAATGGAAAAAATGAAGGTACCATTGGATTCAGAAGGAAATTTACAGTCAGGAAAATAACTTTGCTAATATTTTTTTGGGTCAAAGAGGTAGTCAAAAGGTCAAAAAACACTCAAAAAATGACCCTTTTTTCCCTGTTTTGGAGGTTGGCGCTGTGCTTTTGACCAGTCCTGGGATAATTAGTTTTTGGAGGGTAAAATCAACATCATTTTGGAAAAAAATAATAGATATGGAATCTATACTAGACAGGCTTTCCAATGAGCTATCCTGAGCTCAATCTGGATACCTGGAACCCCCTCAAACGTGGAGTTGAAGATGGAGATGCGCTTAGAGCAATGGCACTGCGCTTTTGACACATTTTCTCAGTTTGCTGATATTTACAATTTTTCTCACTTTTTCTCAGTTTCACTTGGAAAATGGAGTTTTCACCTCTGTAAATTAATGATGTAAATGTAATTATGGTGTTTTTACACTTACCTAGGGTAAATACATTAGATGAAAACTTTTGATGATGATGTAATGAATCAGTTTCCAAAAAGTGAGGGATGAGTTAGTTTGACCTCCCTACACTCTAGGTATCAGTTCAGTTTTTGATGGAACTGCTCCTCCACTCAGGGATTCGACCCCTGAGGATGAGAGAAGTTGTTTTGTGGTCTATATCTTCTACTTTTTGACTCATTTCCTAGGTTGGATGTTGTTGCATTGATCAAAGACTCTAGTGTAATTAGTATTTGGCAGGAAATTAATGAAAAGGTTGCAGTTATTTCTTTGGGATAATTGTGGTATGGAAATTTAGCATTGTTTTTCTTATGTATCATTATGTATGAATCTTTTGTTCCATGATATATTTCATTTCTATGATATGCTAGTTTTCAAGTTGATAAGAAAAAATCATCTCTCATGCTCTGTCTTTGGGAAAACCTTCATAGCTTGTTCATCTTCTTCAATTTAGAAAGAATTCATGCCTTGCCTTGCTCCTTCTAGCTCCTCATCAGTTTGATCCATCTCACCCTGAAACTCTAAAGTGTTAGGTTTTCTACCTACCTTGCCCCATTGAATCTCTGCAACCCTAATATTATTTTCCATGACCTAGCCTCTTTGACCTAATCCTCATCCAACAACCCAATACAAACGACAAACCGCTGTACTTATACCTAGATTAAAACCCTAATTCATCCAGCCCTCTTGGTTGTGACATTGTGGAGAGAGCCCTCTTTGGTTTGGTAGGGCTAGCTACCAAGCTAAAATATTGGTATGTGGTTACCTCTATTTGGACTCTTTCTCGACCTTAGAGATCTGGTGAAGTGATAACATACTGGCACCATTGCCGAGGAACGAAATATTTATTTTTCCCTAGGTGTACGAATAGAATCATTGGAATTTGATCCTTTGGATGATAGGGTTAAGTTTCAGAAAAGGCTGGTTCGATAATTGTAGTGCCAATATTGTAGAGCTGGCTTTGAGAAGATATACCAGAGCAAATCCCGATCCTGATCCAGCTGATCCAGTCGAAGATCTAGAGAATATTTTTCGGAGGCATAGATATCAAACTATAGAGATTCAGTCAGGACCAATCCCATTGGTAAGATTTACTTCACTGCCTACTAAAGTACTGTCTCTTGAAGATATACTGTATGATTTGAAATTTGAATTGTCATTATTTAGATCTAAGTCTAAAACTTATTTATCTGACAGAGTTTTCGATCCTTTAAGACTCTATGAGGTCAATTCATTATCCGAGATAGATATTAGCTCTCTGAAACTTGAAGAAGATTGGTTTTTTCAAGATATCAAACTTGAATCAGAACTTTAAATGAAAGACTGGATTCAATTCTACCATCAAGAGTCAATACATGTCTCAACTCAACCTCAACCTCAATCAATTGTTTCCTTTTCATCTGCACCCTCGACGTCATCATTCATACCTACTACTTCAATACCTACAACTGTTGTTCCACTACCTATTCAACCAACCCCTTCCGTTGTCAATCCAAAACTTCACTCAGCAGGAATCATGGCTAGATTTGCCCCACTTATCTTACCTTCTCAATTGAATGATTTACATTAGGGTTATGGCCAAATACTCCCCTTGTTTGATGAAAATTCTACCATATCTTCAAGAAAACACATTGTTAAGGTCACTAACTTCATAGAATTGGAGGAAGTTGATGCTGACAATGCCAAAATGAGGATTATAGCCCAGATCTTCTTTGGAGATGTCAAAGTTTGGTTTATATCCTTGAATGCTAATTCCATTTCCACTCTAGACCAGCTGGTTGATGCATTTATATCCCGGTGGGAGGTAAAGAAAAAACATTTACAGTTGCTTTCTGAGTATAAGAACATAAAATAAAATCTTAATGAATTAGTTCAAGATTTAAATACTCGCTTCAATAGAATTTATAATGCAATTCTTGTTGAGATCAAGCCTCCTCCAGGCTTAGCTCTCATATGTTATCCAGATGCATTTGATCCCGACATGGCCTACCAACTAAGGGAAATAAATCTAGCTAGATTGGAAGATATGAAAAATAACGCAGTTAGCATTGAAGAAAATCTCCTGATGAAAAGATCTAGAGCTATAAATGAGAGAAAAGTCACCATTAAAGATGAACCATCCACCTCATCTTCCGATGATAGGATGGACACATTGATTAGGACTATTGAAAGAATGGTTGACAGGATGTATATCATTTAGAGATAGCGTGAGGTCAAAAATCCTAACTACAGAGGCCAACAACAACCTCAGTTGAGGATCAAGCAGAGAGAACAGTGGGCTCCTAAGCAACCAGCAAAACAACAACAAATCAGGACACCCTTGCAGCAGAACTATGCTCAAGGAGAAGAAGAAGATGAAGTTACAATTGTTGAGGAAAAAATCTTTTTCAAATTTCATGGTTTTCCTATGTTTTTTTACGAAAGATGAAGAGTATTTTCAAAAGAAGTATCACCCTAAGGATGAAGATTTAATCCTTGCCAATGATCATGAATTGGATATCGAATCAGATGATTATCAGCTGGGGTATTTGAATGCACTTAGTTCAAAAAATAGGAAGCTGTCATTAAGAAGTAGATATGTGTGGGTTAATTCCATTTAGAAGAGAGCATCTCAGCAAAAAGATACTCAGACAAACATAATCCTCCGAGTAATCAAAAAAAGGGAAAAGAGCCTGCAGTCACAAATCAAAATAAGGTAGATCAGAAATCCATAAGTTCAACAAATAAGGAAAAGGAAAATCAGAAGAAAGAAGCTCCATCAAAGGACTATGCTAGACAACGAGACATGTTCATTAAATAGGTAGACAAAACCACTCCTTTCAAACTAGAAACTGAAATTTCAAAATTAAAAGTCCTTATTCCTTTAACCGGGCTTGTTAATAATAACCAGTATAAGTCCCATGTTTCCAAGATGCTTAAAGTATATCCTTTGTCTGACATGGTGAATGTCGAAGATGATCAGCCTGAACTCATTTTTGGTCCTGCTATTGATGGTCAGTTAGAAGATAGCGAAGTTCTTCCTTTTTGCTTGAGTCTAAGAATCCACCAATGCATTTTACACAATTCCATGTTAGACTCCGAAGCCTCCCATAATCTAATGCCAAAAGCCATTATGGAAAAGTTGGGCCTTGACATCACTCGTCCTTACCATGACTTATACTCCTTCGATTTAGGTAGAGTTTGTTGTATTGACTTTATTAAATATTTGGTAGTCTCCCTAGAGAAGATTCCGACAAAGAATGTTCTAATTGATGTGGTGGTAGCTGAAAAACCGCCACGGTTTGGCATGTTGCTGTTAAGATCCTGGGGGGGGGGGATTGAGAGGCACATTGCAATTAGACTTTTCTTATGCAACTATCCCTGTTTTCGGACAATTGAGAAAATTGTACCGTGAAACAAAGATGAAATATATGATCACAAGCAAAGAAAAACCCAATAATCATCCGATAAATGTTGTACATACAGATTTAGAGTCATTCATTTTGTTTAATGATAGTAGCTTAAATGATGTAGATAGCTAGCTTGTAGATGTAGAAGATGTTCTAGAGATTCATAATTGCATCAGAGAATTTATAGATAAGGGAAAATAAAATCTGCCAAGCTCATCATAGCCATCAGATGAGGCAAAGAAAAACTTAGAACAACCATTAGATAAAGCAGAAGAAAGTCCGGAAAAACATGAAGAAACAGTTCATAAAGTTGAGACAAAACAGAAATCAGAGTTTCAACACTTGGAGGATGAAAATGGTCTATGGTCCATGGAATTTGATGGTCCTGGGGAAATACGGGGCAGAAATGGAGTTTGGGTCCACAATCCTTTTCATCAGCAGAATGAGGTCCCCAAAAATGTTAGATTATGCTCTTACAAGTTAGATTTTGATTGCACTAACAATAAGGCAGAGTATGAAGCACTGATTACTGGCCTAAAGATCTTGAAGAAATTGGGAGCAAGAAGGATTTTTGTGTATGGTGATTCATAACTTGTGATCAAGCAAGTTAAAGGTGAATATCAAGCTAACCATCCTTGAATGAGACAATATAGGAATGTTGTACTAGATATTTTGAAAATGTTTTAGGAGTGTATACTTACAGATGTGCCAAGGAATAAAAATCTCATGGTACATACATTGGCTACAGTGGCAAGATTTTTTAAGATCCCTATCTTTTCAAACAGGAAGTTTGAGATTCATGTGAAACATCGACCCACTATTCTCGATAACTTGTTGTATAGGAAAATATTCTAGGATGATAAGCAGGTAAATAACCTTCTCCAAGGTGAGGAAGAATTTGATAATTGTTCCATAGATGAAATTTGTGATAAAGATGACCAGGATATAGAAGAAACTCAGATGGATATACTAATAATAGCTAAAAGACAACAATATTCCAAAAGGTCTCATAGCTTTGGAAGAATTGTTTGACCAATATGACGTAGCAAGAAAGCCTACATTGGTGCCTATGGAAAAGGGTGTTGAAGATGTAAACATTGGGACAACAGACAAACCTAAGATGGTTAAACTATCAAAGTCATTATCTCCCGAGGTAAAGGCTGAACATGTTAAATTAATTTCTGAATTTTATGATGTTTTCTCATGGGAATATGCAGATTTAAAGGTGTATGACAAGAACATCATTCAACACACTATTCCAATTGTGTCCGATCAAAATCCCTTTCGGAAAAATTTGAGATGGATAAATCCCATATTGCTGCCATCAATTGAAAAAGAGGTAAACAAACTTTTCAAGTCAGGTATTATTGTTCCTATCAGATTCTCTGATTGGATTTCAAATTTGGTCCTAGTAAGAAAGAATACTGGAGAAATTTGGCTCTGCATAGATTTCAGGAACTTGAACAAAGTGTCCCTCAAGGACAATTATCCACTTCCTAAGATGTATCACATCCTTCAAAGAGTTGTTGGTTCTTCATGGATGTCATTGTTGGATGGATTTTTGGGATATAACCATATTTTGGTGCACGAGGATGATTAGGAAAAGACAACATTTACCACACCTTGGGGCACGTTCAAATATGCAAAGATGCCATTTGGTTTGAAAAATGCAGGGGCCACATTTTGGCGTGCCATGGTCATAGAATTTTCCAATGAAAAAGATGTTTTCTTGGTTGTTTATTTAGATGAATTGACAGTGTTTTCACATTCTGATGATGAACATTTGCACCTTTTAAGAATTGTTTTCGAGAGATGCAGGAAGTTTGAAATCTCTCTCAACCCAAAGAAAAGCTTGTTTTCCATGGAGGAGGGAAAACTTCTCGGTCACATCATCTCCAAGGATGGGATCTGGATTGATCCTTCTCGTGTTCAAGCAATTCAGCAGATTGATTTCCCTCGCAGCAAAAAGGAAATATAAGCATTCAATGGTAAGATTAATTTCTTACGTAGATTCATTCCTAATTTGGCTGAACATCTTAGAGAATTGACAAATATGCTGAAGAAAGATAATGATGTGAAGTGGTTTGAAAATGCCCATAAGTCTTTCAAGTCAGTAAAGCTTGCCTTGACTACTGCCCCTGTTTTGATAAGTCTTGATTATACTATTGATTTCATAATATTCTCATTTTCTTCTGAGCACACCGTGGCAGCAGTCTTGATGTAGAAAATGGATAAAGAAGAGCTACCAATTACATTTTTTAGTTGCAATATTAGGGATGCAGCCCTTCGGTACAAAATCATAGAGAAACAGGCTTTGGATTTGGTTAAAGCACTGAAATATTTCAGAGTTTACATATTACGTTCACATACTCTTGCCTATGTGCCTAATGCATATATAAAAGAAGTTCTCATGGAGATAGACCCAAAAGGTAGGAGAGGGAGATGGATAACAGCATTACTAGAATATGACCTTGAGATCAAGCCCAAAAAGCTGATCAAAGGTCAGGGCTTAGCCAAGCTCATGGCTGAGTCAAACCTTCATGTTATAGACATCAACTTGATTTCAGCCTTGTCCGATAACGAAGAAGAAGTGGATCTCATTCAGGTATCCGATATATTTTTGTCATCTCCGCGATATTTTGATTTTGTTTATGTTTTACAACACCTAAACCCTCTTGTAGGCATGACTAAGACTAAAGGAAGATCTTTGAAACTCAAAGCTTCTAAGTATTGCATATTGGACAATGCACTTTACTGGAAGGATCCTAGAGGTGTGTTGCTGAACTATTTGGTCGAAGAAGAATCTAAGGAAGTGATGAATGACTTCCACAAAGGAGGTTGTGGGGGGCACCTATATTGGAAGACCATGACGAATAAAATATTGAGAGCGGGATATTATTGGCCGACACTTTTTGCAGATGTCTACAAAACAGTAATGAGTTGCCACAAATGTCAAGGTTTTCAGGGTAAGAGAAATCTTCTCCCATTACCTCTTCAACCTATTTCAGTACATGCACCATTTCAGCAGTGGGGCCTAGATTTCGTAGGCGAGATTCACCCAACATCATCCACACAACACAAGTGGATATTGACACCCACATATTACTTTACAAATTGGATCGAAGCGATCTTGACCAGGCAAGCAACAGATTCTGTCATCATTCAGTTTTTAAAAACTAATATTTTGTCCTGTTTTAGTTGTCCTACTAAGGTTATCACAGATAACATGACAAAATTCAAGTCTAAGAAGATGACTAAGTTTTGTGACAGATATTTTATTAAGTTGGGAAACTTTACAGCCTACTACCTGCAAGGTAATGGATTGGTGGAGTCCTCTAATAAATCCTTGATCAGTATCATTAAGAAAATGTTAGAGGCAAATAAAAAGAATTGGCATAAGAATTTGGTCAATGCATTGTGGGTAGACCGGGTAATTAGTAAGAAGTCTATTGGCATGTCTCCATTTCAAGTTGTGTATGGTGTCGATACTGTGTTTCCTTCATCATTAGCATTCCCGGTAATGAAATTGCTACAAGAAGCAGGGACTAACGAAAATGACATACAATGCCAGATTAATCAAATGACACACGTTCAACAGACGAGAGATGAGGTATTTTTGAATACTTCAAAACTCCATGACAAGATAAATATGATATATGATTGGAAAACATAAGAATATAACTCCAAGGTTGGATATGTAGTACTCGCTGGGATGCGAGAAATGAGGATAAGAGTAAGCATGGAAAATTTGATAATTTATGGAAAGGGCCATATCATATTTCTGCTTGTCGAGGATGGAATGCTTATTTTCTTGAAGAGATGAATGGACAAGATTGTTTAGGAGGACCAGTCAATGGTAGGCTCATTAAGCACTATCTTTTCTGAAGCATATTTTTCAATCAGTTTTCCATTTCATTGTAAATATCAGTTACATTTTCTGCAAGTGTGAAGTATAGATCACTGGAGTTCGGAGCAAGAAGTGAAGGCCACAGAGCTTCACTGATTTTCTTCCATTTTCAAAGTTCATTTTTCAGTCAAGTAAGTCAGTACTGAGTCAATTTTTAGTTATTTGAGTTTGTCTTGAGTCAGTCTATTTCTTCCGAGTTATTAGTTTTCAGTCATGTTTATTAGTTTGAGTTTTTGACCGTATTGGCCCAAAAGGATAAGGATTTCTGGTCTATGGTGTTCTTGACACCGCTTTCAGAGCTATCATCCCCAATAAGGCCAATGTTAGTGTCAGTATTTTCATCCTGCCATCAGTGATAAAAAATCATCTTTTCATATCATTTTAGGGGTCCCACTCAATTTTTTTTTTATCATTCCACTAGGTCATGCAAAAATTTAGTCACTAATGGTAGCCCTAGTCCAAAAAACATCACTCTTCCTAAAATTTGATTACTTGCTGGCATAGTTTCATACCTTGCTGACTGTATACCATCCATAAAATCAATATCAGTCATGTCATCTTGAAATTTAGTCCTTCAAGGTCTCATTAGGTCTTTTAGGGTTTTTCAAGGTTGTCATTAGATAATTAAGGTTTCCAAGGTCCAATAAAACTTCATTTCCACTACGTAAGACCAGCAAGTAAAGGGTGATACAATAACATCCCTTCACCATATGAAGATGATTTGTAAAGAAAATTTCTTGTTTCAGCATGTAATTTTGGTTTTAACATGTAATTTTTAATTTTCATTATGTAATTTTATGTCTTTTAAAATGTAATAAATTCACCATCACAAGCCGCTAACTCAGAGTTCCAACATGCCAAAGCATCAAAAATGTCAAATCAAAGAGTTCTAAAAGGTCATCAAAAGATCAAATTGTCAAAGGAAAGAGTCAATTAAAGGGTAAAGTTTCAAAAGGTTAGGTGAATAACAAAGGAAGAAAGTGGGTCCCAAGGCCCAATTCATCCAAATGATGAAGTATAAATACCACTAAGACATCCCATTCAATCTCATTTGCACATCCAAAGGTTGAGTTTGCACTCCCTTATCCCTAAAAAGTCCAATTTCAGAGTCAAAGAGAAATTTTTTGAGGTGTTTCTCTTAGACGAGGGTGACGCTGCGCGCAGGCAATAGGTGCTGCACTTACAGCATTTGGCACTGCCTTTTTCACTTCAAGCGCTGCGCTCCTAGGCTTGGCACTACACTTTTGCCTAGCAAGCCCTAGAAGCCACAAACACCCTCAAACTCTTCCAAATTTTCAGCATAAGCTTGTTTCCTCCTTTATCAAGTAATTGATACAAAATAATTTCCTCCTTGCTTTCCTAATTGTCATTTTTATGGTGTTTTTCTTCATGAGAAAAATTGACTAAGTGTCTGGTGGAAAACCCTAGTATCACTCTCTTACTCTCAATTTACTGCCCATAAACCCTACAATACCTTCCTACATCACTATTCAACCGATCCCTACCCCTACACTACTCTTTCCTAATCCATAAGTCCCTTTCCCTATAAACCCTAAGTCCTAGGCTTATACATTCCTAGGTAGCCACTTCCCTAAACCTGTAATTAAATTCTCATTTTCAATTCCCTTGATATTTAGACCTCCCAAAGTTCCTTGATACCTTCCCCCATCTCCCTAAATTTTCCCAAAGCTATCCCTATTCCCTAGACCCATCTTCACTTCCCATTCCCATCTACCTTATCCATAGGGTTTCTAGGCCACCAAAACACTATGGAGGAAGACATAGACTATGTGGAAGAGGAGGGTAGATAGAGAGAAGATAATAGAGAACAGATAAGGTCTCACAAAGGAGGAAGAATCCTAAGACTAGAGCCCACCAACACAAATGAATTGAGGGCCTCTCCCATGACTGTGAGTTGTTTTGAATATGTAGGGTGCCTTGTTTTTTGCAACATGATACAAAGGGTCCAACATCATCCCATGTTGAGTAGAGTTTTCACTTAAAATATTAGAGACAATCAGGTGGCCCTTGCTGGTGTAACCTTCAGTGTATCTACATCTGTCATTGTTGCCGCCATAGGGATTCCAGACAGGGGAGAGAAATGGTTTAAATCCAAGGATTTGGAGGATAAATACTATGAACCATTCATTAAACCAAAATATAGGAATGAAAGGAGAGGGTTTTACCTTTCAACTACCTTATTGATAGGTATGAACCCATGATGAATATCATCATGAATTACTTCTCTTGTGAAGCGAGGTTTTCTAGGCTCTACACATATCACATTAGACTGTTGATGCACTTCAAAAGAGTAAGATTGCTCAATATTCCATGCTTTTTATTTAGGAGAATAAATAAAATGGCTTACATTGTGAAAAAGAGAGACAATCACCAACAGATTAATAGCCTCTTCCACCACTCATTGATCAAGATCATTGTCCTCCATCACCTTGATCAAGTGGGCATCTCATGGGACATCTTCATTGCAAATGGCATCTTCACTGCTCCACAAGCTCCACATGATGAAGATGTACCTTCTTCATCTCACCCAGCTACATCTATGCCTCCACCTCACTCCACTCCACATCACTCCACTTCACCTACTCCATCATCATCACCACCATCATCACCATTTTATTAGCACGATGAGACACCTAGTAGAGTTGAGGTCAGCAAGCCTACAGAGGGTGAAATCAACATATAGACAAAGACATATTAGAGAGGGAATAGGGAGGTGTTTTCCCCACAGATTGTGGGAGGGGCCTTGCCTTCTTCACCAAAAAAGCAGGTACAGAAGGGAAAACAAAAGATGGCAGAGGAAAATGTACACGAGGAAGCCATTCACGAGGAGGATGACCTGCATGAGACAGAGACTGATTTTGACCTTGTTGACTTGGATGAGAAACATGATGATGAGGCCTCCAAAATTATTATCAAGCAGAAGGATTCCCAAATTAGGGAGCTTCAGACCAACTTAGAGAGATCTAAGTTTGTCATTGCATACTATGAGCAAGAAAATGAACAACTCAAGACCAAGCAAGCCATCATGGAGATTTAGCTTCTCAAGGAAAAAAGAGAAGAAAACAAAGCAAAGGCCTTGCTTGATGAGGCTTATGAGAGGTATGGTGAAACCAATGAGGCAGAATAACAAGTTCCAAGAAGAAGACCTAGGACTAGAGGGCTGAAAATAACTCTAGAACTAGAGAGGAAAAATGAGGTTGAGCTTGCTAATAAGCTCACTTTAAATGAATAGTTTGCCATGATTTTCAATGAGAAATAGGAGCAATGGATTAACAGGGCCAACCAGAATCTTGAGAAGCTCCTGGAGAAGGAAAACAAGGACAATGACATATTGAGAAAGAGGGCCAAGCACTACTTCAAGAAAAAACAAATTGCAAGCTCAAAGCTACAAAAGGCCAAATCAAGACTTGAAACCCTAACCAAGAAAATGAAGGGGAAAAGCTTAATACTCTTGCCAAGGCATCTATAATATCCTAAGATACCTCATCATCATCCCACAACAGAAAATTTGAAGAAATTTGGACAAATTTTGAAATTTTTGGAAATTTTTGTATTTTTGCCAATTTTGCACAGTGGCACTGGCAAATGCGCAGCGCCCTAGGCATTGTGATTTTCCTAAAGACCTCCAATGGACAAAATGAAGGCAAAATTGGATTTAGAAGGAAATTTTCAGTTAGGAAAACAAATTTTCTAATCTTTTTTGGGTCAAAGAGGCAGTCAAAAGGCCAGAAAACACTCAAAAAATGACCTTTCTGCACCGTTTTGGAGGCTGGCGCTACACTTTTGACCAGTCTTGGGAGAATAATTGTTTGGATGATAAAATCAGAATAATTTTTGAAATTGAGCATAGATATGGAAACTAGAATAGACAAGCTTTCCAATGAGCTATCCTGAGCTCAATTTGGACACCTGGAACCCCCTCAAAAGTGGAGCTAAAGATGGCGTTGCACTTAGAGCAGTGGCGCTGCGCTTTTGACACATTTTCTGAGTTTGCTAATATTTACAAATTTTCTCACTTTTTCTTAGTTTCACTTGGAAAATGGAGTTTTCACCTCTGTAATTTAATGATTTAAATGTAATTATTGTGTTTTTACACTTACCTAAGGTAAATACATTAGATGGAAACTTTTGATGATGATGTAATGAATCAATTTCCAAAAAGTGAGGGATGAGTTAGTTTGACTTGCCTACACTCTATGTTAGTTCCCTATATTAATAGTATAGTCCCTTATTGTTGTTAATGTAACCCCCTTATTGTTATTATTGTACCCTTTTAACCCCCATTTTTTTATTATTGTGCCCTTAAATTATTATTGTTAGGACGGCTAGGATTACATTGTGGCCCACTACGATTACATTATGGCCCCATGGACTCCTATATATAGAAAGGAGGTTTTGTAAATTGTATCATCCAAGAATTGTTCATTTATGTAATGTATTGGAGGTTTCCCCCTCGAAGTGGCTTATTTCTAAGGCGTTGATATCTTTTTTCTTCTATTTTTGGAGCTAGTTACACAACATTTGGTATCAGAGCTTTGGATTCTAGGGTTTCGCTGCTCCAAACAGGTCATCGCGGAATTTTCACTATAACTTTTTTTCTACAAAGTTTCAGAAGCTGAAATTTTGAGGGCGCGAATCTGACATCCTGAGGAAGATTGTCTAAAAATTTCAGAGCTTGGTTCGCAATATTTTCGGAGATATCATCTGTGGAAGTTAGGTCTTGTTTAAAGCTCCTAAACAGGTCATCGTGGAATTTTCGCTATAAATTTTTTTCTACGAAGGTTCAGAATCTGAAATTATTATGGTGCAAATTTGAAATCCTGAATAAATTTTTCAAAAAATTTCAGAGCTTGGTTTGCAATATTTTTGGAGATATGATCTGTGGAAGGTAGTGCTTTTTCAGGATCCTAAATTTCATCTCAAAGAGGTGATCGTGGGAAAAGCTTCATTACTCTCTCTCTGAGCATCGGATTTGAGTGCCGTAAAAAGTGGTCGCTATTAAACGGACTGTAGTTTCTTGGATATCAATTTTAGAGCCGAAGGAAGAAACAGTGACACGTGGCAAGTCGTACAAGTTCACTGTACTGAACCAGTCCATAATTAGGTCATTGTGGGAGATTGGACACAACTTTGTCTTGGAGAATCCAAATCAAGTCAGACCTGTGGAATTCGAAAGATAATTCAGAGGGATACATCAGTACCAAAATTAAAATATTGGAGTGCTTCAATTACAGAGATAATCCAATTTCAATATCGAGCTCCTCAAAAGCAAGAAAAAGGTGTGTATTGTTTTTTGCGAATTGCATAAGTCTTGTTTGAAGAATCAATTTGAATTGATTCCAAGGGCATATTGTAGAATATATATCAGTATTGGGTTCTAAAATATGCCCCGTAAAAATAATTCAACACCCATTAAGCCTTCAGAAGGCTCTACTATGACTCATGAAGATGAGGAATTGCAACATGATTTATCAAAATTACAAGAGCAAGTGCAACAAATTTCACTCTCGCAAAGAGCAACAAAAAATGAAATTGAAGTTTTGAAGAAAGGCGTGGAAGCTAATATGGATGGCATGGAAGCTGGCATGGAATCTAAGATGGATGACATGAAAGACAACATGGAAAACATGAAGAATGATCTAAAAACAGACATCGAAGGTTTGAAAAAGTTGATACAAGAAATGTTTCCTAATGGTGAAAAGATAGTAGAAGAACCTCATGATGAGAACAAAATAAATGTCAATCATGATTTCATAAACTCTAATGTTGGTGGGAAGAACCACCATATTCCAAAAATGGATATGAGGAAGTTTTATGGAAAGGATCCTGTAACATGGATACTACAGATGGAGCAATATTTTGATCTCCATAACGTGCAAAACACACAAAAGGTACGCATTGCAACTTTACATTTAGAACAAAATACATTCGTATGGTATCGATGGCTTTGCTCCCATAAAAAAATTGTCACTTGGTCAATTTTTACGGAGGAAATGATAGCACATTATAAGGATACAAAGAGCAAGACCTTCTTTAGCCAATTGATAAATCTCAAACAAAAGGGTTTCGTGGGGCAGCACATTGAGGACTTCCAAAAATTGAATATAAGGGTAACTGATATTCCAGAGGAACACAGGATTGATCTCTTCATAGGCACTCTAAAGGATAACATACAATATGAAGTTCGCGTTCTGGAACCTGATTCATTGGAGAAGGCATTCAGGTTGGCAAGAAAAGTTGAATGTAAAATTATGGTGACAAGGAAGCCTATCACTCAATTCTATAAAGAAGGAAGTGTTGCTACGCCTAGATTTCCACAACCTACAAGGTTGACACCACAACAATTGGAAGAAAAAAGAGAAAAAGGGCTTTGCTACATTTGTGATAGAAAATACACTAAAGGTCATAAGTGTGTTGAGAAGAAATTATTTTACATAGATTGTGAAGAGGAAGAAGAAAATGAACAAGAAGAGGATATACACCAGGAACCAGCCCTAGAAGAGGAAGAAATGAATCCGACCATATCGTGTAATGCACTGGCAGAAATTACCACTCCTCAAACTCTCAAGATAGAAGGACATATAAAGAAGAAAAGGGTAATAGTGTTGATTGATTCAGGTAGCACCCATAATTTTATTCATTATAAGGTAGCCAAGGAATCAAATTGTTTCCTATACCCAGCACCAGAATGTCAAGTGATGGTTGCAAATGGAGGAACTATAAATTTCTCTGGAAAATGCCATAATATCAAGCTAACCATGGGGGAATATGTATTTACTAGTCCAATGCTTTCCATTCCTATGGGAGGTGCTGATGTTGTACTAGGAGTACAATGGTTACAATCTTTGGGGACGGTAGCTTTTAATTTTCAAGAATTTTTCTTGAAATTTTTTTCAGAAGGAAAGGAAGTCGAATTACGGGGTATTGAAGGGAAGCCAGGAAGGATAATAAGCTCTAATGTCATGACAAAGCTTCTAAAGAAAGAACAACGAGGCGTAATTGCACAATTATGGTCACTAGAAGTTCCGACATCAAAATCATCTATTTCTGCAGATCTCCAACAAGTCTTGGACAATCATTCCAAGGTGTTTGAAACTCCCAAAGGACTCCCACCTATTCGTGATCATGATCATGCTATTCATTTGATTCCAGGAAGTGTTCCTCCAAACATCAGGCCTTATAGATATCCTTACTTCCAAAGAGCGAAATTGAACGTATGATTGCAGAAATGTTAGAGGCGGGTATAATTCAACCTAGTCAAAGTTCTTTCTCTGCTCCTGTAGTATTGGTACACAAGAAGGATGGATCATGGAGAATGTGTCCGTATTATAGGGAGCTCAATAAGCTCACCATTAAAGACAAATTTCCCATTCCTGTGATTGATGAATTATTGGATGAATTACATGGAGCAATTTATTTTACCAGGTTGGATCTTCGTTCAGGATATCATCAAATTAGAATGAAGACTGAAGATATTCCAAAAACAGCATTTCGAACTCATGAGGGTCATTGTGAATTTTTGGTCATGCCTTTTGGCCTTACCAATGCACCTTCTACATTTCAAGGGTTGATGAATTCCATTTTCAAACCCTTCCTTAGAAAATTTGTGCTAGTATTTTTTTGATGATATAATAATCTGCAGAAGGTCTTGGAAGGACTGGAAGAGGTGGAATATTTGGTTCATATTGTACCTCACGAGTGTGTTAAGGTAGACCGTAAAAAAATTAAAGCTATTAAGGAATGGAAATTCCCCACAACCATAAAGCAGTTGCGAGGATTTCTCGGGTTAACAGGGTATTATCGCAAGTTTGTTAAGAATTATGGGAGAATAGCAGCACCTCTAACAACATTATTGAAGAAAGATGCATTTTCATGGACTCCTGAAGCAACCAAGGCCTTTGAACATCTTAAAGAGGCAATGTGCCTAGCACCGGTCTTAGCTACGCCAGACTTCACAAAAACCTTTATTGTGGAATGTGATGCCTCAGGAAATGGAATTGGTGCAGTTTTAATGCAGGAAGGAAGACCCATTGCTTTTGAAAGTAGTCCAATCAAAGGAAATTATTTACAGAAACCTATTTATGAGAAGGAAATGTTAGCAACACTGCATGCACTAAAGAAATGGCGAACTTACCTAATGGGAAGACACTTCAAGGTAAAAACTGATCATGATAGTCTTAAACACTTTTTGGAACAAAGGCTATCGTCAGAAGAACAGCAAAAAAGGGTCACAAAGATGTTGGGTTACGACTTTGAAATAATCTACAAAAAAGGAAAGCTGAATGTTGTTGCAGATGCACTCTCAAGAAAGAATGAAGAGGTGGAAGCATTGCTTTGTGCCATTTCTATTATCCAACCAGATTGGATAACTGAAGCAAGAGATGAATGGAAGAAGGACAAAGATGTATGGATACTCATTCAAAATTTGCGGCAAGATCCTAGTACATCTGATACATTTAGTTGGAAAAATGATTCCTTATGGTACAAAGATCGCTTATATCTTTGTAAGAATTCCCAACTAAAACAAAAGATTCTTCCGGAATTGCACACTTCTCCTTTAGGAGGACACTCAGGATTTTTAAAAACTTACCACAGGGTGAAGAAAGAATTTTTTTGGGATGGCCTTAAATCTGATATTCGAAAGTTTGTGGCGGAATGTTTGGTTTGCCAGCAGAATAAAGTGTAAACAATTAAGACCCCGGGACTTCTACAACCTTTATCCATTCCAAGTCAACGTTGGGAGGAGATTTCAATGGATTTTATCACAGGTTTACCTAAGTCCGAAGGAAAGAGTGTCATCATGGTGGTAGTTGATAGACTTACCAAGTATGCACACTTTTGTGCATTATCTCATCCAATTAAAGCAAGTATAGTTGCTACTACATTTATGGACACAATTCAAAAGCTACATGGAAACCCAAGGGTTATTGTGAGCGACAGAGATCCCATTTTTACTGGAAATTTTTGGACAGAGTTATTTTCTTGTTTGGGTACTCAATTAGCTCATAGCTCATCTTATCATCCTCAATCCGATGTTCAAACTGAGATAGTAAATAAATGTTTGGAAGGATATCTTCGTTGTTTTGTATCTGATAAACAAACACAATGGGTCAAGTGGTTACCTCTCGCCGAATGGTGGTATAACACTTCCTTCCATACTGCAGCAAAAATGACCCCATTTATGGCACTTTATGGATATCATCCACCATCCATCACATCATCTTTAAGGGAAAATTCGAAGGTTCAAGCAGTGGAAGATCACATCGAGCATCAGCAAGAAGTTCTCCAACTCTTAAAGGATAACCTAAATTTTGCACAAAATCGAATGAAAAAATAGGCAGATCAACATCGTAGCGAGATAAGTTTTGATGTAGGAGATTGGGTATTTTTAAGGCTACAACCATACAAACAAATGTCCCTCAAGCAAGCTAAGAAGGATAATACATTATCACCAAACTACTATGGTCCTTACAAGGTGTTGCAAAAGATTGGTACTATGGCATACAAATTGGAGCTTCCTGCTTCTTCACGAGTGCATCCATTTTCCATTTTTCATGCTTAAAGAAGGTTATAGGTGAAAATCTTCTGGTTCAAACAATATTGCTAGAACTTGATGAGGAAGGAAAAATCATATTGGAACCTGAAGAGGTCACGGAAACAAGAACTCGACAACTACGGAATCGATCAATTTCGGAGTATCTCATCAAGTGGAAGAACTTACCCACTGAAGATTCTACATGGGAGGATGAGAATTTTATACAAAAGCACCCAGAGCTACTCAAGCGTTGAGGACAACACTTTTTTTGAAGGAGAGGGGCATGTTAGGTCCCTATATTACTAGTAGAGTCCCTTATTGTTGTTAGTGTAACCCCCTTATTGTTATTATTGTACCCTTGTAACCCCCATTTTGTTATTATTGTGCCCTTAAATTATTATTGCTAGGTCGGCTAGGATTACATTGTGGCCCACTAGGATTACATTATGGCCCCATGGACTCCTATATATAGAAAGGAGGTTTTGTAAATTGGATCATCCAAGAATTGTTCATTTATGTAATGTATTGGAGGTTGCCCCCTCGAAGTGGCTCATTTCTAAGGCGTTGATATCTCTTTTCTTCTATTTTTGGAGCTGGTTACACAACACTATAAGTATCAGTTCAATTTTTGATGGAACTTATCCTCCACTTAGGTATTCGACCCCTAAGGATAAGAGAATTTGTTTTGTGGTCTATATCTTATACTTTTTGACTCATTTCCCAAGTTGGATATTATTGCATTGATTAGAGACTCCAGTGTAATCAATATTTGGCATTAAATTAATGAAAAGGTTGTAGCTATTTCTTTGGGATAATTGTGTTATGGAAATTTTTCATTTTTTTTCTTATGTCTCATTATGTATGAATGTTTTGTTCCATGATCCATTTCATTTCTATGATATGCTAGTTTTCAAGTTGATAAGAAGAATTCATCTCTCATGCTCTGTCTTTGGGAAAACATTCATAGTTTGTTCATCTTCTTCAGTTTAGAAATAATTCATGCCTTGGATTTCTCTTTCTATCTCCTCATCAATCTTATCCATCTCACCTTGAAACCCTAAAGTGTTAGGTTTTCTACCTACCTTTCCCCATTGAATATCTACAACCCTAATATTATTTTCCCTGACCTAGCCTCTTTGACCTAATCCTCATCCAACAAACACATGTACTTATACCTAGCCTAAAACCCTATTTCATCTATCCCTCTTGGCTGTGACATTGTGGAGACAACACTCTCCTGTTTGGTAGGGCTAGCTACCAAGCTAAAATATTGGTCCGTGGTTACCTCTGTTTGGACTCTTTCTCAGCCTTAGAGATCCGGTAAAGTGATAACAGTTTCTTCAAAATATTTTTCATACTATTATAGTTTATTATCTTCCTTGGTTTCCCTGTGATGACCCTTAATTCAATTTCCTTTCCCTTGAAAATTAAAAGCTATTGTCACCAAATATTTCAACCATTGGACTGTTAGTACAACATCAACACCACCCATCGGAATGGAAAGCATTGGACTATTCAATACATATTACCCCATGGTTAGCTTGATATTATGAAACTTTCCAGATCAATTTATAGTTCCTCCATTTGTAACCATCACTTGACACTTTGGTGATGGATATAGAAATCAATTCAATTCCTTGGCTATCTTACAATGAATAAAATTATGGGTACTATGTGAATCAAGCAACACTATTACCTTCTTCTTCTTGATATGCCCTTCTAGCTTGATAGTTTGAGGAGTGGTAATTTCGCCAATGCATTACAATATATGGTCGAGTTAATTTCTTCTTTATATAGGGTTGGTTCCTTGTGTATATCATCTTCTTTTAATGTTTGTTTTTCCTTTTATTCTTCCTCTTCACAATATGTCTAAAATGATTTCTTCTCAACACACTTGTGACCTTTAGTGTATTTTATATCACAACTGTAAAAAATCCCTTTTGCTCGTTTTTACTCCAATTGTTGTGGTGTCAACCTTGTAGGTTGTGGAAGGCTAGGAGTAGAAACACTTTCATATTTATAGTTGTGAGTGGTATACTTTCTTATTGCCATAATTTCAATTTCAACTTTTCTTGCCACGCTGAATTCCTTCTCCAATGAATCAAGTTCCTAAAGGCGAACCTCATGTTGGATGTTATCCTTTACATTCCCTATGAATACATCAATCCTATTCTCATCTAGAATATCAATTATCTTGATATTCAATTTTTGGAAACCCTTAATGTGCTCTACCATCAAACCCTTTTGTTTGAGATTATCAATTGGCTAAATAAGGTGTTGATATTTGCATCCTCATAATGTGATATCATTTCCTCCATAAAAATTGAACAAGTGACAAGTGTTTTATGAGAAAAAATCCATCGATACCATAAAAACTAATTGGGTTCTAAATATAAAGATGCAATGCGTACCTTTTGTGTGTGTTGTACATCTTGTAGATCAAAATATTGCACCAGTTGTAGTATCCATGTTATCGGATCCTTGCCTTCAAAATTCCTCGTATCGATCTTTGGAATTTGGTTAGTCTTCAATCCAAAGTTAGAGTCTCTAAAATCATAATTTACTTTCATTTTTTTCTTATCATGAGTTTCATGGAATACCTTTTGGCCATTAGGAAGCATTTCGTGTAGCAACTTTATTAAACCTTCCTTCAAAAATTCCACGTATGATTTTAATCCATCCTCCAAACCTTCCATGTCGGCTTTTAATCCATCCTTCAAACCTTCCATGTATTCTTTTAAACCATTCTTCAAACCATCCATCTTATCTTCCATTTCATTTTTTGTTACTCTTTGCAAGAGTGAAATTTGTTGTACTTGGTCGCGTAATTTTGATATATCATGTTGCATTTCTTCTTCTTCTTCATGCATCATAGTAGATATTTCTAGTTTCATATTATGTGTGTCATTTTTTTGTATCTAGGAATTTTGGAATCAAACAATTATATATATGCTTCACTATGCCCTTTGAATCACTTCAAATTGTTTTTTCAAACAAAAGTTATGCAAAATTTAAAAAAATACACACAATTCTCTTGCTTTTTAGGAGCTCGATATTGAAACTATTGTATCTCTATAATTTTGGATATCCAAGGTCTAAAATTTCATTCTATTTTAGCCCTCTAATTATTCTTAAGAAAGGGTTATGCACAATCTCCCACGATGACCTGATTATAGACTGGTTTAGTAGAGCGAACTTGTACGGAATTTGACGTGTCATTGTTTCGACCTTCGACCTTGAAAGTTATACAAAGCAAACTAAAATCTATGCACTTTTAGTTAGTTTTTATGAAGTTCAAATCTGATTCTTGGAGAGAAAGTTACGATGATTCTCCTTAGGTCACCTATTTTATATTGAATTATAGAGCCTGAAAAAACCCTAACTTCTTTGGACCATATCTCAGAAAATATAGCGAACCAAGATCTGAAATTCTTACAAAGAGTTCAATAAGATTTTTTCTCCACGTAGTCACAATTTGAGCTTTTTAAGCCTCATAGATAAAATTTCATAGGGAAAATTCCAAGGTGACTTGTTTGAAGCAGCGAAACCCTAGAATCCAAAGCTCTCATACCAAATGCTATGAAAACAACTCACAAAGCATAAGAAATGATAGATAAATGAATTAAAAATGATACTCTTCAAGGGGGAAACCTCCTTTAAATTACATAAATGAAAAATTCTTGGATGATACAAATGACAAAACCTCCTTTGTATATATAGGAGTCTAAGGGGTCACAATATAATCAGAGCCTACATAAAAATAATAATGTAAGGGCACACCAACAACAATAATGGGTTTCTATGGGGTAAAAAAATAAAAATAATGGGGTTACACTAGTATTATAGGGACCTAACACGTACGGTTGTTAGTCTTATCCTAATGCATGACACATTGAGAATACGGTGTCCAACATCACTCCCTCTCAACGGGGGAGGAGATCCTTACTCCCTCTCAACCAAGGAGACTTAACCATAGGATTCAACTGCATTCATAAGCTACTTTTTCTTCCATGGAGATATTATTTTTAGCTTGTAAGGCTTCAATATCTTTGCAGGGCTTCTCAACTCCTAATATCTTCACATCATATCGAACTTCGACCTTCCCGGATCTTGACAATCATCATGCAACATTGTAATTAAATGGTTCATCTAACGTATTCAAGGATCCAAACTTCCTCACAGTTGCTAGCATATGCATTCCATCCTTATATAATAATATCCGGTCTTCATTCTCTTCCAAGCCATCATCAATGTCATCCACTCAATCCATGTGCTCCAAAATCGAATCAAATATTTGTTGGTATAATGTCATCAAACATGATATCTTTTCAGCCTCTTCACATACTTTTGTAATAAGTCCTTTCAGGAAGCCAAACCATATCCCAACACTATCAGATTTTCCAAATCACAATAAGTTTTAATCAATCTGTGGGATTCTTCAAAATCTTTCTACTTTCTCCCTCTGAGGTCATCATTGATTTTCATGGTCTATATTCATATCACAAAAGAGTTTTGCTTCATGTTCTTTAGCTTTCAATCCTCAAAGGAATCAATCAAAAATATTCAATATCGTATCTTTCAGAGTCTATACAAGTCCCTCTTTTCATCAGAGGTAAGTGAAATTATTTTCCTCTGATCTACTTCATTGATGCAAGCTTAAAATTGTTCTCTACTTCTTCATATTCATGATTTTCCACATTCTTCCACTTCTTCATTCTGTTAGTTAAGCTTTAGAAATAAATTATCTTGACCTGCAACCTTTTTAGAATATCATGAAAGAACAGAAAGGAAAAGACATAAAGATAACAAACAAGGATATATAGAGTACTTATCTTTTGAGAAGGATTAGTTGCCTCTTAATCTCGAACATGTACGCCAACCTTTCCCTCACATTAAACATCAAAAGTTAGATCTATCTTTTACAATGAACATCATTAGATAGTGTTTTTTTTCTAGGGTTTATTTTAGTATGAATTATGCTAGGGTTTATAAACCCTAGATGTGACACCCCCTTCCCACATCTACCCAAGCAACTGACCAGCCAGGGTAAATATGCAACAAGAGGCTACTAATACGAGATTCAACCTCCTAGGTCATCTTAAGGAAGTGGAACCAACGAAAACACG
Organism: Pinus albicaulis; assembly: GCA_034641835.2. Taxonomy (NCBI): domain Eukaryota; kingdom Viridiplantae; phylum Streptophyta; class Pinopsida; order Pinales; family Pinaceae; genus Pinus; species Pinus albicaulis. The sequence goes on along the minus strand of CM076570.1, from coordinate 317,562,000 downwards.
AAAAACATACCTTGTGCACCATCAATGACAACCCCATGAGCTAACCCAACATTTAAGGCCTCTTAAACCTAGGTCACACTGAACTTTTGGCCTCTTTGAGCCATAGCCACATACATAACACTGCATGTCAGCGGCTGGGAGGCTATAGCCGCAGCCATGACATTTGATGCTAGCTGCTAGGGCCCCAAATGGTCGGTTCTGTGCCGCGGCTTCAGAATTTGAGCCACCTTTTCAGGCCCAGAGCCCAGGTCACTGCCCAGAACTTCATGAAAAAATAAGGGATGATAAATAACAATAAGACAATGATACAAAAGAAATCATATCAACAAGAACTCATCTGGACCACTCCAATCCATGACAAGCATTTTGTCAAACATGTCACAAACATTGAATCTATAGGTGTAAACAACATATTTAAGCATAGGGGTCTCATAATTATCTGAGAATTGCTAAGAAGCATTTCTCCCATACATCATTAGCTGCAATACAACCTATTTGGCCATAGATACATTGTGCATTAATTTACAAGTAAAAACATGGATAGAACCATCCATCATCACTAACAAAATACATGCTTATAACCAACATAATAACAACAAAAATACAGTGGATACAACAACAATTATTATGAAATCAGCTCACAAAATAGAAGAAAAGGAAGATGAACACCTTAGAAATTAGCCTCTTCCAGGGGAAACCTCCTTGAAATAACATAAATGAACAATTCTTGGATGACACAAATGAAAAAACCTTCTTTCTATATATAGGAATCCATGGGGTCACAATATAATCCTAGCCAACCTAACAATAATAATATACGGGTACAATAATAAAAATATGGGGAGTACAGGGGTACAACAATAACAATAAGGGGGCTACACTAACAACAATAAGGGACTACACTAGTAATATAGGGCCCTAACATGTCCCTCTCCTTCAAAAAAGTGTTTTCCTCAATTCTTGAGTAGTTCTGGATGCTTCTGTATAAAATTCTCATCCTCCCATGTGGAATCTTCAGTGGGTAAGTTCTTCCACTTGATGAGATACTCTGAAATTGATCAATTTCGTAGTTTTCAAGTTCTTGTTTCCGTGACTGCTTTAGGTTCCAATGTGATTTTTCCTTCCTCATCAAGTTATGGAAATATGGTTTGAACCGGAAGTTTGTGACCTATAACTTTATTTAAGCATGAAACATGGAAAACTGGGTGCACTCGGGAAGATGCAGGAAGCTTCAATTTGTATGCCATAGTACCAATATTTTGCAACACCTTGTAAGGACCATAGTACTTTGGTGATAATTTATTATCATTCTTAGCTTGCTTGAGGGAAATTTGTTTTTTATGGTTGTAGCCATAAAAATACCCAGTCACCTACATCAAAAATTTTCTCTCTACGATGTTGATCTGCCTGTTGTTTCATTCGATTCTGTGCCAAATTTATGTTATACTTTAAGGGTTGGATAAATTGTTGTTGATGCTCGATGTGATCATCCATTGCTTGAACCTTAGAATTTTTTCTTAAAGATGATGTTATGGACGACGTATGATATTCATAAAGTTCCATAAATGGGGTCATTTTTTCTGCAGTGTGGAAGGAAGTGTTATACCATGATTCAGCGAGAGGTAACCAATTGACCCATTGTGTTTGTTTATCAAATACAAAGCGACGAAGATATCCTTCCAAACATTTGTTCACTATCTTAGTTTGCCCATCGGATTGAGGATGATAAGATGATTTATGATCTATTTGAGTACCCAAACAACAAATAATTTTGTCCAAATATTTCCAGTGAAAATGGGATCTCTATCGCTTACAATAATCTTTGGGTTTCTTTGTAGCTTTTGAATTGTTTCCATACATGCAGTAGAAACTGTACTCACTCTAAATGGATGAGATAATGCACAAAAGTGTGCATACTTGGTAAGTCTATCAACTACCACCATGGTGACACTCTTTCCTTCGTACTTAGGTAAACCTGTGATAAAATCCATTGAAACCTCCTCCCAACATTGATTTGGAATGGATAAAGGTTGTAGCAGACCCGGGGTCTTAATTGTCTCAACTTTATTTTGCTGAAAAACCAAACATTCTGCCACAAAATTTTGAATATTAGATTTAAGGCCATCCCAAAAATATTCCTTCTTCACTTTGTGGTATGTTTTTGAAAATCTTGAGTGTCCTCCTAAGGGAGAGGTGTGCAATTAAAAAATAATCTTTTGTTTTATTTGGGAATTCTTACAAATATATAAGTGATATTTGTACTATAAGGAATCACTTTTCCAAATAAATGTATCAGATGTACTGGGATCTTGCTACAACTTTTGAATGGGTGTCCATACTTCTTCCATTCCTCCCTTGCTTCGGTTACCAATCTGGTTGGATAATAGAAATGGCACAAAGAAATGCTTCCACATCCTCATCCTTTCTTGAGAGTGCATATGCAACAACATTTAGCTTCGCTTTTTTGTAGATCATTTCAAAGTCATAACCCAAGATCTTTGTTACCCATTTTTGTTGCTCTTCTGAAGATATTCTTTGTTCCAAAAAGTATTTAAGACCATCATGATTAGTTTTTACCCTTAATTGTCTTCCTATTAGGTAAGGTCGTCATTTATTTAGTGCATGTAATATTGCCAACATTTCCTTCTCATAAATAGCTTATGTAAATACTTTCCTTTGATTGGACAACTTTGAAAATTAATGGGTCTTCCTTCTTGCATTAAAACAACACCAATTCCATTTCCCGAGGCATAACATTCCACAATATTGGTGCTTGGAAAATTTCCTCTTTAATATGTTAAAAGCCTTTAGTTGATTCATGAGTCCATGAAAATGCATCTTTCTTCAATAATGTTGTTAGAGGTGCTGCTATTTTCCCATAATTCTTAAAAAACTTATGATAATACCCTGTTAACTCGAGAAATCCTCACAATTGCTTTATGGTTGTGGGGAATTTCCATTCCTTAATGGATTTAATTTTGTTAGGGTCTACCTTAACACCCTCCTGAGATACAATATGGCCTAGATATTCCACCTCCTTTACTCCAAAGAAATATTTGGAGGTTTTTGCATATAATTATTTCTCCTCCAATAGTTTGAGCACCTTGTCAACATGTTAACATGATCCTTCCAAGACCTATTGTAGATTAGTATATCATAAAAAATAACTAACACAAATTTTCTAAGCCTAGGGTTTGAAAATGGAATTCATCAACCCTTGAAATGTAGAAGGTGCATTGGTAAGGCCAAAAAGAATGACCAAAAATTCATAATGACCCTAGAGAGTTCGAAATGTTTTTTTGGGAATGTCTTCAGTCTTCATTCTAATTTGATTATATCCTGAATGAAGATCCAAATTGGTGAAATAAATTTCTCCATGTAATCCATGCAATAATTAATCAATCATAGGAATAGGAAATTTATCTTTAATAGTGAGCTTATTGAGCTCCCTATAATCTGGACACATGCACCATGATCCATCCTCTTGTGCACCAATACTACTGGAGCAGAGAAAGAACTTTGACTAAGTTGAATTATACCAACCTCTAGCATTTCCGCAATCATACGTTCAATTTCACTCTTTTGGACATAAGGATATCTGTAAGGCCTGATGTTTGGAGGAAAAATTATTGGAATCAAATGAATAACATGATCATGATCACGAATAGGTGGGAGTCCTTTGGGAGATTAAAACACCTTGGAATCATTGTTCGATACTTTTTGGAGATTTGGAGAAATAGATGATTTTGATGTTGGAACTTCTAGTGAGCATAATTGTGCAATGGCACCTCATTGTTCTTTCTTCAAAAGATTTGTCATGACATTAGAACTTAGTACCTTTCCCTGCTTTCCTATGATACCCCGTAATTCAACTTCCTTTCCTTCTGAAAAAAAAATCAAGAAAATTCTTGAAAATTAAAAGCTACCATCCCTAAAGATTGTAACCATTGTACTCCTAGTACAACATCAACACCACCCATTGGAATGGAAAGAATTGGACTATTCCATACATATTCCCCATGGTTATCTTGATATTATGGCACTTTCCGAAGCAATTTATAGTTCCTCCGTTTTCCACCATCACTTGAAACTCTGACGCTGGGTATAGGAAGCAATTCAATTCCTTGGCTACCTTACAATGAATAAAAATATGGGTACTACCCGAATCAATAAGAACTATTACATTTTTCTTCTTGATATGTCCTTCTATATTCAGAGTTTGATGAGTGGTAATTCCTGCCAATGCATTACAGGATATGGTCGGATTCATTTCTTCTTCCTCTAGGGTTGGTTCCTGGTGTATATCCTCTTCTTTTGAAGTTTCTTGTTTCTTTTATTCCTCCTCTTCACAATCTATGTAAAATAATTTCTTCTCAGCACACTTATGACCTTTAGTGTATTTGCTATCACAACTATAGAAAAGCACTTTTTCTCTTTTTTATTCCAATTGTGGTGTCAAATTTTTAGGTTGTGGAAGTCTAGGAGTAGCAACACTTCCATGTTTATAGTTGTGAGTGGTAGGCTTCCTTGTCACCATAATTTTGATTTCAATTTTTCTTTCCAACTTGAATGCCTTCTCCAATGTATCAGGTTCCCAAAGGTGAACCTCATGTTGGATGTTATCCTTTAGAGTCCCTATGAAGACATCAATCCTATGTTCCTCTGGAATATTATTTACCCTTATATTCAATTTTTGTATGTCCTCAATGTGCTCCATCATTGAACCCTTTTTTTTGAGATTTATCATTTGGCTAAAGAAGGTGTTGCTCTTTTTATCCTCATAATGTGTTATCATTTCCTCTGTAAAAAATTGATCAAGTGACCAATGGTTTACGATAAAAAAACCATCAATACCATACAAACTGATTTTGTTATAAATATAAAGTTGTAATACGTTCTGATTAGAATCTGGATTAGGGGCAAAAATTTTCCAAAAATTCAAAGTGATTAGAATCACACCAAATCAGAATGATCTGATCGGGCCCGTCGCCAGGAATCCGACGTACTTCGTTTCACTCAAAATGGAGTCCATATGAGGCAGTTAAAGCTCGCTGATCGTCGTGTCAAACAGGGAATTTTCAAAAAAATGGTCAAACGGAGTCAAAGGAAAATTTTGGTTTTCCAAAGGCCCAATGACAGGATGAAAAGTGCTAGATTGTCACTGGCTCGAATTCTGGGCACATTGTGATTAGTTTGATTTTTAAGCTAATGGGAAACATACATGTGGCAAGCCCGGAGGCTGCCACGTGCCCCCCCTCCAACGCCAAATTTGAATTTAATTTGGGTAGAAAAATTTTTGGGCATAGGTCGGGGTCGAACCCGCAACCTCCCCCACACAACACATGAGCCTTACCATTGTGCTATGCGTTATTCCTTGTAATGTATAGTGCATAATACGTATTTAACTTTTAAATTGGATTTGGGTGGGGGTTTAAAGGTCCAGCCCCGAGGGGCGAGCCCCTGGTCCACGAGAACAAACCCCAAGTCTAGGAGCGGAGCTGAACTGCTAATGCATGGATTTAACATTAACCTGCTTTAATTAACCCTTAAGAAAGTATTAAATGCGCTTAAAGTGTGAATTAGTCTTAAGCGTGTGGTTAGTGTTAAGTGTGCATTAACTAGCACTTATCACTAATTAAACCGTAGTTAACTTGGCGGCATGTTTGGTGGAGCCACCAATTTCAGTGCCACTTCTAGATTTGGTGGCCTTAACTGGAGTTTCTCCAGATTTCCTAGGGAAAATTGAATGAAGCATAACTTATTTCTATTTTCGACCAATTTTGGCTCAAGAAGGGTCATTCTTAGATTATTTTGATGCTCTGAACACAATGGAGCAGGTTTCAAAGGCGTTGGAGCACTTCAAAATTTTTTATTTCCTCTTTGAATATTAAAGAAGCTTAGGGCCACCAGAGATCATGCCTAGTTCATCTGGAGACCATTTTCAGAGATTGAATAGTCCATTTTAAGGTTTTTGGGTCTTCTGAATCCAATGGAGTAGGTTTCAAAGCCATTGGAGCACTGTAGGTGCATTTAATTAGACATTTTACCATTAATCCCAAGAGGGCCTAGCCAGTTGAAGTAGGTCCATGGAGATGTAGCCCAGGAGGGGTTAACTCCGTTCTCAACTATTGTGTAATGTGTATGTTGTGTTTTATTTCTCTAAATTTTATTTTTTGTACATGAGTTTTTAAAATTTAATTAACTCATAAATTTCTCATCAAAGAAACTTAAAAGACTTGACACATAAACCCCTTCACAATTGGCTAATTTGTGCCAATCTCAAACACATTTTTATTTAAATGATGAGGGAGCTGGCACAACAAAACTAGTTTGCCCATATCCAATTCAAGTTGGTATCAGAGCACAGTTTAGCTCATTTTAGCCAAGGTTAGCTAGAATAATTAGCTATTGGTTTTGAATTTGTGCAAGGAGAATTTAACTGTGTACAAGTTTATGTGTGTGAAGAGAAGGTAAATATTGAGGACTTAGTTCTAAAATCACAACAAAGAAGCTTTTGTGCATTTCAAGTGTGATGACAGCTTCATCAAGCACTATTTCTAGTCAGTCTTCCTTAGTAAAACTCTTTGATAAAGAGATGTTGCAGAAGCTCTATATCATGAATGATATGGTGCAAGAGATGTATGAAGATAAGAGGGAGAGCATTATACTTCAAGATCAATTGATTACAATGAAGGAGGAGAAGCAAGAGCTTCTTGAAAAGATGCATGAGATGGAGACTCAACTCCATATTGCGAATGAAAACCTAGCAAAGATTCCAGTTAGATGGAGACTCAACTCCATGATGCTAAGGAAACACTAGTGAAGTATGTGCTTGAAAAATAGGTATGAAAATCAAGTTTATCTTTAATTTATTCTGAAGATGAATGTGTAGGTTCTTTTTAAAGACACACTAGAGGAATAGAGTCCAAATTATTGATGAAAATGGGCTATGAAAGTAAAGGATTTGGAAAACATGCACAAGGCATTGTTGAGCTAATTGTTGTTGAGGAAAGGCCTAGGTGTTTGGGCCTTGGTTATGGAAAACATGATGGAGAATGCTCCAAATTCAAGGAGGCACATGAAGGTTTTCTAAGAAGGACTTTAATTTCATGTTCATTACCTCAAGCTTGTGAATTTTGTGTTCATGAGGAATGAAAAAGTTTTACACCCACTTTGGAAGAAGGTGCTCATAAGCATGCAAATAATGAGAATGGTGAACAAGAGTATGACGTTGAAAGCTCTTATTTCATTGAATTCATTGTTGGTATTCTGAAGAGAGCCATTACCTTAGAAAATTCACCTCCTCAGGAAGGCGACAAATGTGAATGTTCAAGGTATAAAACTACTTTTAATCAAGTTTCTTTTGATTATGATAAACATGGCAAATTCTGACATAATATTTAGAGAAAGTTTGCATATTACTTTTGTGGTTTGAATAACCATAATATTTCAAGATGTTGGAAGAAGATAGCCATGCACAGGAAACTTTCTAAACAAAGGATACAGAAAGACAAAGGTCCATTGGGCAAGGAAAACCATGTTGACAAGAAGATGCAATTTTTTTGCACTCATTTCCATAAGCAAGGTCATCTTGTAGACAAGTGTTGGACTTTGTATCCAAAAAGTAATCCATGACATTTGAAGAAGGTGGAAAAATATTTTGAAAAGAATGGAAAAGAGGATTCCATAATTGATGTGGGTCAGGATGATTCACATGATGAAGAGCAGTTGCAAGAAGTGCCATTGAAGTGGTTTGGTAAGAGATGGTTAGATTTCTTATCCAATTAAGGCCTTTCATTTATTTTGATGATTGATGCATTTCTTTTCCAATTGAATGCATGTTGCATGTTTATGCCAGGAAGGTGTTTGAAAGTGGAGTTTGTTAACTCTCTTTGTTTTGTCATCTCGAGGATGTTGATTATTTGCACATGCATGAGTGTCGACTTGTGTTGGTCGATTGATTGAAGAGGCATGTTTTGTCGAATTGTGTTTGGTCATTGAGTTTATACACCGAGATGTAAGAGTACATTGTGAGGTTCACATGATGTGAAATTTTTTTCTTTGAAGGAGCAAAAGGATACATCATCAAGTTGTGTTCTTTCATGATGTGTTTTTAGATTGATGGTTGTGCTTGTGACAAGATGTCGAAGGAATTTTGAAGGTCCACTCTTGAGTGAGAGGCTCATGATTAGCCTTCATTCTCAAATAATGGCATGAGCAGCATGTCAATACTGGAGGATGATGGAAAGAGGGACAAGATGTCAAATAATTTACAGCCAAAACGTTTCAGTCATTGTAAACCATTTTATGTTTTGACGCCAAGAAGAGAAAGAGATGGCGAATGCATTCTTCCAGATGTCTAATTTGGAAACGTGGAGGTAAAATAATGGTCATATATTTTCTTGTTATTACTGATGTTGGAACTCATTTTTGTAGTTCACTCAAATGGGCTTAACTTTGAAAAGTGGTTTCCAAGGAGGAGTTTGCACCAAATGCATGTGTGTGCAAAGGAGGAACACGATTCTTAGTGGGAAGGCGAACAATTAGTTTTCCAAGCACCAAGGGATCACTTTGTTACAACAAAGTCTTTTATCATTAAACAAGCAACCAACAAGTGTTGGATTGGATTAGCAACAAAAGGAGGACATTAGTTGAAGTACCAAGCCATTTGCAAGGCAAGGCATGTAAGTGAACCCAAAGTGGTTGTCATGGAGATTTTTGAAAGGAGAATCAAGATTATAGAACTTGGGAAGGAGAGGAGAGTTCAACTCTCATGAGATAACCAGATTTTGTGGGTCCAAAAGCTTGTCAGTGGGAAGGAGTGATTGGAATCTGGATTAGGGGCAAAAATTTTCCAAAAATTCAACGTGCTCAAAATCACACCAAGATAGAACAACTAGATTGGTCCCGTCACCAGGAATCTGGCGCACTTCGTTTCACTCAAACTAGAGTCTGTATGAGGAAGTTAGAGCCCACTGATCGCCGTGTCAAACAGGCGAATTTTCAAAAAAATGGTCAAACAAGGTCAAAGGTAAATATTTGGGTTTCCAAAGGCCCAATGACAAGATGAAAAGTGTCAAATTATCATTGAGCCAAATTCTAGGCACATGGGAAATTTGTGATTGGTTTAATTTTTAATCCAATGGGAAGAGGACACGTGGCAAGCCCAGAGGTCGCCACGTGCCCCCCCTCCAAGGACGAATTTGAATTTATTTTGGCGGAATTTGAATTTAATTTTGGCGGGAAATTTGAATTTAATTTGGGTGGAAAATTTTTTGGGTAGAGGTCGGGGTCGAACCTACGACCTACCCCACATAACCCACGAGCCTTACCATTATGCTATGTGTTAGTCCTTGTAATGTATAACACACAATACATATTTGAATTTTAGATTGGATTTGGGTGGGGGTTTAATGGGCCAGCCCATGGTCCACGGGACCACACCCCAAGACCAAGAGCGGACCTCAACTGCTAATGCGTGGATTTAAAATTAACCCGCTTTAATTAACCCTTAAGCAAGTATTAAATGCACTTAAAAGTGTGGATTAGTCTTAAGTGTGTGGTTATTGCTAAGTGCACACTAAATAGTGCTTATAACTAATTAAACCACAGTTAAATTGGTGGCATGTTTGGTGAAGCCACCAATTTCGGCGCCACTTCCAGATTTGGCGGCCTTAACTAGAGTTTCTCCAGTTTTAGTGGAGATTCCTAAGGAAAATTGAATGAAGCATAACTTTTGCTATTTTTGACCAATTTTAGCTCAAGAAGATTCATTCTTAGATGATTTTGATGCTCTAAACACAATGGAGTAGGTTACAAAGTCATTGGAGGAATTCTTAAATTTTTTTGCCACTTTGAATATTAAAGAAGCATAGGGACACCAGGAGAGGAGGTCATGCCTAGATCAACTGGAGACCATTTTCAGAGATTGAATAGTCTATTTTGAGGTTTTTGGGTCTTCTGAATCAAATGGAGCAGGTTTCAAAGCCATTGGATCACTGTAGGTGCATGTAATTAGACATTTGACCAATAATCCCAAGAGGGCCTTGCTAGTTGAAGCAGGTCCATGGAGATGTAGCCCAGGAGGGGTGAACTTCGTTATCAACTATTGTGTAATGTGTATTTTGTTTGTTATTTCTATGCATTTTATTTGCTGTACATGAGTTTTTAAAAGCTAATTAAATCATAAATTGATCATCAAAGACACTTAAAAAACTTGACACATAAACCCCTTCACAATTGGCTAATTTAAGATGATCCTAAACACATTTTTATTTAACTGATGAGGGAGTTAGCACAACAAAACTAGTTTTCTCATATCCAGATCACGTACCTTTTGTGTGTTTTTCGTATTATGGAGCTCAAATTATTGATCCATTTGTAGTATCAAAGTTATCGAATCCTTGCCATCAAACTTCCTCATATATATCTTTGGAATATGGTGGTTCTTAAATCCAACATTAGAGTCTATGAAATCATGATTAACATTACTTTTTTCCTCATAATGAGTTTTCTCTACTACGTTTTTGCCATTAGGAAGCTTTTCTTATAGTAACTTTTCCAAACCTTCCTTCAAACCTTCCATGTCTTTCTTCAAATGTTCCATGTTGCCTTCTATACCATCCATCTTAGCTTTCACGCCATCCATCTTAGCTTCCACATCATCCATCTTAGATTCCATGCCATTCTTCAAACCATCCGTCTTTTCTTCCACGCCTTTCTTCAAATTATCCATCTTAACTTCCATGCCTTTCTTCAAACCATCCATATTAGCTTCCATGCCTTTCTTCAAACCATCCATGTTGCCTTCTATACCATCCATCTTAGCTTCCACGCCATCCATCATAACTTCCATGTCATTCTTCAAACTATCCATCTTAGCTTCCACGCCATCCATCTTAGCTTCCATGCCATTCTTCAAATCATCCATATTAGCTTCCACGTCTTTCTTCAAACCGTCCATATTAGCTTCCATTTCATTTTTGTTACTCTTTGCGAGAGAAAAATTTGTTGCAATTTTTCTTGTAATTTTGATATATCATGTTTCACTTCTTCCTCTTCATGAGTCAAAGTAGAGAATTTTGAGGGCTTAATGGGTGTTGAATTATTTTTACAGGGCATATTAGAACCCAAAACTGATATATCCATGCTTCAATATGCCCTTGGAATCACTTCAAAATTATTTTTCAAACAAGAATTATGCAAATTTTTTAAAAAATACACACATTTTTCTTGCTTTTGGGGAGCTCTATCTTGAAACTAATGTATCTATGTAATTTCAAATCCCCAATATTTTATCTTTGGTCCTTTAGTAGCCCTCTGAATCATATTTCCAATGCCATAGGTTAGACCTAAATTGGATTCTTCAAGACAAAGTTATGCCCAATCTCCCACAATGACCTAATTATGGATTGGTTTAATAGAGAAAACTTGTACGGCGTGCCACGTGTCACTGTTTCCTCCTTCGGCTTTGAGATTGATACACAGGAAACGATAGTCCCTATAATTTTGGCTACTTTCTACATAATTTCAATCTGATGCTTAAAGAGAGAGTTATGACGGTTTTCCCAAGGTCACCTCTTTGAGATGAAATTTGGGAGTCTACAAAAACCCTAACTTCCACAGCTCATATCTCCAAAAATATTGCGAACCAAGATCTGAAATTTTTCCACGAAGTTCCTTCGTATTTCAGCACAAATGGGATTTTTTTTAGCTTCTGAACCTTCACAGAAAAAAAGTTATATCGAAAATTCCATGATGACCTGTTCGAAGCAGCGAAAACCTAGAATCCAAATCTCTAATACCAAATGTTATGAAATTAGCTCACAATATAGAATAAAATATAGATCAACGCCTTATAAATTGGCCTCTTTGAGGGGGAAACCTCCTTTACATTACATAAATGAATAATTCTTAGATGACACAAATGAAAAAGCCACCTTTCTATATATAGGCCTCCATGGGGTCACAATATAATCCTAGACGACAAAACAATAATAATGCAAGGGCACAATAATAAAAATATGGGGACTACAGGGGTACAACAATAACAATAAGGGGGCTACACTAACAACAATAAGGGATTGCACTAGTAATATAGGGCCCTAACAACAATAGAATCCACATAATAACCAGTACATTTGCATACAAAATACCAAAGGAATGGTATCTTTATTACTGAATGTAAAAACCAATCGGAGTTGGGACTTCCACGTTCCACCCGACCATAGATTGGTTGAGCCAAATATTTCTTCAGCCAATCACCCCCTTTCCATATTCCAAGCATGAATGTGGGATTTCATCAAACACATCAATCACAATCAATCTAGGGCTTCCAGAGCCCAAACCACCTCAACCCTTAACCAATGATTCCACCTCACGGTCGTACATCACAAACATCACATATTGGTCCCTATCCATCTGCTCCAAGGCTCGAGGACTAGTAACTCAACCCCAGTTGTTTCTGGGTTCCCAAGTATTTTTCCAGCTAGGGCTCTAAGACTAGTAACTCAACCCACATAGTGATCTAGAGTGTTTGTCCAACCAAGGCTCCCGAACTAGTAACTCAACCCAACAGTTGTCTGTCATGTTCCAGAGCATTTGTCCAACCAAGGCTCCCGGACTAGTAACTCAACCCAATAGTTGTCCGTCGTGTTCCAGAGAATTTTTCCAACCAAGGATCCAAAAACTAATAGCTAAACCCAACAACTAAAGAAATCATGAGAACCAACCAGAAAACAATCAATGGAGAAAAACCCACAACATCATGGCTAACCAAGAAATGGAAAGGCTAGGAAAACCCACATGCATACACCATGCATTCCAAAATTAGTAAGGAAAACATACATGCAACTCGATACCTGAACTAAAAACCTACTGTAGATGTTGATCCCGATGTCTGCCTATGCTTTCCTATTCTTATTTTTCCTTCTTGATCCAAATCACCTAGTATCCGCACTCTCCAAGAGTGCTCCAAGAAAGCTCTAAGTATCTAAGAGTATGAGAGAGAGAGAGAGAATAATGAGAGCTCCAAAATGAACTGACCAAAATATTGAGCCCAAAATCTTACCAACTGATCCTCATAAGCCTTTTTATTAACGAGTCCTCTATTTTCTTCATTTTCCATTATTTTCCTTAATTTTCATCCTCACATGCAACATGTGACCTTTCGACTTCCTTTTCTCCTAATTTCCATTATTTTTATAAATAAATGCCAATAAATGCCACTTTTCCTTTCTACAACCTTTTCCATTTTCCTTAGCCATAATAAACTGAAGTGAACACCCGCTAGGATGTCTTGCCCACTATTCATCTTGGAATACGTGTCCCATCAACCATGGTCTTATATATTTTTTACATGGATTTTTACCAGGGTTGTTATAGAACCCTCCCCCTTGAGGGAACATTGTCCTCAGTGTTCAATGACACCTACAAACTAGAAAACCAGTGAAAATAAAACATATTGTCTATGGAGATTTATAACACAACTCATTGTAGTATTTACAATGAAATCCTGCTAAAAACATGACAATCATTCCATTTACTGAAGCCTTATAACATAGCTCATTACAGTATTTACAATATAAACCACATATACTCATACACATTTGCTTCAACTAGCAAATAACCATACTGTCTGTGGAGATTTATAAATATAGCTCGATATAGTATTTACAATAATATACACATTTTCTCAACCATCAAATAGAATGATACAATCCTATATTAGCAACAAGGGAATCTACCCTCAAAGTAATACTAGGATTCAACTCCTTCCCAGGAAGTCCAGAATCCACTACCAAAGTCAAAATCTGCATCTAATTCCCAACGCTACAATACTGCACTATTGTAGCCGCAGTGAAAAATTACCGACTCATTGTTCCAGGGCACACTTCCAATGTGTATCTGATTCCATTTGGCAATGCTAATGACCAAACCAAATCCATCCCCAACCTTCCCTTATCTGCTACACAGTCCCTTAGGAAATCTAGTCACCCCCTTTCGTGTAGTCACTCACCTTCCAAGTTCCGCTGGCACCCCCATCTCGGGAAATCCATCCCTTGGCAAGGCTTCCTCGCATCAGAAGATACAAAAACAAGGCATATCCCTACCTCAAAACCATCATACTAGTCATAACATTCTCATGGAAATCCATGGACACTATTGGGTACCACTGTCCCACAATGGCCCTACTCCTGAAGTGCTTTACCAACATAATGTTGCCTCTTTCAATTCCTTCTGCTGACGTTGCTAATTCTTGCAGTCGATTTTCAACCATCCCAAACTGGGCATTACATGATTTCTTGTACCAAGAAAATAATTCCATTAGATTCAAAATAAATTGAAATAACTTCAAATCATACCTCATTGGTATCTCGTTAATAAGGTACACGCGTAATCCTGTTCACTTCCTGTCACACAAGTCAAACTAATTGTTTGATCAAATCATCATGTATAAAATTATCACATCTTATTAGCTCAAAACAAAACCATCATAGGTAAAAATCATGAATCACATGCAATAATGATAAATCACATGTAACCGTCATAAGTTAGAATCGTAGATCACAAGAATAATAGAATTGAAATAAAATGCTTATACTTATCCTTTAACTGGTCCTTACTTCTTCCTTTGTTCTTTTTGTACACACACTGGATCGGTTTCCACACTCAGAAAACACCCAGTTCCTTTGATTCTCTTCAATCACATACACATACACACAATGTGCATCACAACACATACACCCACATACGACATACAACACCATACAATACATGCACCCACACTGGCATATGACACATACACCTACACCTGGTGTACAATACAACATAATGCATACGCTTACATTGGAATACAACACAATACATATACGTACACAAAGTACAACACAAAAAATACACATGTCATGATACTATGACTACACCATGCACATACATAGTACTGCATGCTTGCAACACAACACGTGCGAAATGCACACAGTACCACATGTATACCAATACCATATGCACAACATGTACACAATACAACTGGTACACAACACTACCTACACAATGTGTGCACAACGTCACATGTACATTGTACCATCTACACAATGTGTACATAATGCCAAATTTACACTGCACCATCTGTACAATGTGTACACAATACCACATGCACTGAACACCACATGTACACAATGCCACATGCACGACATGTACACGACACCACTTGTACAACATGTACACAACACCACGTGCACATAGTACCATATGTACATAACATTGCATATACAACATGTACATAGCACCATACGTACACAACACCGCATATCCAACATGCAGATATCACCATATACACACAAAAATCCATATCTTGTTAGTGTCAGTCCGCTCAGCCTGTCACCAGTGATCAAATATGCTCTTACAAGGTTTTGTTAGGGTGTCAAATGAAATTTTTGTCATTCCAGTAGCTCTTCAAATACAAATTTGGTCACTGGATAGTGTGTCTAGGGCTATTTTCACTCCTTCAAAAATTTCACATGTCGGTCGTTCTCATAACTCATTTGAGTGTACCATCATTGAAACATCGTCAACATCACTTCAGTCACATCATCATTGTCTTCATTCAGCTCAATGTCACCATTAGGTCATTAGGGTTAAGGTCACATAAATCAGTCATTTCGTGCATAAATCCGGCAAGTGAGGAGTGGTAATAAAAAAGTTTGTTCAATAAAGTTTGATTTAAAAATGTAAGTTATGTTTCTATTATGTAATAAGTTCCTAAGTTCTAAAGTTGCAATTAAAGGTTCTAAGGCTACAAGGTTCTAAAAAGAAAATGAGATTCATGAGGTGGGCCATCCTACCTCATTAATGAAATGACTCCAAAGCAAGATATAAAAGACAAAAGGGAAACTCATTTTCACTCTTATACCCTCCTACCATTGAGCTCCCCTCTCCCATTGTCAAGAAAAAACAATTTTTTACCTCTCATTGGCAAAAACTTGAAGGCGTTACACACAGAGACACTACGCTACACATCATAGAAGGGCATTGCGCATAGATACATTGTGCTGCACACAGGGAGACTACATTGCACATCTAGAAGAGCTATGCAAAAGTGGTATTTAGCTACCAAATTGGTTTTTCAAAGCTTCTCTTTAGTCATGAAAACCTCCGGCCGCTAACAGAAGTAAGTCAAAGCATTTCATATCCTCACTTGCATTTCTTACTAAAAAATTAAGTCAAAAACTTCTTCTCCTAGGGTTTTTTTACATTTCATGGTTTTAGTTTCCAAATGATGAATTTCTATTAAAAACCATAGTTTTCTTGCCCCTACACCTCTATTTGCAGTTTATAGACTACCTCCATACACCACATAGCCTCTCCCTTCATTTCTATCATTTTTCCCTATAAACAATAGTCTACCCTATGTCCTCCTAGGGTAGGACTGTGTTTTTCTTTTTACCACCCCCTCCCCTAGCTCATTTCCCAAATTTCCATTTTCGCCTACTCACTAACATCACTCCTTACCCTCCTAAATTTTCTCAAAAATTTAGGAAACTCCCAAACCCATCTTATCACCTCATTCACTTATAGCTGCAAATTTCACTGTTTTGCTTGCTTTCCACCTAGGGTTTGAAAGTATGGTAGTTGACTCATCACCATTAGAGAAAAGAAAGTATAACAAAGGGGAAAAAATATTGAATTTTGATCTCTCTAATTGCAATTAAATTACTTCCTCTTCATTTATCAAGAAGTGTTTTGAATATGTGGATTGTTTAGGGTTTTGTCAAAGGGTGCAAGAAGTGGATTATCATGAGCGGCTCACATATATTTTTTCCATCACTTTCAAGGAAGAAAAAACTACTATTGCAGGGATTGATTTCATATTTTTAGTATATGCCATATCTCATGCTACAGGAATACCAAATCATGGTGACAATTGGTTCAAAGGCATGAAACTAGACCTTGAAGAATACAAGCCCTACTTGAAATCATGGTACAAAGGAGCTCATTCACATGTTTTCCCATTTAGATATTTTCTGGAGAGGGGTAAGTTGGATCTACTTATTGATGCATCCATGATAGCATAACCCACCTTATTTGGCATCTTTGAACGAATTTTGAGAAAATTTGGAGCAATTTTTCATTTTGGTGAAATTTGGTGCATTTTTGGGAAATTCAACATTTTGACTAGGTCCAGAAGCACAACGAGCTCATGTTGTGCTTCTTCCCTGGGCCTCCAAATGGAAAAAATCTACATTTTTGGAAATATGGTGGCCTCCTCTCCAAACCCATTTCCTCAGTTTTATGTTCCAGGCCACAAATTTTGAAAAAATCCAAAAAAGAGGCCAAAAAACATGTCTCTACCTCTCTTTTTCACTTTCTCTGCGCACCTGGAGACACCTTGGGAGAATGAATATATCTCAGCCTATAAAGGGTCATTTTTTATGCTTAAATACTCTAAATATAATTAAAATCTCCAAGATTTCCAGAACAGGTCTCAGTTTTGGATTTGAATTTCAGAAAGGCACCCAAAAGTGGCCTCCAAGAGATCGTTGTGCATCTGCAAATTACTGATAATTTTCATGGAATTTCACTGTGTAAATTTTGGTAATTCTCAGTTTTACTTTGGTAAAATTCAAGACGTAAAAGTAAATGAATGTAAGGAGTAAAAGTAGATGTAAATGGGTAAAAATAGGGTTTCTTAGGTGTTTTATCCTCTATTTAATGCTTACAGTAAATGTTTCATGATTGTTATACAAAGAAGGAAATGGTTGGGTAAACTCCCTTGTATGTAGAAGACATTGGGTAGGTGCATGAATTTGGTTTTTATTGCTGGAAATTATACCTCCAAGGGAGGATTTCGAACTTAGTGACTATATGAGGCACTTTTTAATCATTTTTAAAAGGTTGAATGTTGTGGAATTGAGACTTTTGGATACTAGTGTACCTGTGAATTTGGCACGAAGTAATAGACATAATTTGCAGCTATTGTAGTGGGATACCTATGGTATGTGATTTAGCAGTGTTTTTCCTTCTATGTTCATATGTTTGAATGTATTCTACCTTCCATTTCCATTTCCATGCTTCATGTGTTTGCTTCCTAAGATAATAAACATAATTCATTGATATAATGCTCTGTTTTAGAGAAGCTTTCACATTTTTTTCATATTATTTGATATAAATGAATTCATGAAATTCATGCTCATTTTGAAACCTTACCAATATACCCTATACATAAATATATCTCTAAAGTGCTAAAATATGTGCCTAACTTGCCCCAATACATCTTTGCAAATCTGATTTTTAAAGCCCAGACCTAGTCCTCCTAGACCTAAGCCACCATCCAGTACAAAACCATCAAATCAACCAAACCCTGATATAAACATACCTAGCCTAATATCCTTTAGACTCCAGTCAAACCTTGACTGTGATCTCATAGAGAGAGCCCTCTCAGCCTGGTAGGGCTATCTGCTAGGTCAAAGTGGTCTATGGTTACCTTTTTCAGTCTCCTTCTTTGCCTTAGGAGAACTGGTGGAGTGCTAACATATTGGCGTCGTTGCCAAGGAGCGAAGTGACAGATCTTTCCTGAGAAAGAACGACAATGATCAGATCTGATTGTTGATGGTGACCAATGATCAGGCATAAGAATGTTGTGCATCTTTCACCAGGTGACTCCAGTGTCAAAGAATTCAAAGTTTCAGAATTTTCATGGAGACTCCACTTTTCAAGAACTGGTAGTCTAAAGAACTTCTTGGTGACTTCATTGTTGTCAAAATGGATTCAACTACTCAAAGGTACGCTCCTATGAATCGAGCTCATATTCCTAGTTTTTTGAATCAGATTCCTTGTATAGATTGGCAAACAAGACTGCCAAATTTTAAAGGTCAGGAAGGAGAATATGATAGTTTGCATTTGGTCAAATTTCATTTTCATATTCACAGACTAAATATTGAGTTTCCTGAAAATTTTCTTATGAAAATGTTCATGGATCCTTGGAGGATAAAGCGAGATCATGGTATGAGATTCTACCATCTTCCAGTTTATATTCTCTAAAGGACTTTCATTCAATAAATTTCTTTCAACATTATCAAAGCTCTAATTCTTCCTTGTCGATGATTGATAGTTGTTGTGAGATTTCTGAAAATTTCATTGAGTTTCTTGAAAATGTATATGGGGATGAAGAGTGTCTAGATGATGAGATCATAGAAGCCCTTTATGATTTTTCCTCCCAACAAGAATCAGTAACTTTATTCTTGGATGAAACAGATTGGGACCAAAAAATAGAAGTGCCTATTCCCGATCCTGAAAAATGAAAATCATCAAGCCAATGTTAACTGCTATAAAACTCAATTTTCTCCTCTATCTGAAGATGAAATAGATCAGCTCCTGAAAAGTCATGTTACAGCCCAAGGTAGTGCAGGTTTGAAGTGTTCACATAGTCAATAATGTGTTAGTGAAACTTCTTCCATTACTGAAAATGAAAATATGAATATAAATGATGACAATCATGAGATTGATGAAAATATACAGGAAGTTGTTGTGAGTAAGGCAATTTGTGATGATGATTTCCTGCAAGGAGATCAACTAAAAGATACTATTTTCTTTCATGAAAAGGATAAGGCTGTCATGCTTAACAATCTTGTAGAATGTTTTCTGTTCAAGGATGATTTAGACTATGAATTGGAGGAGTATGAGTCTGAGAGAGACAGTATGCCAGAGATAGAATCATAGTTGTTCATGCTTGAGGAATTTACAGCCAACACTCAGATAGAAGAAAGTCATACTTCACTATGCCTTCCTATGGATCAACAACCAAGTGTTATTTCAGATCAGAATGAAGGGTGTGCTTGTGTTTTGTTGTATCTCAAGACAAGGTAACATTTCAAATTATTGAATATCCTTAAATTGATTTGCTGCAGTCAATAGGGAGATACATTTCTTTAATTTATGGATCATGAGGAAATTTTCAGTGGATGCTTGGAGTGGCCTAGTTTTTGTTTTTTTCTACCTGCTCGAGGAAACTATGAGTATAATTCAAGTAAGTAGCCATCTGCTAGATCGGTTACACTGGAAGGAACATTTCACATGATTGTACATATGTCTTCAGCATGCAGGTAGTTGTCATCGGGATTTGAAAGCCCTCAAGTCTCGGTGATATGCTGCCATCAATAAGTTTTGTAAGTTTGTTTTCAATTTTGAGTCAGTTTTTAGTATATAGACTCGTCTTTTGATTTTGACTCCATGCCCAATGGTAAGGCTACTTGGTCTACGATGTTCTTGAAACCTCCAAGGAGCTGCCATCCTCAGATGGAGACAATGTTAGTGTCAGTCTGTTCAGCCTGTCACCAATGATCAAATATGCTCTTACAAGGTTTTGTTAGGGTGTCAAATCAATTTTTTTTCATTTCAGTAGCTCTTCAAATAAAAATTTGGTCACTGGATAGTGTATCTAGGGCTACTTCCATTCCTTCAAAAATTTCACATGTCGGTCATTCTCATCACTCAGTTGAGTGTACCATCATTGAAACATCATCGTGGTATTCATTCAACTCAGTGTCACCATTAGGTCATTAGGGTTGAGGTCACCAAAATCAATCACTTCGTGCATAAATCGAGCAAATGAGGAGTGGTAATAGGCAAGTTTTTTCAATAAAGTTTGATTTCAAAATGTAATTTATGTTTCTATTATGTAATAAATTCCTAAGTTCTAAAGTTGAAATTAAAGGTTCTAAAAAGAAAATGAGATTCATGAGGTGGGCCATCCTACCTCATTGATGAAATGACTCCAAATCAAGCTATAAAAGACAAAAGGGGAACTCATTTTCACTCTTCTATCCTCCTAGCATCAAGCTCCCTTCTCCCATTGTCAAGAAAAATTGGTTTTTTACCTCTCATTGGAAAAAACTTGAAGGCGCCGCGCACAGAGACACTGCGTTGAGCACGGGCGCTGCGCACAGGGAGACTACGCTATGTATCTGGTAGACCTTTGCAGAACTGGTATTTAGCTACCAATTTGGTTTTTCAAAGCTTATCTCCAATCTTTACAACCTCCAACCTCTACGATAAATATGTCAAAAGCATTTCATATCCTCCCTTGCATTGTTTACCAAGAAATTAATTCAAAAAATTCTTCTCCAAGGGTTTGTTTCCATTTCATGGTTTTAGTTTCCAAATGATGAATTTATATTCAAAATCCTATTTTTCTTGCCCCTACACCTCTATTTGCAGTTGATAGACTACCTCCTTACACTACACAATCTCATCCCTTCATTTTTATCATTTTTCCCTATAAACCCTAGTCTACCCTATGTCCTTCTAGGGTAGGACTGTGTTTTTCTCTTTACCACCCCATCCCCTCAATCATTTCCCAAATTTACATTTTCCCCTACTCACTAACATCACTCCTTACCCTCCTAAATTTTCTCAAAATTTTAGGAAACTCCCAAACCCATCTTATCACCTCATTCACTCATAGCTACAAATTTCACTATTTTGCAACTTTCTTTCCACTTAGGGTTTGAAAGTATGGAAGCTGACTCATCACCATCAGAGAAAAGAAAGTATAACAAAGGGGGGGAAATACTGAGGTTTGAGTCCTCCAATTGCAATGAAATCACTTCCTCTCCATTTATCAAGAAGTGCTTTGAAGATGTGGATTGTTTAGGGTTTTTTCAAAGGGTGCAAGAAATGAGTTATCATGAGAAACTCACAAATATTTTTGCCATCACTTTGAAGGAAGAAAAAGCTACTATTGCAGGGATTGATTTCATATTTTCACTAAATTCCATATCTCATGCTATAGGAATATCAAATCATGGTGAGAATTGGATCAAAGGCATGAAACTAGACCTTGAAGAATACAAGCCCTACTTGAAATCACAATACAAAGGTGTAGTATTCCCAATTATCTTTCAGCTAGTTGGAATATTAAATTATTATTTTTTGCTTCTTAGTTAGAAGAATAAGAGGGTAGGGAGACCCATAAATCTCCTTAGTAGGAATAAAATCACTCCAAATGTGAATGGAGGTCATCAAAGTAGCTGGATAAAGCACCCTTATGTGTGAATAGCGGATGAAACATGTGGAATGGGTCAACTTTGACCAAATCAACATTGTTGGTATGGAGGGAGTGGATAATCAATGAGAGAAGCATGGAAGTAGTGGCTTTAATGAGTGGGGCCCAAGGTGAGGAAGATCACCAATCATATAAGGAAGGGAATGGCAGCCATGGAAGGCATGTTTGAGTATTATTTTGTTTATGGTCCATTATGACTTTTGACTCTCTTCAGTTGTTTAGCGGAGACTGCAGTGCTGTTTAGCACAAGAGTGTTCCTGAGTGGGAATCCCACCCTCATCCTCGGGGGACTTCGAGTGCCCACTCAGGAGAGGTCATTGAGCATTATTTCCACTATCCGACATCAGGCAAAGCTACAAATTTCTTCTACAACATAGTTTATGTTTAGATTTGTGTTGTCACGTTCAGGGTTGCAGCAGTGGAGGGTTTGTAGGGCCATTTCTTGAGCTTTTTTTTAGTGGAGGAAGAATTATTTCCATTGGGAGGCTAGCAAGGAAGGTCCTTGGGCTTAATTTCATATTTTGGCACTAGGCCAAGTCACCATCATCCCATACAACGTAGTTTCAGTCTTATACTGTGTTATTTCAGTGAGAAGTTGCAAGGGTGATTTCAATGCTTCATTTGGAGTGTTTGCTTTTCAGTGGAGGGATCAACCTTTCACTTGAAGAGTACATTGGAGGGGTTCCATTTAGTTCTTCCTCAGTTTTATCCACCTCCTTTCAGGTTCCCGGTTGCAGAGCTTATTCATCCCTAAGGCTGTATTCCGACATTCTGATATGTTGTGTATTTCTGGAAACCCTTTTTGGTGTTCTTAAGGTGATATAGAGCCTTGTTATTTATGTATAGCATCTTTTGAGGCATATATCAATTGTTTATATCATTTCATGTTTTTAGTAGCAATTATTCTCATTAGGAATGTGCTGTAGCAGCTCTTCGACATTTTGTATAGCAGCAACATCTCACTTTTGAGAGTGTTTCTACATTGGAGGCTTTTTTTCCCTTGTTATCTGATTTGTGCCACAATGTATCATGTTTATTTGTTGTTGATTTTCTTAATATAATGGCTCCATATTGGTCTCATATATTTTTACATTGATCTTCACTGCTATTTTCCATTATTGTGTTCAATATTGTTGCTTTTCCTAATTTGGAATATTACAGTGGTATCAGAGCATAATCTTGGCTCAGTATGTGGATTTCAGCCATTATGCTATCAGAAGAGTAAGAAGAAGAAGAAGAGATATAAAATGATGGAAGGAATGAGCTTTATCTCATACATTTTCCGATCTATGAAGGACCTCTCCAAGGAGTTCAAGCAAAGGAGAATGGAGAGATGCAATGAAACCTCAAAAGGGTTTCTAGATGAGGAAGGTCCATGCACTTCCTATCAGTAGCAGAGAAACCTGGTATTGCATAGAGCTCCAAAGAGATCTACTATGTCCACTTTTTTTGAAGAGGAAGGTGAAATACATGGAGATGGAGGAAACTTAGAGCATGAGATTCGAAGTGAGTATCTTGCAGAATATAAATCTCAATCAAGGGCTTTCAAGGAAGAAAGAAAAACCGAAAGAAGAAAAACTTCCACCACCATTTGCTGCATGAGTACTTGCACCAGGAGAAGGAACACTTGCATCCTTGTAGAGTGGTCTTGATCTCTTGACATTTAGATTCCCATGCATTATTCAGGAGATGCATTTGGGAGAGGAGACTTTTACCAGTGTTGATGCAACAGTAGAGGAGCAGCCATCACCATCACCAAAAATTGGAGGATTCATTACACCGGTGGGAGGAACCCTCGTAGCAGTACAAGATGTTCCCCAGGATCAGCTTAACCAAGGTATGCAAATATTTCCACTTCCTATTATTTCAACACATCATATGGAGAGTTGTGGGGACATGCCATCAGGGAAATTGCATGACCTAGGGTCAAAACACACTGCTAATTTGGAGCAGCACACTATCACTGCACAGAGGACCCTTGATTGGTTCAAGAAGGAGATATATAGTCATCCTGGTATTTCATTGTTGAGCTTCACACAAAAATTTGGGTTAGAGTGTATAGTTTTGGAGGATAGGATGAGCATAATCCTAATCAATCAAATACAGAACTGTGTGTTCAACATTGTGCATGATCATGAGATAGCATATGCACCATCATGGATATCAGCAGCGCTATCATTGAGCAGCAGTGATGAGTTGGGGACTCAAATATTATTGGGAAATTCTGATGACCATTACACTTTTGTAGTATTGGATAGGAATATGGTTGATGAGAGACATCTTATCTCCCATTACTATGATGGATCCTTCTTGATGAGCACTTCACAGCTCAATGAGAAGTCTTTGCCTTCAACACATTTGAATCCTTATGGGTTCAAAATGGTCATGGATGAGTGGTATTCATGTGGAGATCTCCAGGAGGTTGCACTTCAACATCTCATGAAGTGCAAAGATAGTTATCAGATTTGGGAGGATGGTATTCTCCATTTGAGGGATACCAATTTGGAGCAGGATGGAAGACACCCACAGTTGGATGGATGGGTGATGATGATGAGAAAGGGGTTGGTGAGCCACTTGCAGATCTATGACACAGGGTAGTAGGAGGCATGGCTGCACTAGCTACTCTTGAAAGAGTTTGGCCATCATGTGACATATCCTATTTTAAAGGGTATGTTGTTGGTTGGGACATGGCATGAGCCTTGCATCATGTGGTAGCAAGGAGTTTGGTTGTATTGGGGTAATGTGAAAATTTTCATGTCAATCATCATGTTTTCACTCCATGGTATGTATTATTATGATGTGAGGAGGCAGCAAGAGCTATTTTTGCTTTGGTTACTCTTGGGAGAGTATGGGATGATTTTCTCCCATACCTTGCATGGTGATTCAAGGATGCAAGATGGCACCATCATGGTGCAAGGAGACCACTCCATGGCTTTGGAGAATCAGAAGATACTTCCATGTAGGGAGTAATCTTCCACATATGGTAGAGGTTGGTGGCCACTCATGCATACATTGGACAAACTCAGAAGGTTTTGGATGGGTGATAACTTCCCATGCAAGGCTAGCCTCCAAAAATTTCAACCTTCACTTGAGCATGAGCAACTACAGGAGGAGCAACAGAGGCAAGATAGCAGCATCTCGGTAAATGAATTTGGAATGGGAGATGTCAAAGGAAAGGGTAGCAACATGACAGGTGCTTTACATTGTAGATCAAAAACGATGTCATTGTAGAGAATAGATCCTTATTGGAGATCCCAGTTGTTGGTGGAATACTCCAAGGATCTCTTCTCATGTAGGATACTTGATGGCTAGTATTCAGATGGGAGATATACAGTGAGATATGGGGTCATCTATTTTCAAAGTAGGGTCTTCTTGACTAGAGCCTCTAAGCTCAAGGAGAAACTACTATATGCTTCATATGAGGGTTTTGTCTCCAGCCACATTGATTTCATGGGAGCATACCGTACTATCATGGAGGGATTCACTTGGGAAGTATTCCAAGAGGAGATGCATGGATTGTTTGGAGATTGAGGAGAGACATAACTCCTTGGCAGAGTTATCGCAACCACTTATTTTCCCATTGGGAATGAGGGGAGTCCCATCTATGAGCCATTTCAACAGCTTGTTCAAGGTACATAGTAAGGATTGTGTTGATGTGCATAATGATTCACTAACCATGTATTTGTATTTCCTTTCCATCCATGTACAGTTCATTTCTTTAAGAGGGGGCACCCTTCCCTATAAACCCCTTGGTCCATTTGGGGCCATAAGCAGTGATGAGGATGGCCACTCCCTAGGATATTTTGGGTAGTTGATATCTCACTTGGGGTATACTCAGTTGACACCATACATCATTCACCTTCTCTTAGTATGTGAGAGGATTGGGACAGTAAGCAGGTGGTTGAGAAAACACTCATCATACCATATTTTGATGTAGTTAGGAGTAAAACTGCACTGGTTGCACTTGAGAGACCATTATCCTTCTCCAGCCTTATATATGGCAACCAATATGACTTTGATTATGATCCCATATGTTTATGATGTCCTTATCATTTTTGTGGGCATGATTAGAGGGATGACACATAGATTGGATGTGCCCATTGGGAATGAGATTCTCCACATTTCTTATGCTTCATACTTTAGGGAGAACATTGGGAAATCCATGATTGCTAAATTTTACCTCTTTTTTCCTTATGGGATGGGCCATTTTGTTAACTTGAGCACTTGGGAGATGCATTTCATGAGCACTTGGGAGGAGAATTTCATGGATAGATTGATTGGGGGACACTTGCTTCATAAGGAGAGATTATCACATGGAGGTGTCACAAGGTAAGGAGGAGAAGTTATGCAGCACTCAATTTTACATTTTCTTGAGGAAAAGCAATTGGGAGGGGAGGATTGTAATATTCCCAATTAGCTTCCAACTAATTGGAATTAAAATTTTGTTTATGTTTCTTAGTTAGAAGAATAAGAGGGTAGGGAGACCCATAAATCTCTGTAGTAGGAATAAAATCACTCCAAATGTGAATGGAGGTCATCAAAGTAGCAAGATAAAGCACCCTTATGTGTGAATAGGGAATGAAGCATGTGGAATGGGTAAACTTTGACCAAATCAACAACGCCGGTATGGAGGGAGTGGATAATCAATGAGAGACAACACAATTTTGGAGGGAGATTATTTGCATGGAAGTAGTGGCTTTAATGAGTGGGGCCCAAGGTGAGGAAGCTCACCAAGAATATAAGGAAGGGAATGGAAACCATGAAAGGCATGTTTGAGTATTATTTTGTTTATGGTCTGTTATGACTTTTGGCTCTCTTCAGATGTTTAGTGGAGACTGCAGTGTTGTTTAGCACAAGGGTGTTCCCAAGCGGGAATCCCACCCTCATCCTCAGGGGACTTCGAGTGCCCACTCAGGAGAGGTCATTGAGCATTATTTATACTATCTGGCATCAGGCTAGGCTATAGGTTTCTTCTACAATGCAGTTTCTTTTTAGAGTTGTGTTGTGTTGCAGGGTTGCAGCAGTGGAAGGTTTGTAAGGCCATTTATTGAGCTTATTTTTAGTGGAGGAAGAATTATTTCCATTGAGAGGCTAGCAAGGAAGGTCCTTGGGCTTCATTTCATATTTTGGCACCAGGCCAAGTCACCATCATCTCCTACAACACAGTTTCAGTCTTAGAATGTGTTATTTCAGTGAGCAATTGCAAGGGTGATTTCATTTCTTCATTTGGAGTGTTTTCTTTTTAGTGGAGGGATCAACCTTTCAATTGAAGAGTCCATTAGAGGATTTCCATTCAGTTCTTCATCAGTTTTAGCCACCTCCTTTCAGGTGCCCAGTTGCAGAGCTTATTCAGCCTTAGGGCTGCATTCCGACATTCTGATATGTTGTGTATTTCTAGAAACCCTTTCTGGGTTGCCTTGGAAAGGTGATATAGAGCCTTGTTATTTATGTATAACATATTTTGAGGCATATATCATTTTTTAAATCATTGCTTGTTTTCAGTAGCGGTTATTCTCAGTAGGACTGCGTTGTAGCAGCTCTCCGACATTTTTTATAGCAGCAACATCTCACTTTTGAGAGTGTTTCTACATTGCAGGCTTGTTTGCCCTTCTTATCTAATTCGTGCCACAATGTATTGTGTTTATTTGCTGTTGATTTGCTTAATATAATGGCTCCATATTGGTCTCATATATTTGTACATTGATCTTCACTGCTATTTTCCATTATTGGTTCAATATTGCTACTTTTCCTAATTTGGAATATTACAAAAGGAGCTCACTCACATGTTTTCCCATTTAGATATTTGCTGGGGAGGGGTAAGTGGGACCTACTTGTTGATGCATCCATGATAGCATAACACACCTTATTTGGCATCTCTAGACCAATTTTGAGAAAATTTGGAGCAATTTTTGCATTTTGGTGAAATTTAGTGCATTTTTTGGGAAATTCAACAATTTTGACTAGGTCCAGAAGCGCAGTGAGCTCACGCTATGCTTCTTCCCTGGGCCTCCAAATGGAAAAAAACCCTAAATTTTTGGAAATATGGTGGCCTTCTCTCCAAACTCATTTCCTCAATTTTCTGGTCCAGGGCACAAATTTTGAGAAAAATCCCAAAAAGAAGCCAAAAAACATGTCTCTGCCTCTCTTTTTCACTTTTGTTGCACACCTAGAGACACCTTGGGAGAATGAAGATATCTCAGCCTAGAAAGGGTAATTGTGCATGCTTAAATACTCTAAAGAAAACTGTACTCTCCAAGATTTCCAGAATAGGTCTCAGGTTTGGATTTAGACTTTAGAAAGGCACCAAAAAGTGGCCTCCAAGAGCTTGTGGTACATCTGCAAATTACTGATAATTTTCATGGAATTTCATTGTGTAAATTTTGGAAATTCTCAGTTTGACTTTGGTAAAAGTCAAGAGGTAAAATTAAATGAATGTAAGGGGTCAAATTAAATGTAAATGGGTAAAAATAGGGTTTCTAAGTTGTTTTATCCTCCATTTAATGCTTTGAGTAAATGTCTCATGATTATTAGAAAAAGAAGGAAATGGTTGGGTAACCTCCCTTGTATGTAGTAGACATTGGATAGGTGCATGAATTTGTTTTTTATTGCTAGAAATTCGACCTCCAAGGGAGGATTTTGACGTCAGTTACTATATGAGGCACTTTGTAATCATTTTGAAAAGGTTGAATGGTGTGGAATTGAGCCTTGTGGATACTAGTGTACTTGTGAATTTGGCAGGAAGTAATAGACATAATTTGCAACTATTGTAGTGGGATACTTATGGTATGTGCTTTAGTAGTGTTTTTCCTTCTGTGATCGTATTTTTGAATGTATTTTACCTTCCATTTCCATCTCCATGTTTCATGTGTTTGTATCCTAAGATAATAAATAGAATTCATTGATATAATGCTCTGTTTTGGAGAAGCTTTCACATTTTTGTTCATATTCTTCTGATATAAATGAATTCATGAGATTCATGCTCGTTTTGAAACCTTACCAATCTACCCTATACACAAAGATATCTCTAAAGTGATAAAATATGTGCATAACTTGCCTCATTACATCACTGCAAATCTAATTTTTAAATCCCTGACCTAGTCCTCCTAGACCTAAGCCACCATTCAACACAAAACCATCAAATAAACCAAAACCTCATCTAAACATACCTAGCCTAATCTCCTTTACACTCCAGTCAACCCTTGACTGTGATCCCATAGAGAGAGCCCTCTCAGCCTGGTAGGGCTAGATACTAGGTCAAAGTGGTCTGTGGTTACATTTGTAAGTCTCCTTCTTAGCCTTAGGAGAACTGGTGGAGTGCTAATATATCCAACATGCACACAATATGATAAGTACACAACACCTCATATCCAACATGTACATAACACAATCTATACCCAACAGTACATACGAAATATACACACAACACCATATATACGACATTCATAAAACATTATATGTACACAATACTACATGTATTACATGTACACATCACCGTAGGTAAAATCAATTAAATATATTCCATGCACAACATATACACAACAATAGTATTGCACATACATATAACACACACTGACCCTAAAAGAAACTTTTCTTCTAATGTATTTCCACGATCCATGTTTATCCTAACATGCCGCAAATCACACTACTTTCACTTCATTGATGTACTTCTCAATATTACATGTCCATAACATAAACATAGGCATATTACAAGCATATAATATCAATTCATTTCCACACGATACTGATCTCATAGAAATGTCAGAGTTAATATTCCCACTTGATTCCTCATAGGACCAAAAACCTCTTCATTCCATTCACCTTCATAAATAATCATTCCTCCACAAGGATGATCCTTGACTTGACCACCCTATTAGACAATGACATAGATACATATATACAATCATTAGCATGGAAAAATCATAATCTTGTCATACAACGACATACATGTATACATATAAACATTAGCATTAAACACTCATGATCCATGTTGACTCTATCAGACACGACCTACATACATAGATACATATATGCATACATAAACATCAACATAAAGCAATCATGATCACATCATAATTGTTAGATATCATAAGGTCTAGGTTAAGACAACTCCCTTTATTCATGCCCAACATGTACAACGTTGAGGAAAACAGTTCCCAACATAGCCAAGGCATCTAAAACCTCATCTCCATTCAATTTACCTTACTTGATTACCTTTCTCATGATTGTCTATCCACTATCCATTTACCTCAATGGACCCAACCAATCCAACTGGATGTCATATTCTTACCTTCAGCCACCCTTATACATGCACCTGGCTTCATCCAAGTATTTCATTACCTATTAGGTACCACACAGCTATCCCCGAGCTCCATTACTTGCCTCTTTCCCCAACCAATCCCCAAGACTCAAAACATAAAATGAAAGAATCAAGAAACAAACAAAGAAAACCATGGAACAAAAATAGCAATATGACACCACGAACAAAGTGGTTGTTAAGTCCCCATGATACTAGTGTAGCCCCTTATTATTATTAGTGTAGCCCCATTATTGTTATTGTCGTGCCCATGTAGTCCCCATATTTTTATTATTGTGCCCCATAGGTGTAGCCCCATTATTGTTATTTTCATGCCCATGTAGTCCCCATATTTTTATTATTGTACCCCATAGGTGTAGCCCCATTATTTTTACTGTTGTGCCCATCTAGTTCC
This sequence comes from Pinus albicaulis, assembly GCA_034641835.2. NCBI lineage: Eukaryota > Viridiplantae > Streptophyta > Pinopsida > Pinales > Pinaceae > Pinus > Pinus albicaulis. The sequence continues at coordinate 317,531,232 of CM076570.1, read as the reverse complement.
CATATTGTTATATTGTGACCCCTCAGACTCCCATATATAGAAGGTAGGTTTTTTCATTTGTATCATCCAAGAATTGCTCATTTATATAATGTAAAGGATTCCCCCCCCCCTAGAAGAGACTTATTTCAAAGTTTTTGATCTATCTTTTCTTCTATTTTGTGAGTTGGTTTCATAACATTTGGTATTGGTGCTTTGGATTCTAGGGTTTCACTGCTAAAAACAAGCAATATTTTCATTTTCACTATAAATTTTTTTCTACGAAGCTTAAGAAGCTAAAAAAATTACCAGAAGAAGCTGAAATTCTGAGGAACTTTTTGTAAAAAAATCAGATCTTGGTTCGCTATATTTTCAGAGATATGATCTGAATAAGTTAGGGTTTTTGTAGGCTCCAGAATTTCATCTCAAGTAGGTGACAGAGGGAAAATCATCATAACGTTTGTTTCAGACATCAGATTGGAATTCTGTAATAAGTATCTGAAATTTCATGGAATTTGGTTTCTTTTATATCAGTTTCAGAGCCGAAGGTCAAAACGGTGACACATGGCATGTCATACAGTTTCTCTCTACTAAACAAGTCCATAATTAGATCATTGTGGGAGATTGGGCATAGCTTTAACTTGAAGAATCCAAATTAGGTCTGACATGTGGCATTGGAAATAAGACTCAGAGGGATACCACAGGACTAAATTTCAGACTTTGGAGAACCAAAATTACAGGGTTACAACTGTTTCAAGATCGAGCTCCTAAAAGCAAGAAAAAGGTGTGTATTTTTTAAAAAAAATTGCATAACGTTTGTTTAAAAAATCAGTTTGAAGTGATTGCAAGGGAATATTGAAGCATAGATATTAGTATTGAGTTATAAAATGTCTCCAAAAAAAATTCCACACCCATTAAGCCCTCAGAAATCTCTACTATGACACATGAAGAAGAAGAATTGCATCATCATATCTCAAAATTACAGAACCAAGTGCAACAAATTTTGCTCTCACATAGAACAACCAAAAATGAACTAGAAGCTAGGATGGATGGTTTGAAGGATGGCATGAATGGCATGGAAGCTAAGATCGATGGTATAGAAGGAAACATTGAAGATTGAAAGAAATACATGGAAGGTTTGAAGGAATATTTGGCAAAGTTTCTACAAGAAAATATTGCTAATGGCGAAAAGGTAGTAGAGGAAACTCTTGATGAGAACAAAATAAATTTTAATCATGATTTCATAGACTCTAATGTTGGATTGAATACCCACAATATTCCAAAGATCGATATGAGGAATTTTGATGGCAAGGATCCCGTAACATGGATACTAAAGATGGAGCAATACTTTGATCTCCATAATGTGAAAAACATGCAAAAGGTATGCATTGCAACTTTATATTTAGAACCCAATACATTTGTATTGTATCTATGGATTTTCTCTCGTAAACAAATTGTCACTTGGTAAGTTTTTACAGAGGAAATGATAAAACATTATGAGGATACAAAGATCAACACCTTCTTTAGCCAATTCATAAATATCAAACAAAAGGGTTCAATGGTGGAGCATATTGAGGACTTCCAAAAATTTAATATAAGGGTAAATGATATTCTAGAGGACCACAAGATTGATTTCTTCATGGGGACTTTAAAGGATAACATCCAACATGAGGATTTACTTTGGGAACCTGATTCATTGGAGAAGGCATTCAGGTTGCCAAGAAAAATTGAAAGCAACATTATGGCAACAAGGAAGCCTGCCACTAACAACTATAAAAGTGGAAGTGTTGCTACTCCTAGACTTCCACAACCTACAAGGTTGACACCACAACAATTGGAAGAAAAAATAGAACGGATTTGATATATTTGTGATAGAAAATATACTAAAGGTCATAAGTGTGCTGAGAAGAAATTAGTTTACATAGATTGTGAAGAGGAGGAAGAAAAGGAACAAGAAAATTCAAAATAAGAGGATATACACCAGGAACCAACCCTGGAGAAAGAAGAAATGAATATGACCATATCTTGTAATGCATTGGAAGGAATTACCACTCCTCAAACTCTCAATATAGAAGGAAATGTCAAGAAGAAAAATGTAATAGTGTTGATTGATTCGAGTAGTAACCATAATTTTGTTCATTGTAAGGTAGCCAAGGAATTGAATTGCTTCCTATACCCAGCACGAGAGTGTCAAGTGATGGTTACAAATGGAGGAACTATAAATTTCTCTGGAAAGTGTCGTAATATAAAGCTAACCATGGGGGAATATGTATTTAATAGTATAATGCTCTCCATTCCAATGGGTGGTGTTGATGTTGTACTAGGAGTACAATGATTATAATCTTTGGGAACGATAGCTTTAAATTTTCAAGAACTTTTCTTGAATTTTTTTTTGGAAGGAAAGGAAGTTGAATTTTGGTGTATCGCAGGGAATCCATGAAAGATAATCAACTCTAATGTCATGAAAAAACTTCTGAAAAAATAACAACGAGGTGTAATTGCACAATTATGCTCACTAGAGGTTCAAACATCAAAATCATCTATTTCTCCATATCTCCAAAATGTATTGGACAATCATTCCAAGGTGCTTGAGACTTCCAAAGCACTCCCACCTATTCGTGATCATGATCATGCTTTTCATTTGATTCCAGGAAGTGTTCCTCCAAACATCAGGCCTTACAGATATCATTATGCTCAAAAGAGTGAGATTGAACTTATGGTTGCAGAAATGCTAGATGTTGGTATAATTTAGCCTAGTCAAATTTATTTCTCTGCTCCAGTAGTATTGGTGTACAAGAAGGATGGATCATGGTGCATGTGTCCAGATTATATGGAGATCAACAAGCTCATTGTTAAAGATAAATTTCCCATCCCCATAATTGATGAATTATTGGATGATTTACATGGACCAATTTACTTCACTAAGTTGGATCTTCATTCTGGATATCATAAAATTAGAATGAAGACTGAAGACATTCTGAAAAGAGCATTGAGAACTCATGAGGGTCATTATGAATTTTTGGTCATTCCTTTTGGCCTCACTAATGCGCCTTCCACATTTCAAGGTTTGATGAATTCCATTTTCAAACCATTATTTAGAAAATTTGTCTTAGTATTTTTTTATGATATACTAATCTACAACAATCTTGGAAGGATATTGTTCAACATGTTGACAGGGTGCTCAAATTATTAGAGGAGAAACAATTATATGCAAAAACCTCCAAATATTTCTTTGGATTAAAGGAGGTGGAATATTTGGGTTATATTGTATCTCATGAGGGTGTTAAGATAGACCCTAAAAAAATTAAATCCATTAAGAAATGGAAAATCCCACAACCATAAAGCATCTTCGAGGATTTCTGGGGTTAACAGGGTATTATCACAAGTTTGTTAAGAATTATGGGAGAATATCGACATCACTAACATCATTACTGACGAAAGATGCATTTTCTTGGACTCCATAAGCAACTAAGACCTTTGAACATCTTAAAGAGGCAATGTACCAAGCACCAGTATTAGCTATGCCAGACTTCACAATTTTTTTTAATTATGGATTGTGATGCCTAAGGAAATGGAATTGGCGCGGTTTTAATGAAAGAAGGAAGACCCATTACTTTTGAAAGTGGTCCAATCAAAGGAAAGTATTTACATAAACCTATTTATGAGAAGGAAATGTTGGCAATACTACATGCACTAAAGCAATGGCAACCTTACCTAATGGGAAGACACTTCAAGGTAAAAACAGATCATGATTGTCTTAAATGCTCTTTGGAACAAAGATTATCTCCAGAAGAGCAGCAAAAATGGGTCACAAAGATATTGGGTTATGACTTTGAAATCATTTACAAAAAAGGGAAGCAAATTTTTGTTGCAGATGCATTCTCGAGAAAGGATGAGGATGTGGAAGCATTGCTTTGTGCCATTTCTATTATCCAACCTAATTGTATAATCGAAGCAAGGGATGAATGGAAGAATGATGAAGAGGTGTGGATACTCATTCAAAATTCACAGCAAGATCCCAGTACATCTGAAACATTTAGCTAGAAAAATGATCCATTATGGTACAAAGATCGCTTATATATTTGTATGAATTCCCAACTCAAGCAAAATATTATTTTGGAATTTCACACCTCTCCCTTAGGAGGGCACTCAAAGATTTTTAAAAACTTACCACAATGTCAAAAATAATTTTTTTTGTGATGGCCTTAAATCTGATATTCAAAAGTTTGTGGCAGAATGTTTGGTTTGCCAACAAAATAAAGTTGACACAATTAATACCTCGGGTCTGTTACAACCTTTATACATTCCAATTCAATGTTGGGAGTAGGTTTAAATGGATTTTATCACAGGTTTACCCAAGTCTGAAGGAAATATTGTTATCATGGTGGTATTTTATAGACTTAAGTATGCATGCTTTTGTGCATTATCTCATCCATTTAAATCAAGTACAATTGCTACTGCATTTATGGAAACAATTCAAAAGCCACATGGAAACCCAAAGATTATTGTAAGTGACATAGATCCCATTGTTACAGGAAATTTTTGGACGTAATTATTTTCTTATCTGGGCACTCAATTAGCTCATAGCTCATCATATCATCCTCAATATGATGGTAAAATTGAGATAGTGAACAAATGTTTGGAAGGGTATCTTCGTTTCTTTGTATCTGATAAAAAAATGCAATGGTTCAAGTGGTTACCTCTGGCTGAATGGTCGTATAACACTTCTTTCCATACTGCAGCAAAAATGACCACATTTATGGCACTTTATGGATATCATCCACCATCCATAACATAATATTTAAGAGACAATTCTAAGGTTCAATATCACATCGATCATCAACAAGAAGTTATCCAACTCTTAAAGGATAAACTCACTTTGGCACATAATCGAATGAAATAGCAGGCAGATCAACATCGCATCGAAAGAATCTTTGATGTAGGTGACCAGGTATTTTTACGGCTACAAACATACAAACAAATGTCCCTCAAGCAAGCTAAGAAGGATAATAAACTATCACCAAAGTATTATGGTCCTTACAAGGTGTTGCAGAATATTGGTACTATGGCATACAAATTGGAGCTTCCTGCATCTTCCCGAGTGCACCCAATTTTCCATGTTTCATGCTTAAAGAAGGTTATAAGTGACAAGCTCCTAGTTCAAACAATATTGCCAGAACTTGACAAGGAAGGAAAAATCGTATTGGAACCTGAAGCAGTCACGGAAACAAGAACTCGACAGCTACGAAATCGATCAATTTCATAATATCTCATCAAGTGGAAGAACTTACCTATTTAAGATTCATCATGGGAGGATGAAAATTTTATACATAAGAATCCAAAACTACTCAAGCGTTGAGGATGACACTTTTTTGAAGGATAGAGGCATGTTAGGTACCCATAATACTATTTTAGCCCCTTATTATTGTTATTGTAGCCCCATTATCGTTATTGTTGTGCCCATGTAGTCCCCATATTGTTATTATTGTGCCCATAGTTGTAGCCCCATTATTTTTATTGTTGTGCCCATGTGGTTCCCATATTGTTATAATGTGACCCCTTAGAATCCTATATTTAGAAGGTAGGTTTTTTCATTTGTATCATCCAAGAATTTTTCATTTATGTAATGTAAAGGAGGTTTATGTTATGAAACCAGCTCCAAAATAGAAGAAAAGAGAGATCAACGCCTTATAAATAAGCCACTTCGAGGGGGAAACCTCCTTTACATTGCATAAATGAACAATTCTTGGATGATACAAATGACCAAAACCTCCTTCTATATATAGGAGTCCATGGGGTCACAATATAATCCTAGACGACCTAACAATAATAATGTAAGGGCACAATAATAACAATATTGGGGTTATAGGGGTACAACAATAACAATAAGGGGGTTATACTAACAACAATTAGGGACTATACTAGTAATATAGGGACCTAACATGTCCCTATCCTTCAAAAAAGTGTTGTCCTCAACGCTTGGGTAGCTCCGGATGCTTCAGTATAAAATTCTCATCCTCCCATGTAGAATCTTCAGTGGGTAAGTTCTTCCATTTGATGAGATACTCTAAAATTGATCGATTTCGCAGCTATCGAGTTCTTGTTTTCGTGATTGCTTCAGGTTCCAATATGATTTTTTTTTCCTTATCAAGTTCTGGCAATATTTTTTGAGCTGGAATTTTGTCGCCTATAACATTCTTTAAGCATGAAACATGGAAAACTGGATGCACTCGTGAAGAAGTAGGAAGCTCCAATTTGTATGCCATAGTACCAATATTTTTCAACACTTTGTAAGGACCATAGTACTTTGGCGATAATTTATTATCTTTCTTAGCTTGCTTTAGGGACATTTGTTTGTATGGTTGTATCCGTAAAAATACCCAGTCCCCTACATCAAAAATTCTCTCGCTGTGATGTTGATCTGCCTGTTGTTTCATTCAATTTTGTGCCAAATTTAGGTTATCCTTTAAGAGTTGGAGAACTTTTTGTTGATGCTCGATGTGATCTTCCATTGCTTGAACCTTAGAATTTTCTCTTAAAGAAGATGTGATGGACAGTGGATGACATCCATAAAGTTCCATAAATGGGGTCTTTTTTGTTGCAGTATGGAAGGAAGTGTTATACCACCATTCAGCGAGAGGTAACCACTTGATCCATTGTGTTTGATTATCATATACAAAAAAAAGAAGATATCCTTCCAAACATTTATTCACTATCTCAGTTTGACCATCGAATTGAGGATGATAAGATGAGCTATGAGCTAGTTGAGTACCCAAACAAGAAAATAATTCCATCCAAAAATTTCCAGTAAAAATGGGATCTCTATCACTTACAATAATCTTTGGGTTTCTATGTAGCTTTTGAATTGTTTCCATAAATGCAGTAGCAATTGTACTTGATTTAAATGGATGAGATAATGCACAAAAGTGTGCATACTTGGTAAGTCTATCAACTAACACCATGATGGAACTCTTTCCTTCGGACTTAGGTAAATCTATGATAAAATCCATTAAAATATCCTCCCAACGTTGACTTGGAATGGATAAAGGTTGGAGAAGGCTCAGGGTCTTAATTGTCTCAACTTTATTTTTTTGGAAAACCAAACATTCCGCCACAAAATTTTGAATATCAGATTTAAGGAACTCCCAAAAAAAATATTTTTTCATCCTTTGGTAAGTTTTTAAAAATCCTAAGTGTCCTCCTAAAGGAGAAGTGTGCAATTCCAAAATAATCTTTTGTTTTAGTTTGGAATTCTTGAAAATATATAAGCGATCTTTGTACCATAAGGAATCACTTTTCCAACTAAATGTATCAGATGTACTAGGATCTTGCTGCAACTTTTGAATGAGTGTCCACAATTCTTCGTCCTTCATCCATTCATCCCTTGTTTCGGTTATCCAATCTGGTTGGATAATAGAAATGGCACAAAGCAATGCTTCCACCTCTTCATCCTTTCTTGAGAGTGCATCTGCAACAACATTTAGCTTCCCTTTTTTGTAGATGATTTCAAAGTCATAACCCAACATCTTTGTGACCCATTTTTGTAGCTTTTCTAAAGATATTATTTGCTCCAAAAAGTGTTTAAGACTATCATGATCAGTTTCTACCTTCAAGTGTATTCCCATTAAGTAAGGTCGCCATTTCTTTAGTGCATGTAGTATTGACAACATTTACTTCTCGTAAATATATTTTTGCAAATACTTTCCTTTGATTGGACGACTTTAAAAAGCAATGGGTCTTCCTTCTTGCATTAAAACAACACCAATTCCATTTCCTAAGGCATCACATTCCACAATAATTTTTTTTGTGAATTCTGGCATAGCTAAGACCGGTGCTAGGCACATTGCCTCTTTAAGATGTTCAAAGGTCTTAGTTGCTTCAAGAGTACATGAAAATGCATCTTTCTTCAATAATGTTGTTAGAGGTGCTGCTATTCTCCCATAATTCTTAAAAAACTTGCGATAATACCTTGTCAACCCAAGAAATCCTCGCAACTTCTTTATGGTTGTGGGGACTTTCCGTTCCTTAATGGATTTAATTTTTTAGGGTCTACCTTAACACCCTTGTGAGATACAATATGACCCAAATATTCCACCTCTTGTGCTCCAAAGAAACATTTGGAAGTTTTTGCATATAATTGTTTCTTTTCCAATAGTTTGAGCACCCTGTCAACATGTTGAACATGATCCGTCCAAGACCTATTGTAGATTAGTATGTCATCAAAAATACTAGCATAAATATTCTAAGGAAGGGTTTGAAAATGGATTCATCAACCCTTGAAATGTAGAAGGTGCATTGGTAAGGCCAAAAGGCATGACCAAAAATTCATAATGGCCCTCATGAGTTCAAAATGTTATTTTCGGAATATCTTCAGTCTTCATTCTAATTTGATGATATCCTGAACAAAGATCCAAATTGGTAAAATAAATTGCTCCATGTAATTCTGTTGTGTGGATTAATCCGTCTTGCAAACAAGATTGATCTCCCTAGTACTAAAAGTATCTAGCAACAAACAACCAAATAAACTAATCTTTCTCTAAGCATATATGATCTACGAAAAGCTCTATAGAGGTGTAAAAGACTTACCATATGTCCAGCGCTTGTTTGAAGTCGTTGTTGTCCCTTGTGCACTTGAAGGAGTTTTCCTCGTAAACCTGCAGTCACAAACAAGCAAAATATTACATAGCACCTGTATAGAAATCATCATAAACCATTCTTATCATAGTGATCAAGGAATCTATGAAATAAACCATTAACTGAAAGCTTATTGAGAAAAATGAGTATATTTGTATTAATTTCAAAAGAAGGAAAACCTTACAACCTGAGCCTTGATGTTGCACAGGCCTTCCCGAGGTCCAAAGCAGGAGTCTCCTCTACTTTGATAAGCTCTGCACTCCGCGAACCAAGACAAATAGAGCTATGTAATCTCTCCTCACAAAAGTCTTAGTTAACTGAGTCTGAATCTTAACAACACTTAACCTCAAATATTCTAAAGCTTGAACTCACTCTTGAGGCTACCCAATGCCTCTTTTTATAGTGGAAAAATACGAGGTTTTCTGTTCCAACTATGAAGGGATAGAATCCTCCTTCAAAGGGATAAGCTCCTCACATCAAGGGGTTAGCTCCATAAGGTAAGGGATACATGCACCTCATAAGATAGGTTTTGCCACCGCAAGATTCTTTCTAGAGGCTTCTAGAATTTAATTTTATTGAGCTTTTTGGAATTTTCTTGTGCCTTTTTGATCTTACAGGGGTCCGCACCTTTAACACAGATAAAGTGCGTTCAGGTACGCAAGAGAGCTGAACATTAGGCGCGGGACCGCAGGCAAGATAGAAAGAAAGTGTGACACCAAAGTTTAGGAGATTTTTAGGAACTTTTCTCTGATTTTCAAGGCTTGACATGAGGAACTGATATGATAGACTTGCAAAGGGAGAAGTATGAGTAATAATGAGCTCATACACATAGCAGAATGTCAGGATGACAATTTTCAGTGTAACAGATTGCTCCCTAAAGTGCAAATTTTGGAATAGATGATGCTAAAGTCTGTCATATATGAAGAGTGCAGTAATTTATCATTTCAAGGATCATCTTGTGGACACCCCAGTCGGAACCTGTCAAAACATTGAATGATATATATATATATATATCATCGCTGAGGTAGGCATTCCCATACTCAGATCAAAACTAACTAGAAACTAATTCAAACTGTTCTGATACAGGAATGATTTTGAGTACATCACAGTATAGACATGTGTAGACACAGTATGGATGCAACCATTTGTTTATAAATAGTCCACTGTATAGATCATAATAAAATTCCTCGTAGCCTGGATGGTAGAAACTAGATCCAGGGTCTTGATTTTTGCATCTCGAACTAGTACGATTCTATCCATGTGAATGAATGTGTCGAAGTCGAACATGGTAGAAACCACTTGATTACCAGTCAATGATGTAAACTGTTAACAAGTGTGAGAGTAACCACCAGTAATTTCAATGGCTCTCAAAGTACCCAGTACAATCCATGAAATGTGAATGAATGAGCTGAAGTCGAACATGTCACGGAATCATTCAATCGAAGGTCAATGATGCAACCTATCGTTGAAGGCGAGAAACCTGCCATTGAGGCATGCAGATTTCAAGGTACTGACGATTTCTGGATCAACTTCCTAGATAATGTGCTGATGTCGATAGAAAGTGATCTGTCGTAGGCAAGCCCACAACACGAAATCATAGATCAAGTTTTGAAAATATATTGGCAAGGACTGACTCAGGGATGGTAAAAAATGGATGACAGATATTTTGCAGATGAATGGTTTATTTGAACTGTCCTCTTGAACACATAACGACACTGCAGATGGCTTGGTGACAATTGACCCAAAGCTAATACCCAGAAACTGGATGAAGACTTTCAATGAGGTTTGATTAACTGTTAGGCAAAGGATTTCCCAACCCAGGTGAATGAAAGTGTCGTGTTCAAGAGTGGTTAAGTAGATTTTCGAAAAATCAAAATACAACAAACAAATCCATTTTTCTCTCTTTTCCCCCACCATTTCTGGCAAGTACCTTTTTATTTTTGACAAGCTTGAGGAGGATAACATTTGCTTGTTTATAAGCTCATCCTTCGGATGTGTCCAACTTAGTTTAAGATTCGAACCCTAAGAAGGAGTGGTCCGTTCCTGTTTAGAATTGAACAGGTCCTTTACTGTTAAATTTTAACGAGTCCAGTATAGGAAAAACTTGGTGTTTTTCAATTTTAGGGAGTCAAAAGAAAAACTTAAGAAAACTCCATGGGTGTAATTTTTCGTAAATTCAGTCTCTCGAGCCCGAAAAATGATAAAATAATGCGGGAGAGAACTCTATTGGCCGTAATTAGTCAACGTATACCTTTTTCGTAAATAGTCCATTTCAGTCCGTAAAAGGGGTAAACTTATACTGAAGGGACGATTATTCATTTACTTTAACGAGTTCGAATAATCAAGTGCTCGGCAATATTTTTATGTTTAGAGAGTCTGAAGAGGGCTTAAAAGAGAACTCCAATGTTTCGCTTTTTCGTAAATTTTTTGAAAGAGTCCGAAAAAGTGATAAAAGTATGCTCTTTGTTGAAAAATGATCAATTCTCCCGAAAAATCCAATTTTTGCACAAAAACTTGAAACATTACACATACCTTTTTAAGATAAGTAAAAATGTTTTCAAAAATACCCTATTAAAGTGAAAAATAAACAAATTAAAAATTCATCTATTCGAAAAAACTTATAAAAAGGATTTTTTCAATTTCATTTTTACCGTTCAAGTTCAGAGTGAAAGTGGAAGCTTTTGGGTAAAAAAGTACCTGTGAAGATTCTGGAAAATCCGTCCGACGAAATCGAGAACCGTCAGTCCCAGGTAATCCACGACCTCTTAATCTTGCATTTCATCCATTTACAATTCATTTTTAGGCTTTATATTTTATTTTTAAGGGAGAAATATAGTTTAAGAAATCACCCGCGGAGGTTTGTAGGTGCCACACATGGGCCCTGCGGACCCCGACTTTTTCCTATGTAGAAAAAAGTCGTGGGTCCGCACTTTTCCCACAGAGCGCATGCGTTCCTACACACTGTGTACAAAGGGAAAGTGCGGTCTTCATGTTTTTAAATTTCAAAATCAAATTTCTCATTTGGCGCCCAAAAATTTTCAAATTAGATTGCTCTAACATATCTTTTTATGCATTGTAGGATTAACAAGATGTTGATTTGGAGAGAGCGTGAGCATGAGGATGTGGATTATGCCGCAATTCTCCATTTGCCCACAATGTAGGCATTAAGAGCATGTGGTTTATATAAATTCTGAGCCATCCAGAGCATGAGGGCACAGGTAGACCTCCTGACATGGCTGGTAAACAGGTGGAACGTGCAGGACCAGTGTTTCATTATTGGCGGCCACCGGCTCGAAATTGAGCTGGAGGATATTTATTTTCTAACTGGTTTGTCCAAGAGGGGCGAACAACTTTCCTTGTTTGGGACTAGGCTAGGCGGCCAAACTGTCGCTAGTCTTCGACAAGAATTCTGTAATGACCAGGCAGACCCCAGGGAAAAACAGATTGATATAAAAACTATCATCCGTCCTGAGCTAAAAGTTATTGCGTTTACTGTTACCAGACTGTGTGGGAGTGCAGCACTGCATGTAGCTACCGGTTCCCAGATGCGCATTGTTGTGGACTGTTTTCGAGGCACCATTTTCAACTGGTGCGAAGCTGTGTTGGCCAATGTAAAAGGCCAAATAACTAGAGCGAAAAATGGAAAACTAAATAAATTTGGATATGGATCCATCGTGGTCACTTTTTCTCTAGAGAGGATCCCCATGTTAGCTCCATAGAGTATTCCTGTCGATGCCGGTCGACCTCGAGAACTTAGGATGGTTCGTTGGGTTGCATTGATGGCCCGTCACGGTATTGAGGGCGCTGAGATTGTTCGATTTCCTCCTTCATATTTTCGTTGGCTAGATCGCCAAATTTTTGTCATAGAGGACTTTCCATACGCCGGGATAGATTTCCGCAGCGACCAAGAGATGACTCTCCCAGCAGGGGAACAATGGGATGAAACAGGTAAAATCATTTTCAACAAATTCTAAGTTCTATTTTTTTTTGTATTTTGATCGTCTTGAAAATTAATAACCAAAAGTTTTTTGAACGCAGATGTGGGCCCACGGTGACCAGCCCATCTCCAGCCTTATGACAGAAGACAACCAGTTGCAGCCGCACTAGCCCTAGCAGGCCAATCAGCAGAAATCCTGTCTGATTTAGAGCATCACCTAGAGCGTCTGACTCTAGATATTCCAGAGACAGACATAGATGAGATTCCTCTCAGATTGCAGAGATACGTGATTGGTGTTCCAGGACCTTTTAGGAGGTTCCTATGTAAGGTGGCCCGAGCAATGGTCTCTTATCGTGATCACCATCAGTGATGGGATGATCGTGTTGTAGACTCATATTTTTTGACATTTTGTGTTATCATTTTTCCGATCATAAGGTGTTTCCAACCTATGATCGAAGACGATGTATATTTTTTGAAAACACTTCTATACTATGATATATCACTATTTACCGGCTATCTGTGTACATGTTATGAATGTTGTTTGTTTTACTGTTTTGATCATTACAAATGTCGAATTATCATACTAGAAGCAAATGCATCTGCTAATGTATTTAAATGTCTTGGAATATGTTGATATTCAATGTAATCAAATTCACGTTCCAAGAGATGAACTCTTAAAAATAACCGTAATAACACTAGATTTCTAATGGCATAAACCCTGTTAAGCTGTAATACAACAAGTTTAGAATCCAACCTAACAATCAAACTCTGAATTCCAAATGATATGGATTCAGATAATAACTCAATCACTGCACTATACTTTGCAATGTTATTTGTTGTTTGACCAAGGCTTACCCCATGCATGGATACTAACTCGTCAGAGGGTGAATAGATAACCCAAGCTGTGGAAGAAATGTTTCGTGTACTACGAAAAGCACCATCAGCAAAACCAATGTAGGTTTGAAGAGACGTCGAAATCTACAATATCAGGAGTAAAACTCAGATGAGCAGGAATAGTGATAAAAAACACACTTCTAAACTAGGCACGCTTTTCTAATCTAAGACACACCAACAGTAAAGAAATCTAATCTAATAAAAAATCTCCACACCAAGCTTAAGCATAATATCGCTTCAGATAAAGTCGATTTCTGGGTTTATATAAAGGGACACCGTCAAAATCTATTAGCTCATAGGCCCCTTTTGCTAGCTTTCGCTTAACAATGAAAGGGCCATGCCACATGGGCACGAATTTCCCAGCTCCTAGCTTATCGTTGGCTTGATCATAAACTAAGACTAGGTCTCCTTCTGAAAAATTTCGAGGGGTAACACTTCTATCATACTGAGCTTTTATTCATTTAACATAAGCCTCGTTTGCTATTGCAGCATTTCGTTGATTCTCATCCAGCTGAGCCAAGTATAAAAAACGTTTCTCCTCTTCAGACGTAGCTGGGAGTAATTCTATGGCTAATTTTAGTGATGGAATTTCACATTCAATCGACAACACAGCTTCCAAACCGTAAACGAGTTGAAAGGGAGTGAAACCAGTTGATGTTTTTATTGAGGTTAGATATGCCCAAAGTGATGAAAATAACATGGAATGCCAATTCGTTTTGTGAATACCAATAATTCGTCTAATCATGGTGACTAAAACTTTATTTATGGCTTCAACCAGACCATTGGCTTGCGGATATTACATAGTGGAACTATCATGGCGTAGGCCAAGTTGATCTGTCAGTTCAGTCATCATGACATTCCAAAAATGACTTCCATGATCTGTAATAATGGCTTGAGGAACACTGAACCTAGCAATTATGTGATTAAATACGAAAGTTGCAGCAGTCTTGCCGTCAGCCGAAAATGTAGGCATCGCCTCGGCCCATTTAGTAAAATAATCCACTGCTAAGATAATATATGCATGCCCCCCGGCCGAGTGAGGGTTACATGTAATAAAATCGATACCCCATTTCGCGAAAGGACCAACAGCAATTATGGGATGAAGAGGAGCAGGTGGCGCGCGCATATTACGATCAAAAAGTTGACAATTGTGGCATTTACGGACTGCATAAATACAATCTTTGAATAATGATGGCCAGAAATAACCAGCGCGCAATATATTTTGGGCTGTGGCATACCCAAACATATGACCACCACATGCTCCAAAATGGAAATCATTTAACACCTTTTCAGCTTCTTCATGAAAAAGACAGCGTCTGAAAACAGAATCTGCTCCACGATGAGAGAGTGTTTCACCAATAATATTATACTGTTGGGATTGGAAGCATATTTTCCGTTGCTGAGATTGTGAGATTTCAGGCCGAAAATATTGGGTTTGGAGATAAACAATAATATATCCATACCATGGATCTAGTGTACTGATAAGAAACAAAGATTTGTTCGCAATGGGCTCTTCTGCCACAGTTTCAGTATCAGTAGAGGGAAAATCACACATCAGTTCCGCAAATACCAAAGATTTCTTTGCCTTGGATTTTTCAAACTCCAAGTAAAATTCCTGTAGGATGACTATCCATTTGGAATACTTGCCCCCTAGCAATTGTTTGGTTAAAATAGACATCACAGGGTTGCAATCAGAAATTACTATGGTTTTACATAACAAGATGTAGTGCCTAAATCTCTGGACAGCTTGAACAGCTGCCAATGCCAATTTCTCCACATGTGTGTATTTGATCTCGGTCGGATGCAGATTCCGACTAAGATAGTAAATCACATGTTCAGTGTGAGGTTCATCTTCCTGAACTAACACCATCCCAATGGTGGAATGAGAAGCAGCGAGGTACAAAATGTAATCCTGGTTGTAGTTGGGAGGATGCAATAATGGTGCATGGGTCAACGCGTGTTTAAGTGCATCAAAATATCGATCATCGATCTCATCCCAAAAGAATGGAATGTTCTATTTCAGCAACCAGGTAAAACCCTTTGTAAGCTTGGCATAGTTAGGAATGAACTGACGTAAAAAGTTTGATTTCCCCTGCAAACTTTGGAGTTGGCGTAAAGTCGAAGGAGGAGGTAATTTAACAATAGCTTCAACCTTCGACGGATCGACGCGAATTCCTACTTTCGAAACAAAAAATCCCAGTAAGCGACCCGATTCTACACAAAAAACACATTTTTGTGGATTCAGACTAATTCGATAATGCCGAAATCTCATAAAGATAGCTCGTAAATGAGTGAGATGTTTGGCCCTACGCGATGAATAAGCAGGTAAATCATCGAGATAAGGCTGCACAATGTGCTTAATGTCATGAAATGTGTAAGACATAGCCCTTTGAAAATTTGCTCCAGCGTTCTTTAACCCAAAAGGTAGTTTGCAATAAGAAAATTTCCTCCATGGACAAATGAAATTTGTTTTTGGCTGATCATCAGGGAGTATGTTTATTTTATTGTAACCGGAAAAACCATCCATAAAGGAAAACATTTCACTGCCAGCACAATCATCGATTATTTGATCGATATAGGGGGTTGGATAATTGTCTTTGGGACAAGCTCGATTAATATCCCTATAATCGATACACACTCGTATTGTTCCTTGTTTTTTAGTAACAGGAACAATATTCGATACCCACTCCACTAAAGGAATTGGATAAATAAAACCTGTGCAAAGTAATTTTTCAACTTCGGCTTTGATAGCAGAAGCTTTTCTAGGATGTATTTGACGTAAATGTTGACGGACAGGTTTGGCATCCGGGTAAGTCTTGATTTCATGTACGACAATTGATGGATCAATTCCTGGCATTTCTTCATAGGACTAGGCAAACACATCACAGAATTCTTGAATAGGGCTTTATAAGTTTGAATTTCATCTTCAGTATAGCAAGCAACTATATGAATGTTTTCAATTATTCTTGGCTTTACTGAAATGTCAATTGGAATCGTTCGAGAGATATTTTCCAAATTTAACTCAGAATCAAGATTTCGCAATGGATTCTGGGGTTCTTTGACATATTCAGCAGTAAAAATTGAAGCGAAATCATCTCCAAAATGATCTAGTTTAGGTAAAAACGAAGATCGGTGATGTAGATATTCCCATGGTAAATCATCAACGGACAAAAATTCACAAATCTGCTCATCAGTATGAACAAGATCAGGAAATGTCATTGTGGCTGAACTGGATATAGAAAGTGATTCCTCATGGATCCCATTCATTGGATCAATTTCGGTTGAAGAGGGGTCGGAAAGTGACTGTACAGCCTGATACGCAATTTCAAATGGACTCAAAGGCATCATGCCATCAATTGAATCTAACTCGGAGTCGGAAGGTACGATCCAAGGATCATCAAACATAACAGTGTCTGACGAAATCATGTGAATAGTTGTGGTAGGAGGTGATACATTAGGAGGAGGAAAGGAAAAAGTTCCTAGTAAACCAGAATCTTTCATCAAACCTACTCCAACATCCTTATAATGGATAGCTGCTTTACCAACGTGCTGGATTGTTTCTGTAGAGGCTGGGTCGGAAGAAAAATAAGTTAACTGATCTATTGTAACGATCCTTCCTTGATATGGAAATTTTATGAGTTGAAAGACCGAAGAAACAACAACAGTCATAGCATAAGACCAACTGCGACCCAGAAGAAGGTTGTAATCTAGAGGGGCATCAACCACTTCCACATCTAGATTTACATTTTTACCTTCGACCCCTATGGGTAAATCCTGTAAAATACCAAAAGGGTGAAAACCTCGACCATCAAAAGCCTTAAGAATTTTCGGAGACTGATTGAGTGTAGGAGAACCAAGCGATTTCCAACACTGGATCGACATAATACACGTTGAAGCTCCCTCATCAATCACAATCTGAAAGATTGGTCTGTTTTTTACTAACACTGGAATTTGGAAAGCCATTTGATGAGGTAGGCGAGGTGTACTATTTTATAAATCAAAGATTATAAGGTTAGAATCCTGAATATCGACAGCTCCTATGGAAGACAAAAGTAATTTACGCTGTGTTGGGCATGACTGCAACACTTCCAAAGTCGACATTGCTGAAGGGGAAATAGCTAAATCTTCAACAATGTTGTAATTCTAAGTAGCTCTTGCATGTGGATTGAAAGCTGATTTACGAAGAACACCCTTAGTAGGCAGTTTGATTATTAAGTCTGAATTTGGTTTCTCGATCTGTAGCGGACCAGAAACAGGAGGAGGTGTAGTTGATGTGTTTGCATTAGAAGATTCTGCTTCTTTACCATCAACAGGATTCTTAGTACCATAATCTTGCGATCGCGTCACAATCCGTACATGAGACATCATTAGAATAGGTTCTTCTGAGGTATTTGAGGTAGAACCAACCATTTTTCTATATTAAGTTGGAAAAGGATCCTTCAAGACAGCAGGTTGTTGTGAACCTTTAACGAATTTTGCAACCTCTGCTCGATGTGGGCATTCCTTAGTAAAATGATCCTCGTCACAAATGTAACAAGGATAACGAGGTTTGCGTTTTTCGTCATTGGATTCATTTTTATCAGTTTTTTCTTTTGAATTCTTTTTGTTTTTATTCTTCCCTTTCTTTTTACCACCGGATTTAGATTTGGCCGTAGATGTCTCTACGACATGAATGTTGGCAGAAATTTCGGGGGAAGATTCTCCTTTCGGGGAATTTGGTAAAGTTATAATAGGAGAAGAATTCTTTGAAGATTTCTTCTTGCTTTTAGTATTGACTGTACCAATCATACCATCAGTGGCATGAGACCCTGAAGGAGCAGCAACTATTTGACCTTGTTTTGGAAGGTCGGGGATTTTTTCATGTAAAGTACCTGACTGCGTATAAACGAGGTCAAGGTACTGAGCTTGAGCAATTACTTGCTCTTCAGTAACAACACCAGCCTTAGCTACATCTTCAGTGATTTTGGGTAACAATGATTTAACAAACCATTCCGCCAAAATTTGATCCGGAATGTAAACTTTCACCAAACGCCTTCTACGTCGCCATTCATGAATATGATCAGAAATATACGTGGACTTGTATTGTTTTAGTGAATTTAATAGTTCCGTGCCATTGTCGTATCTGACAGGCAAATGAAAATGAGTCAATAAGGTAGTTGCTAACTGACTGAAATTATTAAACGAGCCTCATGGTAACTCGATGTACCATTTGGCTGTAAGACCAATAAGAGTTCTTTGGAAAAGACGTAAGCGAATCAAATCATCAATGATTGAATTAGACGCACACCATAGGTGATAAGTCATGACGTGATTTTATGGATCCTCTCCTGACTTACCTTCGAATTTTGGTATATCACTAGGAAACTTATGCGGCATTGGCGGCCAGTACAGATAATAGAAAAACGGATCATTCATAAGGCGCGTCAAATCAAGTAAATCCAAAGTTGCAATAAATGGTAACTAACGGTTAGGGTCGCGAAAACCTTGAGTAGCCAAAGAAGTTCCAGGAGGAGGATACCCAGGATAACTGGGAATCGGAGTTGCATTAGGAATTGTGTAACCTCCCGAGTAAACAGGATTAATCGAACCAAACTGGGTTGTTGAGGCTGCTGATAAGTGTAGCCAGGGTACGGTTGATACTGATAATTTGGATTTTGTGAAACAGGACCGATTTGAGGCTGTCCCTGGTACGGTTGATACGTGAATTGCGGTTGACTTGTGACCATCGTACTTGTACCGGCTTGTCCTACAGGCATCTGAACCTAAGTCTGAACTGAAGGTCCTGACTGGGGTACAGAGACTTGAGGGATTTTCACAGATGCAGGGATAGATGAACTCGGGGCTACAGATACTCCAGAAACAGGTGTTGTAGGTTGAACAGACGTTGTAGCAGTAGCAGCAGTTTGAGGCGGAATCTGAGGTTACTAGACGCAGACTGCTGAACAGAACTAGGTGCAGGAGTTTGAATAGTAGGCTGGACAGGTTGCTGGGTTGGACCAGAAACCAAAGGTTGTCCAGGTTGAAAAGGTAACTGCACATTAGGCTGCATAGACTGTTGATATTGGGACGGATCCCACACCATATTCATTCTGGGGTATTGTCCCGCAGAAGGTTGAATGTAAGGACCATAACCTGGTTGAATGTAGGGTTGATAAGTAAGTGGTAAATTTATGGCTCCTTGAATAGATGACTGACCAAAAGGCTGTTGGTAACCTTGAATTGGGTACTGACCTTGAGGTTGATAACCCTGAGGCGCGTACTGAAGCTGGGGTTGATAAGGACCCTAAGGAGAATATTGAGCTTGGGGTTGAGCTTGGGGTATGTACTGTCCTTGAGGTTGATAACCTTGAGGTATGTATTGTCCTTGGGGTTGTCCCCCAAAATAATATGATTCCACAGTTTGTCCTGGGAAAAAGCTACCTTGAGGTTGCCCCCCAGGTGGTAACTGACTTCCTGAAGGTTGCCCCCCTGGCGGTAACTGACTACCTTGAGGATGCCCCCCAGGCGGTAACTGATTTCCCTGAGATTTCCCTCCAGGTGGTAACTGACTGCCTTGAGGTTAAGGATTCGGAATATTACTAGACATCATAAAGATTTGCTCTGCGTTTGACGTTTCAGCTTTAATTCCACTTAAACTAGATGATAACACTTGTTCAATTGGTTAAGGAACTGCTCCCGAGAAAGTACCAGACAGAGCCTGATATCCCGAAGGAACATAAGGACCACCGTGTAAAAATGCTTTTGGTGTCTGGGAAAACATGGATGACTCTCCTGCCATAATGGATGACGGATAGTAACCTCTGGGTGTTGGATGAAATGGAATTCGAGGTGGAGAAAAAGAAAGACCCGAATTCTCTAAAAAAATTGTTAAGGATAGATACCAAGCACTAGTTCGAATAGGGTTGTAGAAAATAGATTCACGTTCCCTAAGATTTAAAGACTGAGGGGATTCGGGAAGAGATAACTCTTCATCTGGATTAGTAAGTTCTTCAATAGAATTAAGTCCAGATGGAAGATCGTCAGTGACAATATTTCTTACCCTAGGTGACCCAGGATCGCTAGAAGTTGGTGTAATAAATCCTGAGGATGTTTCCAAAACAGAAGGTTCAGTTTCAGGTTCAGAGATTTCAGGTTTGTCAGCTAGTTCACTGGAAGGAGAAATACTACTAGTAACTTCAGAAACTGAAATCGACTCTTGAATGTGTTCTGTCATGGGTGTTTGATAATCAGGATGAACAACTATAGATGAAGTTCCAACTTCTGTTGATTTAATTCTACTGCTACTAGATGATACCAGAGCATGAAGCCCTTCAAGCTGATTTGGTGTATATTCAGGGGGTTTCCCCTGTAGTCTCCGGGATTGTCTCGGAAATTCCGCCACGATTAAATATTAACTAATCACACGTAAACAAAGAAAATTTCAATGAAAACACCTAAAGTCTCTAAAGAAACAAACAACTGAATCACACGCTTAAAAATCTAAGAGTTCAAACCACACACAAACATAAATTTCCCGTACTAAAAACACTAGTTGGTGATGAAATCCAACTTAGTAGAAATTTAATATGGAAAGGGCGGTTGGAACAGTTACCCTGACAACCTGCTTAATGAAACAGACTGGCACAATTTTCCTCACAAAACCATCTCGTGTGAAGAGAACCCCCCAGAGAGTCCAAGTGAGTCTAGTCGACGTCTTCTCCAGGTACAGTGAGATCTTTCCTTCATCGTCACCTTAGGAAATAATCTTAAGTTTGTGGACACTAAGGTTACCAATAGTAACAAATATAACTGGGGGAATAGTCTACGATCTGATCCCACGCGCAAGGGTAGAGTAACAAAGCTCAATCCCATTGAAGCTCCTCGACAATGGTTAATCCGAGGTTTACCGACAAGTGACCCCAGGCTCCTCGACAATGGTTAATCCGAGGTTTACCATTTGTAATGTGCACAAAATCTTCTATCTTCCCCAATGAAACAGAATTGATTGTCTCAAAGGTTCGGACATGACCTCGTGATTGACTTCTTTAAGAGAAGCTTCCCAGATTATACAAATTACAATTCGATTTATTTCCTACCGCAAGATTTGTCTACTTGTTTGTTTTTACTAGCTTGGAGAGTTAATTACTCCCTACTCCAAGATACTAGCCTAAGCTATGTTGGTGATAAGAGCCCTAGAAAATAAAAAGATTGCTAGATGAATTTTAATTAAGCATTAATTTTATGAGCTGTTTCTTAAGTCAATGGGTGTGGAAATGAAACTCTGATGGTGTGAAGACTCAACTTCCAAAAACACTAAAAATGCACCTAAAAATGATAATCAGATCGTTTTCTTTCAATGAAATTATAGTTATCAATTCTTTTAATAAACAATTCCTTCTTTGAACATAAAGAATAATTGAAAGAAAATATTTTTGTCTTTCCAAAAATAACTCAAAATGAGACAAATTATCAAAGCTCACAAAAAAATCCTTTCACTTTCAAAAATTTGAAGCTATGAAAACAAGTTTCCTTCAAAAGAAATCTACAATTTTTTTTTAAAAGCACTCAAAACTACAAAACTAATTCTGAGATCTACAAACTTTAACAATCTAATCGAATAAAATATTTATATTTTTTTTGAAGAATGTTTTACTTAGTTATTCAGCAAAAATAAGGATCTATTCTTTTAGAATAAAAAACAGATCAAAAACACTCAAATATGTTTTTATAAAAAATGAAATTCAAAAACCTATAACAAAGTTTCTTTTCAAAGATTTGCAAAGAAACAGGTAGCTCTATTTCTCAATAAAGGATGATTTCACAATCAGGTCAGATTCAGCAAAAAGACAAAAAGACCAATGTAATCCGAGGTACTTCAAATAGTCAATGCTTCGAATCACTACAAAGACCAAGTGAAAAACAATCCAAAGCGCAAAACTTCTAGAAAATCATCAAAACACCAATACTGCTGAGATTCATTCACAAAAGGCTTTGGATAGAAACAATCATCAATCTGGGCAGAAACCAAAAACTCTAAATCATAATAAAGATAAACTAAAGAAATAAATCTATAGTTTTTCAAAATTTTAACGGGGTTTGCAGGCTTCCAGAAGTAACAGGTGCGGTACCGCACTGTTTACTCAAGGAAAAATGTGAAACTGCCCGCACTGTGCAAAGAAGGCAAAGTGCGGTCCCAGGAAAAACTAGAGAAAAACATACAAGATTTCAAAATTTTCAAAAAAAGAGAAAACCTAAGCTACCCAGGCAGATATCTATCAATAAAAAACCAGGAAAAACGTTTCCTCAAATCAAAGTGAAAGAGAACCAAAAACAACAAGTTCTTTCCCCAGCGGAGTCGCCAATTTGTTGTGTGGATTAGTCCATCTTGCGGACAAGACCGATCTCCCTAGTACTAAAAGTATCTAGCAACAAACATCCAAATAAACTAATCTTTTGCTAAGCATATATGATCTACGAAAAGCTCTATAGAGGTGTAAAAGACTTACCGTATGTCCAACGCTTGTTTGAAGTCATTGTTGTCCCTCGTGCACTTGAAGGAGTTTTCCTCGTAAACCTGCAGTCACAAACAAGAAAAATATTACATAGCACCTGTATAGAAATCATCATAAACCATGCTTATCATAGTGATCAAGGAATCTATGAAATAAACCATTAATTGAAAGCTTATTGAGAAAAATGAGTATATTTGTATTAATTTCAAAAGAAGGAAAACCTTACAACCTGAGCCTTGATGTTGCACAGGCCTTCCTGGGGTCCGAAGAAGGAGTCTCCTCTACTTTGATAAGCTCTGCACTCCGCCAACCAAGACAAATAGAGGTATGTAATCTCTCCTCACAAAAGTCTTAGTTAACTGAGTCTGAATCTTAACAGCACTTAACCTCAAATATTCTAAAGCTTGAACTCCCTCTTGAGGCTACCCAATGCCTCTTTTTATAGTGGAAAAATAGGAGGTTTTATGTTCCAACTATGAAGGGATAGAATCCTCCTTCAAAGGGATAAGCTCCTCACATCAAGGGGTTAGCTCCATAAGGTAAGGGATACATGCACCTCATAAGAGAGGTTCTGCCACTGCAAGATTATTTCTAGAGGCTTCTAGAATTTACTTTTATTGAGCTTTTTGGAATTTACTTGCACCTTTTTGATCTTATAGGGGTCTGCACCTTTAACACAGATAAAGTGCGTTGAGGTACGCAAGAGAGCTGAACATTAGGTGCGGGACCGCAGGCAAGATAGAGGGAAAGTGCGACACCAAAGTTTAGGATATTTTTAGGAACTTTTCTCTGATTTTCAAGGCTTGACATGAGGAACTGATATGTTAGACTTGCAAAGGGAGAAGTATGAGTAATAATGAGCTCATACACATAGCAGAATGTCAGGATGACAATTTTCAGTGTAACAAATTCATCCAATAATTCATCAATCATAGGAATGGGAAATTTATCTTTAATAGTGAGCTTATTGAGCTCCATATAATTCAGACACATGTGCCATGATCTGTCCTTCTTGTGCACCAATACTACTGGAGTAGAGAAATAAATTTAACTAGGTTAAATTATACCAGCCTCTAACATTTCTGCAATCATACATTCAATTTCGCTCTTTTGGACATATGGATATCAGTAAGGCTTGATGTTTGGAGGAACACTTCTTGGAATCAAATGAATAGAATGATCATGATCACGAATAGGTGGGAGTCCTTTGGGAGTTTCAAACACCTTGGAATGATTTTCCAAGACTTTTTGGAGATCTGGAGAAATATATGATTTTGATATTGGAACTTCTAGTGAGTGTAATTTTGAAATTACGCCTCATTTTTATTTCTTCAAAATATTTGTCATGACATTAGAGCTTATTATCTTCTCTGGCTTCCCTGCGATACCCCTTAATTCGATTTCCTTTCCTTCCAAAAAAAAATTTCAAGAAATTTTCTTGAAAATTAAAAGCTACTGTCCCCAAAGGTTGTAACCATTGTACTCCTAGTACAACATCAACACCTCCCATTGGAATGGAAAGCATTGGACTATTCAATACATATTCCCCCATGGTTAGCTTAATATTATGGAATTTTAGAGAGCAATTTATATTTCCTCCATTTGCAACCATCACTTGACATTCTGGTGTTGGGTATAGGAAACAATTCAATTCCTTGGCTACCTTACAATGAATAAAATTATGGGTACTACCTAAATCAATCAAAATTATTACCTTTTTCTGCTTGATATGTCCTTCTATCTTGAGAGTTTGAGGAGTGGTAATTCCCGCCAATGCATTACACGATATAGTCGGACTCATTTATTCTTCTTCTAGGGTTGGTTCCTGGTGTATATCCTCTTCTTTTGAAGTTTCTTGTTCATTTTCTTCCTCCTCTTCACAATCTATGTAAAATAATTTCTTCTCAGCACACTCATGACCTTTAGTGTATTTGCTATCACAACTGTAGCAAAGCCCTTTTTCTCTTTTTTCTTCCAATTTTTGTGGTGTCGACCTTGTAGGTTGTGGAAGTCTAGGAGTAGCAACACGTCCATCTTTATAGATGTGAGTGGTAGGCTTCCTTGTCGCCATAATTTTACATTCAATTTTTCTTGCCAAACTGAATGTCTTCTCCAATGAATCATCTTCCCAAACGTGAACTTCATGTTGGATGTTATCCTTTAAAGTCCCTATGAAGACATCAATCCTGTGTTCCTCTGGAATATCAGTAACCCTTATATTCAATTTTTGGAATTCTTCAATGTGCTCCACCATTGAACCCTTTTGTTTGATATTTATCAATTGGATGAAGAAGGTTTTGCTCTTTGTATCCCCTTAATGTGCTATCATTTCCTCTGTAAAAATTGACCAAGTGACAATTTTTTTACGGGAGTAAAGCCGTTGATACCATACAAATGTATTTTTTTCTAAATGTAAAGTTTCAATGCGTACCTTTTGTGTGTTTTTCACATTATTGAGATCAAAATATTGCTCCATTTGTAATATCCATGTTATGGGATCCTTGCCATCAAACTTCCTCATATCCATCTTTGGAATATGGTGGTTCTTCAATCCAACATTAGATTTTATGAAATCACGATTAAAATTTATTTTGTTCTCATCATGAGTTTCCTCTACTATCTTTCTGTCATTAGGAATCATTTCCTTTATTAACCTTGTCATCAAACCTTCCATGTCTGCTTTTAGAGTATTCTTCATGTCTTCCATGTTGTCTTTCAATTTTTCATCGATCTTAGCTTCCATGTTATCCATATTAGCTTCTATGCCATCCATCTTATCTTCCATGCCATTCTTCAAACCATCCATGCCTTTCTTCAAACCATCCATCTTATCTTCCATGTCTTTCTTCAAAACTTCCATTTCATTTTTTGTTGCTCTTTGCGAGAGCGAAACTTGGTGCACTTGCTCTTGTAATTTTGATATGTCATGTTGCACTTCTTCCTCTTCATGAGTCATAGTAGAGCCTTCTGAAGGCTTAATGGGTGTTTAATTATTTTTAGGTGGCATTTTAGAACCCAATACTGATATCTATGCTTCAATATTCCCTTGTAATCACTTCAAACTGATTTTTCACACAAGACTTATGCAATTCGAAGAAAAAAAATACACACCTTTTTCTTTCTTTTGAGGAGCTCGATATTGAAACTGAATTATCTATGTGATTTAGGATCTTCAATATTTGAAATTCAATGTTGTAGTAGCCCTCTAAATCTTCTTTTGAATGCCATAGGTCTGACCTGATTTGGATTCTTCAAGGCAAAGTTATGCCTAATCTCCCACAATGACCTAATTATGGACTAGTTCAGTAGAGCGAACTTGTATGACGTGTCACGTGTCACTATTTCTTCCTTCAGCTCTGAAATTGATATACAGGAAACTAAATTCCATGTACTTGTGGCCAATTTTTACAGAATTCAAATCTGACGCTCAAAGAGAGAGTTATGATGATTTTACCACGATCACCTCTTTGAGATGAAATTTGGGAGCCTACAAAAACCCTAACTTCAACAGATCATATCTCCGCAAATATTGCAAACCAATATCTAAAATTTTTACAGAAAGTTCCTTAGGATTTCAGATTCTCTCTGTAAAAATTTTAGCTTTTGAACCTTCGTAGAAAAAGAGTTACATCGAAAATTCCACGATGACCTGTTTTAGGTGAAATTCAGGAGCCTGAAAAAACCTAACTTCCACAGATCATATCTCCGCAAATATTGTGAACTAAGATCTGAAATTTGTACACGATGTTCCTCAGGACTTTCGCTTCTCTCTGTGAAAAAATTCAATTTCTGAACCTTCTTATAAAAAAAATTATATCGAAAATTCCATGATGACATGTTTGGAGCAATGAAACCCTAGAATCCAAAGCTCCAATACCAAATGTTATGAAACCAGCTCCAAAATAGAAGAAAAGAGAGATAATCGCCTTAGAAATAAGAAAATTTCGAGGGGGAAAACTCCTTTACATTACATAAATGAATAATTCTTGGATGATACAAATGACCAAAACCTCCTTCTATATATAGGAGTCCATGGGGTCACAATATAATCCTAGCTGACCTAACAATAATAATGTAAGGGCACAATAATAACAATATTGGGGTTACAAGGGTACAAAAATAACAATAAGGGGGTTACACTAACAACAATAAGGGACTATACTAGAAATATAGGGACCTAACAGTTTCCCCCTCGAAGAGGCTGATTTCTAAGTTGTTGATCTATATTTTCTTCTATTTTATGACCTGGTTTCATAACAGTGGAAAGGCCTTGCACTAGACGCAATCAAGACCACAAATCAAGTGAAAAAAAAAAAAAAGACTAGCAACAAACACCATGAATCAACCTCCTATGGGTTCCCAGAACTTCCAAGGGAAAGATCAACGTAAGCCTTTTCAAATATTTCATGGCATTTTCTTTTTTCATTCAATTCCATGCATCATACTCCCATAAACACATAATTTTGAGCGCATAATAAATATAACATACCAATTATCTTACTGTGATGTGCCAAGCATGTTTACCTGTAACTAGATACACATGTCAGCCACATGATCCAAATATCAAGACAACATATCCATCAATTTGAAACCAACCTTTACCAAGACTAACAACCATGTCATAATCAAGGGTCAACTCGCATTCATCAGTTATAATACATAATGCTACAAATATCACCTACTTACACTCAAGTATATACCAGTTATCTTAGCACATATGCATTAGCACAACCATCTTAAAACAAGATAATTCCTTCAGGTAATCTTACAGACACATGTACTCATATCATGCAATTAATCAATCATTCAAACAACTTGCAAACATACCATGCTAAATATATCAACGAGATGACATAATCAAACACTCAAAATAATAAAGCACTAAGTATACGACGTGAGAAAACTCATACCTCAATGTATCTCAGGGGAGGCTATCTTGTCTACACAATCAATCTAGATCAACACGACATAACTTCACAACATTTCAACTCAATCATAAATAAGGTCATGATATCCATAATAATAACTAGCTAACATGTTCACATCATAAGCTCATAAACAATTTTCATTCATGCATAACACTCACATATGCACAGTTGGTTTAGATTAGTACAACACACTATCATAATTAGGTTGACTCGAAATCGTACCTGAATTTCATAACCCTAACCAACTGCATATGCCAATCTGAATTAGCATGATACATGTAACATCTAGATATTAATGCAATAACCCTAATCATCAAGTTAACTAACATATAACCACAATAAGTTAACATATAGCATGCTCATCAACAACATATAACATAATCATTGAGCTAGCTACAACTTAACATATAGCATATTCAACACAACATATAACATAGTCATCAAGTTAATACCGTGATTGCTAACCAATGCATGTACCTATGATCACACTAGTTAACTAACGTCTATTATAACATCAATAGAATGAGAGGCATACACATAACCATAATGCATATGACTAAAATGATCAACTATAATTTATCATACATGTAACATAGAAACAATAGAATGACAAACATATGAGTAACCCTAATGCTTACAACAACTATGAATCACATACCTACACGTCCAGCATGCAAACTTGTATGATGATATGCTCTAACCCCAAAGTCCATTGTTGCAATGTCACTTTGATGCTTTTCATCTCATGCTCTATCTTAGCCAACACATTAGCATCATAATATACCAATATCATTATGATGACCTAATTGCATACAATGACCTTATGCACAAAAACCTCAATCAAACCAATGCAACTTGACCATATGCACCCACTTGACATGTATAACCAATCCTGAATGACCAATACATGTTCAACATATGACATCACACAAGAAAGCATACATAGATAACATCGAATCATGACCAATATGTAACCCTAGCATAAGCAAGCAATGCATGTACAATATATAGCAATATGTAGGCAAGTGTGCACAAACAATACACAAGCATGAGCAACATAGAACCAGTCATACACTCATGATAATATGTTAACAACAACACCCTCAGCACTTCCATGGTGATACCACTGCCACCATGGACAACACAACACAGGTGAAACAAGCACACATAAGCCACAAGCATACTAAACACATATGCAACCAACATAAATGCATGATCAAAACACTGCCCATCCATTCCGAGGGTTGAACCATGCTCTGATACCACTTTGTGACACCCCATTTGCACATTTACCCAAGAAAATGGCCAGTCCAGGTAGATATGTGACCAGAGGCTTATACTAATACAAGATTCAACCACCTAGCTGACCTTAAGTAAGTGGAACCAATGGAAACACAACAAACAGACATTATACATCATCAATGACAACATAAGGAGATAACCCAACCTTTAAGGCCACTTACCCTTGGGTCACAATGACCTTTTGGCCTCTTTGAGCCATAGCCACAGGCGTAACAATGCATGCCAGCGGCAGGGAGGCTATAGGCATAGGCATAACATTGCATGACAGCGGCTAGGGCCCCAAATGGTTAGTTTTGTGCCCGCAACTGCTGGATTTGAGACACCTTCTAGGCCCAGAGCCCAGGTCACTACCCAAAAATTCATGAAAAATTAAGGGATGATAAATAACAATAGGACAATGAAACAAAAGCAATCACACCAACAATAACTCATTTGGACCCCTCCTAGCCATGACATACATTTTGTCAAACGTGTCACAAACCTTGAATCTATAGTTGTAAACATCATATTTAAGCATAAGGGTCTCATACTTATCTGAGAATCGCTAAGAAGCATTGCTCCCTTAAATTATTAGATTCAATACAATCTATTTGACCATAGATACATTGTGCATTCATTTATAACTAAAAACATGGATATAACCATACATCATCACTAATAAAATACATGCTTATAACTAGCATAATAACAACTGAAATAGAGTGTATACAATAGCAATAGAATCCACATAATAACTAGTACATTTGCATACCAAATACCAAAGGAATGAACTCTTCATTACTGAATTTAAAAACCAATGGTAGATGGGACTTCCACGTTCCACCCAACCATAGATTGGTTGAGCCAAATATTTTCTTCATCCAATCACCCCCGTGCCATATTCCAAGCATGAATGTGGGATTTCATCAAACACATCAATCACAATTAATCCGGGGCTTCCAAAGGCCAAACCACCTCAACACTCAACCAGTGATTCCACCTCACGGCCGGACATCACAACCTTCACAGATTGTTCTCTATTCAATTTTCTCCAGGGCTCCAGAGTGTTTGTTCCAACCAAGGCTCTAGGACTAGTAACTCAAACCCGGCTATTTCCGGGCTCTCGAGTGTTTGTCCAACCAAGGATCTAGGACTAGTAACCTAGGGCTCTAGAGAGTTTGTCCAACCAATGATCCAGGACTAGTAACTCAACCCAACAACTATATTTTTGGCTTCAGACCATTTGTCCAACCAAGGCTCCATGAACTAATAAATCAACCCAAGATTTGGATTTATGTAGGAACGCAATAAAATATAGAAATAGACATAAACATAGAGATGCAGCAGAAATAATACTTAATTTCATTAATAACAAATAACTGAAATATGTTTACATACAAAATGGAAATAAACTAGCTAGGGTGATGATAGTTTATCTCTGAGAAGAGATGTGGTGGCTACATGCCTCTAAACTGTGTTTCAATGAAGCTTGAGAGCCTATTTATTATAGAGAAACAATGGAAAACCCTAAACATCCAAAAACCTAACCCTAGGAGATGAAGCGCCAAAACTATGGGCCCCGTTTGGGTAAATTGGTGTTTCAACTTCTCGAGGTCGTAACTTTGGCATACTATCTCCGTTTGACGCACATGATACATCGTTAGAAATATCTATTCGAGGAATACAACTTCTTACCACAAATATTAATTTTATAATGTAATCAGCGATGCCCAAAAAACATCGTTTAGGGCCTCAAAACGGCTCTGGAAGTTAAGGACCCGAAAAACTGCTAAAAATAGTAAGTTGTGCCAAAACTGAAAAACTGAAAGAGAAAATGGTGGGGCCCCAAGTGGAATAGGCGGGTGGCCACCAATATCCACCTGGATCATTCCTCCCTCTTTAGGAATTAATGGTCCCCATTGCGTTAAGTTCCTCCATGAGAGGCAAATTCTGCTGAACTTGGTATTGGATTTGTCTAGGATGTCATGGACCTGCTGGCAGACGTGCTAGATGCATTCAATAAATTTGGTTTCCTCAGATAGTATATGTGTGGATTCTATCTGTGTAATTGCATGAGGTATGGAAATATTAGGCGGCGGTGCGCCAGGGGTCAGATTGATGGAGTGCGTGTCCTGACAGTGTAGATAAACCTGTGTGGGTGAGGAGAAAATGTCCTCATATTCCTCCATGACTTTGTCCATATGCAGTAGCCATGTAGGGGAGCCCTGTTTTGATTTTGTGGCCATAATATTCTTCTTTCCCTGTGAACAAGTTGTAAGGAAAATAAATTTCTTGGTTTGGGAAACAATATTACTCCGTTCTTTTGCAGTAGTCAAAGAGATGATAGGAGGCGGTACCACCTCCGGTATCCTGTACAAGTTATTTCCCAAAGCAATAATAACAGCATGAGGCCTAGACTCATACACAGCATGTCGTCTCCACAAGTATGGTTGGCCCAATAATACATCATCTACATCAAGAGCCGAAACATAACACAATACCTCATCTGTGAATGGCTTGATGTTGTACGGAAGGAGGCATTATTGGTGGACACGCAGATCTCTCTCTGGGTGAAGCCACTCGATGGCATACAGATGCAAGTGTGCTATGGTCGGTAGTTCGAGCCACTCCACGACCTCTGCTGAAATGAGGTTCTCTTGGCTTCCACTGTCGACAAGAAATTGCAATGGAGAACCCTTCACCCACATCTGTGAATGGAAGAGGCGCTCCCCCTCCTGTGGATCCTCGGGATCCTTCCTTTGGAACTTGGTGGTGGAAAACATGGCACTGGGGTCCGCATCAATGATATGTTTCCCTTTTTTATCTCCCTTGTCTAGTTCTAGCTCAGGATCAAAACATGCATCTGATTTGGGTGCCTTTAGTTTGACCACCAGCGACTGTTTGGCCCGACACTCTGTTGTTTTGTGAGTGGGGTTGTTATGGAATTCACACCACTTCATCATGTCCTTCTTTGGATTCATGGTGGTGTTATGAGTCACCCCACTTTGGCTCTGCCCCTTGTTCTGTGGTTCGGGGGCGCCTTTCCCTTGCTTCGGATTCGCGGTTCCAAAGTCTCTCTTCTTCTACTTAAATTTCTGCTCAATCTTGGTCGCATAGTGATATTTCGTACCAAGCGAGGTAATGTCGAGGAACTCCATTTCCTCCTGAATGTGTCTATGTAGATAGTTGCGGTACTTGAGCACCAAATGTCTCTCTGAATCTTTAATACCAAACTTTGTGAGCAGGGTATGGAACAAATTCGTCAGTTCATGCACATTTTGATCCCTTTGCTGCCACAGCGTGGTCCACTGGATGTACTTGTCCTCATAGCTCCCCACGGGGTAGTATTGTTCCTTGATGCCATCTCAAAATGAATTCCAAGTGGGTGCGACCGAGAACAGAGAGGGTTCCCCCTCGTCCTTTTTCTCCCTGTAGGTTTCCCACCAGTATTTGACATGGGGGGGCAGCTTTGAGAAGTGCAAAAATAATCTTTTTTTCGGTCGGAGAAATTGTGGACCGAGAAATACCCTTCTAGAAAATTCAACCATCTATCTACGGCGTCTGCATCTATCTAGCCTTCAAATACAGGAATGTCAAAGTTTACCTGTACCTTGAAGGGAGTGGCCCCTCTAGAGTGGTTTCTGGATGCAGATGCACTGTATGTGGGCAACCGTTGAAGGATTTGGGCAACTTTATCCATCATCGCGTTCCTTTGTTTCTCGAGGGCCTCCTTGAGCAATATTTTGATAGGATATTCTACTTCCTCATTTTTCTTTTCTTCCACCATGGGAGGTCGTCGGGGTTTGCGAGGCTGATCTTGCAACGACTCAACCAGATTGAGCCCTGACTCCTTATACCCTAACCGTGTTGGGGACATGCAAAGAAAAAAAGAGAAAGAGAAGGCCGCTCTGATACCACTGATCCATATTTATGCAAGAACGCAATAAAATATAGAAATAGACATAAACATAGACATAAATAATACTTCATTTCATTAATAACAAATAAATGAAATATGTTTACAGAAAAAATGGAAATAAACTAGCTAGGGCGATGGTAGCTTATCTCTGAGAAGATATGTGGCGGCTACATGCCTCTGAACTATGTTCCAATGAGGCTTGAGGGCCTATTTATTATAGAGAAACAATAGAAAACCCTAAACATCCAAAAACCTAACCCTAGGAGATGAAGCGCCAAAACTATGGGCCATGTTTGGGTAATTTGGTGTTTCAACTTCTCGGGGTTGTAACTTTTGCATACTATCTCCATTTGACGCACATGATACATCGTTAGAAAGATCTATCTGAGGACTACAACTTCTCACTGCATATATCAATTTGGAAATGAAATCAACGATGCCAAAAAACATTGTTTAGGGCCTCAAAATGGCTCCGGAAGTTCAGAACCCAAAAAAATTTAAAAATAGTAAGTTGTGCCAAAACTGAAAAACTGAAAGAGACAATGGTGGGGCCCCA
Organism: Pinus albicaulis; assembly: GCA_034641835.2. Lineage (NCBI taxonomy): Eukaryota > Viridiplantae > Streptophyta > Pinopsida > Pinales > Pinaceae > Pinus > Pinus albicaulis. The sequence goes on along the minus strand of CM076570.1, from coordinate 317,497,616 downwards.
AGTGGAATAGGAGGGTGGCCACCAATATCCACCTGGATCAATCCAAATCTAAGGAAATAATGAGAACCAACCAGAAAACAATCAATGGAAATAAACCCACAACACCATGGTTATCCAATAAATGGCAAGGCTAGGAAAATCAACATGCATACACCATGCATGCCAAAAATAGTGAGGAAAACATACATGCAACTCGGTACCTACACTCAGAACCTGTTATAGATGTTGATCCTGATGTCCTCCTAGGCTTTCCTTTTCTTCTTTTGCCTTCTTTCTAAAAATCACCAAGTATCCACACTCTCCAAGAGTGCTCCAAGAAAACTCTAAGTATCCAAGAGTATGAGAGAAAGAGAGAGAATAATGAGATATCCAAAATGAATTGACCAAAATCTTGAGCCCAAAATCTTACCAATTACTCCTCAGATGCCTTTTTATTAATGAGGTCTCTATTTTCTTCAATTTCCATTATTTTCCTTCATTTTCCTCCTCACATGCAACTTGTGACCTTTCACCTTCATTTTCTCCTAATTTCCATTATTTTTATAAATAACTTCCAATAAATGCCACTTTTCCTTTCTATAGCCTTTGCCATTTTCCTTAGCCATAATAAAATGAAGTGAACACTCGCTAGGATGTCTTGCCCACCATTCATCTTGGAATACGTGTCCCATCAACCATGGTCTTATATATATTTTTACATGGATTTTTACCAGGGTTGTTACACTAGATGCCAAAGTCTTTAAGACCTACTTATTCAAGAATTGCAAACCCTAGATCCTTCATAGTCATAAAAAATTGTCAACCATGTATTGCGAAATTTTAGCATGTTGCAAAACCATAATGATGTTGTTTGACATAACTTTTAGCCAGCAATATGTCATTGTCTCTATTCTATGTTTATGCAAACCCCTTTTTTTTTACCATTTTTCAAATGATCATCACCAAGATGAAATGCAAAAAACAATTGTACATACCTCTACAACCTTACCTTGTAAAGTATTGACATTCCTCAACAAAGTTGCTTCAACTTCTTCAATCTCAAAAATTTCATTGAGCTTATTCTCAGAGACATTTGGACTTCTTATTTAAATTTTTTCATAACCAATTCTTCATATGATTTTCTCATAGATTTTAATCCTTTGTTCTAGGCACAAAGATGAACTTGGTCTTAAGGATGTCATATTCCTATTATCTATTAGAAATGTCATGGTTTCTCAGATAGGTCGACTTCATTGTTATATCCTTTGTTTATGTATTTAGAGGAAGATAAAGTCACAACTCCTCATACTTATGCTTCTGATATCTTGGTGTAGAGATATATTTTGTATGCATGTTCATAGAATATTTTTTCAAAACTAAAAATGTTGTAATAAATTCATAGTTTGTTTGTATTAGTGCCTCTCGGACTTTGATGCTAGCCACAACTTCAGAATTTCCTCAATATTATAACTTAGATGTCACATAATCATAATGCCATATAGACTCCACGTCTTGAGTGCCATAACAATTTCTAATGTCTTTGTTGTATATTCTTCTTATTTTTTTTATTTCTTGAGAGTTTATATAGAGGATTATAATGTTGTTCTCAAAAAGTGTTTTCACTGTCATATATATTTTGAATGGATGTCTCACGGAGAATTTAGATACCTCCTATCATAGCCTTGGCCTTCCTTTCCATATGTCACAAACTTCAGATATGTCACAAACCTCACAAACTTCGGATATGTCACAAACTTCAGATTTGAGGTTAATATCACTATCATACTGGGGTCAATTCCAAACTGTCACATGTCATAGCTACATGACTTTCCAATAAATTACCTTATATTAAGTACACAACTCAATTTAACTACAATTTCACATAATACGAGCCATAAAAATGGATGATATGAGCCACATAGCAATGTCATATATGTGATTCCATACTAGGCATACAATGTTGATGTCACGTACTAATATAAGGTGAGATAATTGTAATGTTAATATAAGTTGTTAAGAAAAAAACTGCAATTCATAGAGAAACTAATGTGCCACATAGAATCATCAAACCATTGAAAAATTGTGTGTCATAGAGTAATCACTGTATTTTGATGCTACTGCAAAAAATAAAATGGATCTCAATCGAGAAGGAGAGTCACCATAGATAATGCAGTCCATTATTCAAGACATACGAGTCATAGTATGTTGTGTGGGGCATTGTAGAGGAGTGGAGGCTATAAAAGTACATAACCTAGCCATCATAGAAGAATAGCGAGCCATACCATATTCATACCTCAAAAACATAACATGCAAGTGATATGAGCCATACAATACATTGTAATGTTGTCAAGATATATACCATTGTTTATAATACTGTCAAGTCATATAAAATTGTCAATCAAGGCGACTACCATATCAATATCACTCAGGTTAGTTTTTTGGATCACTTGTCTAGATCATCTTGGATAATTTCATATCACAGTTACAAGAAACTTTGGATAGGCATAAACTTCAGTAACTTGCATCATAGTCTAGACTTGCATCACTGTCTTGCATTAATTTCTCAGAGAAGAAGTTCGTACTTTCTTTAGGAATATGGTCTCAATAAATTCACACTATTTACTCATAAAATCTCGCATATGTAGTTCATAATCCATCATAGAAGAATATATGCCAACGAGAATGATCTTCAAATTGCCTTTTCACCACCTTAGCTTTGATTCCATGTTGAGAAATAGAAGAGATTATGTATTAGAGTTGATTCCTCTATCATGGTAGTTACTTTTGAATTTATTGGCTTCTTTATTAATATTATTATGTTATCTTATTTCATCAAGCAATTACCAAAAATATAAAAACATGAATATCACAAGAAACAAATAACACAAGATGTAGGATCTCCAAGCCAGGGCCAAAACCCCACAAAAGGGAAAACCCAGAAAAGTTCCTCTTCTTATAGAATCAGATCAAAGTGAGACATCCAAGACCCAAAAACTAAGACCAAAATCATCCACACGATCTAAGTTATACCTCCTTCCAAGATTCCTCCCAAAAGTTAACCTTTTAGCTCAGCCTTCTACAACAGTATATCATAGTATCATGTTACAACAACATGTCACAATAATCTTGGTGCCTTTCTATAAAATTTCAGAAAGCGTGTATTTTGCTAAGGTTGGATAACCTTCCACAAAAGAAGAAGAATAAAATTTATATAGTATAACTTGGATAATATGCCTTCCACATGAAATTAGGAGCAGAACTTGGATATCTTCCACAGGAGATAAGGAACATAAATCATATGCCTTAATGCCTCACTAAATTCACACATATTGCAGTCATATATCCACAAAAGAAAATGGCATCAATCATAGAGGATAAGCCACTTGAAATTCATATCTTTTTATATTTCATACCATAGGAAACTCATCTATAATTCCTTCGACCGTGCCACAGAACATCAACGAAATTTCTTGCTCAAAATTAAGGAGAACAAGTGACAATATAAAATTGTTTGTCTATCTGAAAGTTCACATCCCTTAGGTAAGCCAACTTATCCATCTAGAAGGTTGACTTGGTCTTGTGGAGGAAAAAATATATCTTTCCTTTGTCTATCAAGTCCAAATTTGACTTTGACTATTTTACTCACAATAAATATATCATAGAAGAATGAAGGACATGCTTATGAAATAAAAAGATATTTTTCTTCTTTTTCTTATTTTTATTTTTACATCAAACACATAATGGCACAAGTACAAGAATAATTATGAATACCTAACCTAGTGACATTTTCCAACACTTAGTGCCCAAGCCATGGTTTGATTCCAAAAGCTAGGTTTTTGAGCCATAAAATTTATCTCCAGAGTTGATTGGTCATGAATGGGTACCTAGGCCACCACACAATCCCTATAAATACAAACTTTGGCATGTGAGAAAGATATGTTCGCCGTTTTAATCTTTGGTAAATCATGTATGGTACTCACATCCTAGGTCATTTTCTAATGTCAAATACATATTTTTAAGCCATAATATTTTCCTTTATGTTATGGCTTAAGCGTAAGGCCTTGTGTTATCACATAGTCCTTAAATAAAGAATATTAGGTCCATAAGCAACATAGGGTTATTGCTTCAAGATTTGTAATTCCAAGGATGGTTGTAGTGGAAAACGGCATGGTTCAATGTCCAAATTCTAGGTATAATGTCATACTAATAAGATATGGGTCTCATAGGTTATCCATGTTGATCTAGATTACCACTCAAGGCTTGTATAGGGAATTGTTAGTTTGTATGTTAGATATCATCACTATTTTGAGGAGGGGAAAAATAGGGATGGTTCTTAAATCCCATGTCATAGTATAAGACCAAATAAAATGTCTTAAGCTATAACACTTTTCTGTTCAACTAATGGTCTAAGCATGGGACCCTAAACCACCACATAGGCCTCTATAGGGAATATTTTTTATTTGAGTGGGATATGGTAGCCATTTGAAGATCTATAACACTAACGATGGTCTTAATAATTGGGAACTAGTTCAAAGTTGGAATTTATGGTATTATACTATAACATTTTCCTATGAGGCCCATGATTTATCTGTGGGGTCATAATCCACCACATAATCCCCACAAAAGCGATATTTACATATGACTGAGATATGGCCCTACAATTGGGGTGCTTCTTATTGTTCAAGCCATGGTTTGATGCCAACATATAAGCTATTGAGCTATAAACATCTTTGGATGTCATGGGCTATGCATGTAGCCCAAACCACTACACATGTCCTACATAAGGAATATTTGTCATGTCAGCATAATATGGTGCTCCATTCAAGGTAAAAAACACCATGGATAGTTTTCAAGGGTCATACCACATTATAGGTTTGAAATTTGGGGTTTTGGTGTAATTTTTAATAATAAATAACATATATACACAAACATATAAGAATCAAGGGATATAGCGAGTTTACACTCAAGAAACGCCTAAAAGGAAAATCATATGATATTAAACTATTCCCATTCTTGTTTATATTATATAATTGGTCCCTTTATATAACAATAGGTGATCATAATAGCCATGCCATAATTAGATTTTAGTTCAACCATATGCATGATTATCTCCAACAATATCTCCCTAAGTTTTTCCATGAATCTCTCAAATAATATTTATAATTAACATATATCCTTTCTTCTCATATTTGAATCTTATGTAGACTTCTATAATTGGTCTACTTCCTTAACATATTACAATGTATTCATTAAACATCACAAGTAGTACTTAATCCTTAATACTCCCCTTTAACACATACTTGAAATCAAATCATTTCTCTTTGTCTTTTCAACTGGTCCCTTTTTCATTTTCATCTTCTATGATCTTCATTTTTGATGCCCCATCTTCATCTTGTGTCTTCTACAATCTTCATATTTTTTGTTGTATACATCATGGTTCTTCTTCATTCTTCATCCTTAGTCTTCTTCAATTTTCATCTTATACGTGAAAAATATAAACATCATGCTTGTTGAAGTACATATAAAAAATTTACCATCCACTATAATACATGGGCCACTAGCTATTGTATCCACTAGTTCTCTAGGAAATTTTTTGTATATAGTTCAACAACAATTCCTTAGTCACCACTCCCCCCACATCATCAATCATCATCCTCAATTTTATTTGGCTTACCTATAACCATGTTTTAGGTTTTTCTAGGTTCCCTGAACTATTACATCATCTTAGTTTTTGTGGATTACCCTAAACCATCACATCCTTTATGTTTCTATGGATTACCCTCAACCATCCTATCCTTTGGGTTTTACGTTGGTTTACCCTTAACTTTTATAATAATCAAGTGGTTTCAGCTTACCATGAACCATACATTACATCAAATTATTATTGGTTGATGACAAACCTTCCTCTATCATGACAAGTGGTTTTGGGTTTACCATGAACCATTAAACACTCAAGTTATGGAGGCATACTTATTGCATGAGGGCTAACATCAACATTTGACTCAGGTACATACAATTCCAAATTTTCATTTTATTTTAATATATCCCTTATATTAAATTTTGACTATGCCCATTTTCTTTCCATCATCAAAAAACGTCATTCAAGCAGGACCATTCCTAGGGATGTCATTTTTTATGAATGCATTATTTTTACATCTCAATTTTTAAACACACGGTAGTATTTATTTTACCTTGATTTGCTTCCTTCTTGCTTTTTCCACATGAAAATCTCTACCTTGTCCTTGTTTCTTTTCTCTTGCCTCTTACTTCAATTTTTTATGCCCACGAATGCATCATCTTATTCTATGATATGTCTTGTATTTTTTTCTTTTATCTTCTCATATCATGAATTTGACATATTTTTCTCCATTTTTCCTCTTCCTTCACCCTTCTTTGGTTGCATTATCTCTATCAAATTTTACTTCTTTCTTAAGGAGTTTGTCTTGCTCTTGATTCACATATTCATCATGATATTATGTATGTCTTCTTCATATTTTTTATAATATTGAATGGATCCTGCAAATTCTTTCTAACATTTGAAGAATAAATTTTGAGATAAAATCAAAATTTGTGACCATGGTTGGCCAAAATAAATGTGATTGCAATAAGAACTTACTTATTTCAAACATACTTACATTCTTGTTTTTCATGACATGACCATCTCTTAAAAAAATTAGTTGATTTTGACTTTGATAATTAGTTTATCAAAGCTTCATTACATAACTAGAATTTTTCGACACACTTATACTTAACTTTGAATTTACTTTGGCTCTTTACATAAACATATGTCATCTTGACTTTGACTTTTACATCCACATCCAAACCTTCTACATGGTTTATGACTTTAGTTACCTTTGACATTCACTTTGGCTTTCAAATCTCAACTTTCAACTTAACGTTAATTTAACTTGATTTTGGTTTGACCTCAACTTTAAAGTATCTAATATTAACTAATTAAATGTTGGTTCATACTATCAAACAAATCCCTTACATAAATAGGTTTTCAACTTTAATTTTAATAATTTATGTTAACAAATTCAATATACTATTTATCCATCACTTTGATCTTATAACCCATATGGCTATTAAATAAAATGCTTTCCACGTGATGTAGATGTGATAATGCTCAAAGAAACATGTGAGATCCTATACTTTCCAAAACTCATCCATATCTGTGTTTGAAATGTGAACACAAGCTTATTATAAAACAATAAAATTATACCCCTATTTACTGAAGTAGCGATGGCGCTTTCTTTAATCAATGAATATTGTTGCATCCATTTCCCTCTTTTATTTTCATCTTAGTTGGGCTTTGTTGAGATTTTGAAATGGAAAATATTAACCATTAGATAGTGAGTTAATTGGAACAAGTAATGTAAAATTTAATGAATAGGATGGAATGATAGTGAGTCAATCATTGTCTCACTACTTATTAGTTAATGTTTTCTCTCCTAAACTTTCTTACTTACATTTTTTTACTTATTGTTATATATCATAATTCCACTTCACTCAACCACTTTTCAATAGACTTCATCATCCATAGTTCCTCCTTCACTCACTACAATATATATTTCTTTCCATTTATCTTTATTATAACAAATATGTGATTGATTTACATAACATAGATTCAACCTTGGCTCTCTAGGTAGTTCACTTGGAAATCCCATGTTATGTAAATATATGTGAGTAATGAGGTGATTTATTCAAATCCCTATGCATAAACTCATATGCCATTCTTGGCACATTATGAATGCTTTTTTGGTGTTTGATACATGGTTTGGTTCCAAAATCCAGGATATTTGGCTAGAAATTTTGTCTGTGGGTTTCATGGGCCATGTGTGGGATTTGGGTCACTATAAAATTCCTGGAGAAGGAATATATGGAATGTGAATAGGATATGGTGTTTATTTAAAAGTTGACATGCCAAGTATAGTTATCACTCCCCATGACATGGTCCATGGTCAAAAGATAAATGCTTATGCTATACATCTCGTGGTCCATGCATAAGGCCCTACACCATGATATAAGTATGCATGTGTGTTGTTCCTTGATAGTCGAAATAGAATATTAGAGAAATATAAACAAAAAATATAATTTCAAAAATTAAATAAATATAAATAGAATATGAAAATAACTACAATAAGCAAACTTTTATCGGTAGTCAAAACCAAGAACAATGCGCATTTTCCTCTTCAAGAGCGCAACCTCCAACCAAGCAAAGCTTCAAATACAATCATATTCATTTGGAAATTGATTACATTACTTTTACTACTATATATAGTTTCAAATTCACCAAATCCATAATCATCTTGCGGAGTTCCATTTATATGGCTTCAACTACCCCTAGATGCGGGTGTTTAATCGGGGTCATGACTGTCACATGGCTCCTCCTCCGTGAGGCAGCTATCACAGCCACATGGCTGCACATGGCTCATGCAACATAGCCTTTAAAATAGCTAATTACCATCCGGGCGCCATTACTCTCCCTCTTGTCACTTTCTCTGAGTGCAATTACAACCATCCTTGTCGTCGATCTCTTTGATATTTCATGGGAAATGGATCTGCTCCTCCCTCATTCTTCTTCCTCCGTCTCTCTATTCATCTGGTCAACCTCACCTCTACGTGTTCGACCCTCTATTCTCTGTCATCTCACCCTCTCAAGGCCTCTTGCCATATCTTTGTCTGCAATTCTACCTGCACTCCCTCTCCTTCTGAGAACTCTGACGCCTCAATGCCACGATGCCATTGTATGAAATTTTGTTGAGGCAGAGGCCGAGGCCAACCCTCACGTCCTCTGCTTCCCATCCTTGAGGATTTTCCAGTTCAGCTCACTCTAAATGTGAATTCACCAGAGGTGCTAAACCAGCAAAGAATTTCGGCCCTCATTTCTCTATGCATACATGAAGCCCCTTCTAGCCCCTCTGGCTCGGGGTCACAGAAAATAATACGCAAATCCACATTGATACCATCCATCCTTTAGCCACCCAAGAAATCTATGGCTCTGCCCAAAAAATGCGCGGTGAATTCCTCAGGCAACGACAGTGGCAGCAGCTCAATATAGGATGACAACGCAACAGTCTTGGGTGCACACTCAGCCTCCACGCCGAAGTCGACTCCCCACCATTCCAAGTAGGAATATGACCTCTCAGAATATGACTGTTTCATTGTGGAAGAGCCAATTCCTGAAGATATTCAGAATGACAAGCCATGGAAGGACTAGCGCCACGGTGCCTCTTTCTTTTGTGAGTCCCAACTCAATTGTCGTTTTTTTTCCTACTTATTCTCTTCACATTATGTTTAGATTCTGGGTACTTACGTTATGTGTTGGTTTCCCCGTCTGGGGCCGCACCCCTCCTGCTATTTGGTCTAATTTCTGGGTTGGTTTCCCCAATAGGTACAGTCCCTTTTTTGATTTTTTGAACATCTTTCCCTCCGTAATTAGCTTGCACAACAATTTTGGTGGGAATGTTTTGAAATGTAATGTTGTATATTTTTGTACCATATAATAGAAATTAGATATATTTCGACAAAAAAAAACATGGCTTCAACTAATAACTAATGGACACTTACATTTATTGATTTCACATTATATTACCTTGTGGGCATTAATTAATAAATATACGCCATTACATTAAGTAACAACCTATTTTCTTAATTAGGAGATTTAGGGTGGGACCCTAACATTCCCCCCAATTATAAAGAAACATTGGCATCAAGGTTGGAGATGAGGAAATTGGCAAAGAATCTCTATCAGTTCCCATGTAGCATCTTTAGATTGTTTATTTTTTCCTTTGTATCAAAGCTTCTTGGATAATGTATTTGAAAAGGTGTTGCTTGTGTTTATTCAAAATGACCTCGGGCTACAATTAAATGAAACTTTCCTTCTCCAATTCAATAAAAAAAAAAAAAAAAATTATTATTCTGCAATTGGACCTAAGCACTTTCTCAGAGTATGATGCATGAAAGACTAGGTAGAGCCTATAAAAGCTAGGTAAATCCAATTTGTAAGTTAATTGACATATACGTTTGAGTAGAGCATAAGGACCATAAAACTTATGGGACAACTTCTAGTGTCCTTTATCCTTGCTTATAAGGTTGGAGGTGCAAGAACCCTTTATCTCGTTCTTCAAAGTGGCACTTAGAGTGATGTTGAAATAACTATTACTTTATGTAGTTCTTGGCTAATTCTAAATTATTATAAAGGGTATGAAGAGTGTGACCTCTAGTTGTTATGGATTTATCTACCTCTTAAACCTTATAGAGGCCTAGTAAGTACTAGATCGCTAATGGTTGAGGTTATCCTTAGACTCCCTCAAACGGGGTTGGTTTAGTAGCACCATGAACAAAATATATCTATGTAATTTGAAGAGGTTGGAACACAACTCCAAACTAAAAGAATATTCTAAAGTTTAAGTGTTTTCTAGTAAATAAAAGTGCTTTGACACCATTAGTGATGTTCCTTACTAGTTGAAATGAAATATTTAAAGAAAGGGAAACAAAAATACAACTTTTGAAAGAAAATAAACATAACCACAATATAGAAATAACAATAATAGGCATAACCTTTATTGATTTTTATAATGGAGAACAACATTCACTTTCCTTTTAGCCCTCGAGGGGCATATCAATTAGAAAACAATATGAAAATGGAGTGCTATGTACCAAGAGATTTGAGGTTCAAATACCTTTGACTTACATGTATCCCCTAAAGGGGCATACCTAGGAACGTAGGGGTTATAGTGGTAGCGGTCAGAATCAATCCCATGTCACACGAGTACGAAATTGACCCAGTTACTAATTCCTCTAACCAAAACAAATAAAAAATCATTTTCCATTTCAAGGAATAAACATCCAATTGAGTGAAGCTCTTATATAACAATATTCACTTTGTAACCAATTACATAGCTTCTATAGTGTATATAGTTTCTAATTGACCAAAATATTAACCACCCAATGGCCCTTCATTAATGAGGCCTTAACCAATAACTAGTGGGACTTATTTAACTAGTGTATTTCATACTTTACTACCTCATGTTATATTGGACTAATCCCTCTTGAAAACAAGAACGATCTCCCTATATTTCCAATAAAACCTAGTAACATGTTGATAATCAAACTACTATTTCTCTGAATCTATCTTTGCTTGAATCATAAAGCTAAAAAGGAGAGGAAATGAGATCCATACCTTATTGCAAAATGCTTGATGAAGATCCTTGATATGCCTCGATGCAGTCTTTAATGCTTGAAACAGACCTGCACACATAGAAACCAAATGATCAAATGCATATGCAGCATAGATAATTCAAAGATTCAAACTAATGATCAAGGAGATTAGTAACCAACATCATTTCAATGGATAAAAGAGAAATAGCACAAATCATTCATCATATCCATAAACAGTGTAGTGAGAAAAAGAGATCAATTGTATTAATTCAGAAATATAGAAGAGTCTCACAACTTTTGCCTTGATGAGGTGAAGCTCATCCCATAAGTCTACAATCCATTCCTTTGATGATAAGCTCTCCAAACCAAATTGACTAGCATAAGTTTATCTTCAGCAACATCCCTCAACCCTCTAACATGTATTTTATTTATAGGCCAAGAGGAGGAAGTTTCATATCCATATCAAAAGGATAGATCCACTAAAGGTGGGTTTAGGGTTCCTTGAAGAATGGGAGGGGCTAGGCTCGAAAAGGCATGACATTGAAGCTTTAAGTTGGGATATATTCACCCAACAAGGCTTCTAGAAATAACTTCTTCTTTTTTTAATTTTTGTTGAGTCACGTGGGCATTCCATAGTGTAAGACAGAGCGCATTCCTGCGCGGGTACAAATGGTAGGAAATACGCATGTGCAAAAACTTGCTAGGAAAGCACGCAAGTCACTAAAAATAAGGTTTTTGGTCTTATAAGCCAGAATTCTTGCTTTCTTCAAGGTGATTAAGTTGTTGACTTTCAAGGGAGTTCTTTCAAACACATGAATTGGATGGCAAAAGATCAATTCTAATGGTCAATTGTCATGGTGAAAAAATGATTTGTAACATATTTCCCCCTAAAGTGTGAAGTCAGAAAAAATGTTTAAGGACTGAAGTGCTTTATCATGCCAAATATTGGATCATAGACCATCGTTGGAGACATGCAACAATCAATCAAGGATTATAATGCAATAATTAATCATCGTTGAGGTAGGAATTCCCATACTTAGAGTAAACATAACTCGATGAACTAGTACGAAATACACTAAGGATTGTGTCATCAGTAGACACATTATGGGCGCAACCATCAAATATGATTATATTTGTACAATCATGAATACATAGTTCCTCGCAACCTAGATGGATGAAACTAGATCTAGGCTCTTGATCTCCATCTCTATCAATCCACGGTACGAATCTAACCATGTGAGTACATGTCTTGAAGTTGAACATGGTAGAAACCACTTCATTACCGGTCAATGATGTGAACCATTAACAAGTGCAAGAGAAACCACCATTAATGACAATGGTCCTCAAGGTACTCCCAATACAATTTATGGAGTGTGAAAAGGTCATGAAGTCAAACACTCATAGAATCGTTCGATCAAAGGTTGATGACGAGAACCAGTCGTCGAATGCTTAAAACCTGCCATTAAGGCATGTAGGCCTCAAGGTACTGAAGAGGGTTTCTAGATAAACTTCCTAGATAACGAGTTGTAATCTATAGGAAGCAGTCCATCGTAGAAGGGCCTATGACATGAAACTTCATGTCAAGTTTTGAAGAATTGTTTACAAGGACTGAATCGAGGATGGACGATGCGATTGAAGGCTACAAATATCAAGGTAATTTGAACTAAGGTTGGAATTCTCTTGAACATATCGACGACATGACACTTGACTTGGAAACATTTGACTCAACGATAATACCCAAAATTGGTTGAATACTTTCAATAAGGTTCGATTAACTGTGATACAAATGGATTTCCCAACTCGGACACAAATGTGACAGAGTGTCATGTTCAAGAGCGACATACTGCCATAAATAAAATACAAAAATGAAAGCTTTTTCTGAATTCCCCCCCCCCCCCCCACCATTACTGGCAAGTACCTCTTTATTTTTTTCAAGCTTGATGAGGGTAACGTTTGCTTGTCCTATAAGCTCATCCTTTCGATGAGTCCTCCGAAGTATTTTTAACGAACCCTAAGAAGGAGTGGTTCAGACTCATCATGATTAACGAGTCCTACACTGTTTAAATTTTACAAGTCCAATAAAGGGGTAACTCGATGTCATTTTCATGTTTAAAGAGTTTGAAAAGACACGAAAAGAAAATCATGTTGTTCTTTCAATGTAAAATTATAACGAGCCCAGAGAAAGTGAAGCTCAGTGTTTTTCAGTTTGAAGGAGTTAGGAGAAAAACGTAAGTAAACTTCATAATGTTATTTTTCGTAAATTTAGTCCCTCCAGCCCGAAAAAGGATAAAATAATGCAGGAGAGAACTCTGTTAATCATGATTAGTCAACATATACCTTTTTCGTAACTAGTCTAGTTTGGTCTGGAAAAGGGGAAAATTTATATCGAATAGACAATTGTTCATTTACTTTTTTGAGTTCAAATAGTCAAGTACTCGGCAATATTTTCATGTTTAGAGAGTCTGAAAAGGTCTTAAAAGAGGACTCCAAGGTTTCAATTTTTTGTATTTTCGAGAGCCCGAAAAAGTGATCAGAGTTTTCTCAACATCAAATCGATCCGTTTTTATGTTACAACTAGTTTTTGCAAATTAAACCCCAAAAATTATCATATCTGCTCAAAAATTATAGAAAAAACACTAAAAATTTTGAATTTGAAAGGTCAAAGGCATAAAAAATAATATTTTAATAGCCTAAAAACTTATAAAAGTTCAAAAAGTAAATTCATTTTTACTATTTGATTTTTTAACCAATTGAGAGCAAAAAACAGGGTTTTTCACCACAAACTTTAGGAGTTGATTCTAAGCAAATCGGTAGACAAAATTAAGCACCATCTTATAAAGGTAAGAGAACTCTTAATTATATTCATTTCCATTGGATTAATTTTTCATTTTAGCCATGTATTTGGTTTTTTGGGGATTATTTTATTTTTAAATTATGCCCTCGGATGTGTGTGGTTTCCCTTCATCGGGACCGCGCACACCGACTATTTTTTACCTAGAGAAATTTTCCATTTGTGCAGTTTTTTATCCTGAGAAACTGCACAAATTCACTATGTTCATAAAAGGAAATCGTGCAAGCATCGAGGGTTTTCTAAAAAATAGGAATTACGCTTCCAAATTTTGTAAAATCACTCTTATTATTTTCTAACCTTCCACTATTGATATTTTTAGGCTTTTTGATCATTCATAATGGAGTGGAGAGAGAGAGAGAGAGAGAGAGAGAGAGAGAGAGAGAGAGAGAGCATGAAAACCAAGACGTCGAAGCTTTAAACTATCTAGAAACATTGCAGGCCCTTAGAAATTCTGGCCTATACAAATATTGGATAATTCTAGGGATGAAAGCCCAACTAGATCTCATGACTTGGATGGTGAGGGCATGGGATGTCCAAGATCGGTGCTTCGTGATAGGAGATCAGTGTATCACCATAGATGTTGACGGTATCTACTTTTTTGTTGGACCCTCTCACAGAGTAACAAATATATCCTTGTATGGCCACAAGCCAGGCGGAGAAACCACTGCTACTTATTTGAGGCGATATAGTAGTGACGGGGCTCATCTCAAGGAAGGTAGGATTAACATCATAACCATTGATTGGATCCCCTTGAGAACCAAAGCTTTTATAGTTACCAGATTATGTGGAAGCGCGGTGCTTCACTTGGCCACAAAGGCGCAGATGCAAATTTTCGTAGAGTGCTCACAGCCCATTATTTTCAACTGGTGTGAAGGGGTAGTTTCCAACATGAAAGGATGACTGACTAGAGAAAAAAAATGGAAACTCACGAACTTTAGATATGACGCTATCTTGATTTCATTTTCTCTAGATCATATTCCCCTCTTGGCCCCACAACAAGTTTTGGAAAATATAGGAGGACCTCGAGATCCTTGCATGCTTTTGTGGGTATCGTTTATGGCTTGCCATGGATGCGATGGCCCAGTGGTCAAACATACTCAAGATTTCTTTAGATTATTGGAGTGTCAGATTATTATAATCGAAGACTTTATGTAGGCAGGAAATGATTACAGAGGTGACCCAGATATGCCACTCCCAACAGGGATGCAGTGGGGTGACCTAGGTAAAAGCTTCTCCTTTTGATGGTTTTTGTGTTTTCTATGTTTTTTTGTTTTTTTACATTCAAAGCTAATTACCTGAAATGGTCATGCAGATTTTGGCCCGGTTAGACTAGCGGGACTACAACATTTTGACAAGCAGTGAGATCATCTAGTAGATTTTGCAGTGCCTAAACTTGATGCAGCAAAGACCTTGAATGAGCTAGAGCATAACCTGGAGAGGTTGTCTCTAGACATTCCAGAGACTAGACTTGATGATTTGCCTTTGCGGTACCAGAGGCATGTAGTAGGAGTTCCAAGGCTGATCATCCTTGTGTTACGATGTATAGCTCATGCTATAGTCTGCTATCATAATAACCATCATGGCTAGTTGCTAGTCTTTTAGGGCTAGATTTTGATTTTTTGGTATCAACATGTTAGGACAATAAAGGTCACGGGGCCTCATGTCTTTGGATGAAATTTTTTTTAGCACACTTTTTACAGACTATATTACCTAATGGAGAGTACTACTTATCATTTTAGTTTATCTTGGTTCAATAAGTGGATGGATATTTTCTTTGTTTACAAATGTTGCAAATGTCTATTTAACACATGGTTTTCTAATGCATCAGTTAATTTGTTTAAATTTCTCAGAATAAGTTAATATTAAATGTAATAAAACTATCTTTCCATGAGACGGGCCCGTAAAAACATTCTTCATGTTGTTGGACTCCTTACTGCATAGACATTATTTAACTATAATAATATGAACTTTGAATCTAACCTAACGATCAAATGATGAATTCCAAATGAAATTACATCAAATAATAGTTCAATCACTGCACTATACTTGTTATCTTATTCTTCGTTTGACCAAGGCATATCCCATGAATAGAAACTAACTCATTAGTGGGCGAATAGATAGCCTAAGCCGCGAAAGAGAGATTCCGAGTACTACGACTAGTTCCATCAGCAAATACAATGTAAGTCTGAGGGAACGTCGACATCTGCAAATTGAGTGTAACACAAGATAAGTAGGACAAGTAGCAAGAAATCATAAAAAATGTAAAACCTAATGCACACACTCATAAAAATATGATACAAGTAATGTACAAAAATATTCACAAGATTAATCACGCATAATTTTTCTTTAGGTAGAGACCATTCTTGGGCTCCCCCAAAGAAACACCGTCATGAACAATTGGTTCATAGGCCTCTTTGGCTAGTACATGTTTTATAATGTAAGGACCATGCCACATGGGTTCAAATTTACCAGTGCCTAGTTTATCATGCGCTTGATCATAGACCAAGACTAGGTCACCTTCTGAATATGAACGAGGATTTACGTTTTGGTCAAACTAAGGCTTAACATGTTTCTTATGAGCCTCACTAGCTAGTACAACATCATGGAGAGCCTCATCTAGTCATGCTAAGTACTAAACACTCTCTTCCTCCACATAGGTAGCTGGTAACAACTCAATGGCCAATTTCAATGATGAAATTTCACATTCCATTGGAAAAATTGCCTCCAAACCATAAACAAGCTGGAAGGGAGTGAAGCAAGTCGATGTTTTTGCAGAGGTACAGTATTCCCACAAGGCTGGAAAAAGCATAGTATGTCAATTTATTTTATGAATGCCGAAAATTTGTTTGGTCATAATGATCAAAACCTTGTTAACATCTTCTACTTGGTCATTTTCTTGCAGATAATAAGGGGTAGAGTTATCATGGCACAAGCCTAGTTGTTTAGAAATTTCTACCATCATAAAGTTTTGAAAGTGGCTATCACGGTCTGTAACGAAATCTTATGGTATGCCGAACCTGGAAATTACATGGTTGAATATGAAAATGGTTGCAGTTTCACCATCGTCCTTATATGTAGGCATCGCCTCTGCCTACTTTTTAAAATAATCTACTACGAGAATAATATACCCATGCCCCCTAGCCAAGTGAGGGTTACATGCAACCAAATCAATGCCCCATTTAGAAAATAGAACGACGGATATTATTGGGTGAAGAGGATTTGGAGTCGCATGCATATTTCAATCATAAACCTGGCAATTATGGCACATCTGAACTGTGGTTATGCAATCTTTAAACATCGAGGACCAAAAATAACCAGCGCGAAATATCTTTTGGGCTGTGGAAAACCCTGATATATGACCACCACAAGCTCCATAATTGTAGTCATTTAATTCCTTCTCAGCTTCCTCGTGTGTCAAACAGCTTCGAAAGATGGAATCAACACCACGATAATAAAGGGTATCGCCAACAATAGTATATCGTTGGGACTGGTACCTGATTCGATGACGATCAGTTCGAGACAATTCAGGCCAAAAAGTCTGAGTTTGAAGATATATAATGATATATCCATACCATGGATCTAAATTACTAATAAGAAAGAGAGATTCGTCTAGAATAGAATTATTTGCCACAGTTTCAGTTTCAGTATAGGTAAAGTCTCATAATAACTTAGTGAATACCAATGATTTATTATATTTAGATATTTCGAATTCTAAATCAAAATCTTGTAGGATAACAATCCATTTAGAGTATTCCCCCCCTAGCAATTTTCTGGTAACAATTTACATCATAGAGTTGAAATCAGAGATCACGGTTGTTTTGCGCAAGAGTATACAGTGACGAAAACGTTGGACAGCTTGAACGGCTGTCAGGGCCAATTTCTCCACATGTGCGTATTTGATTTCGGTTTTT
The DNA here is from genome assembly GCA_034641835.2 of Pinus albicaulis. NCBI lineage: Eukaryota > Viridiplantae > Streptophyta > Pinopsida > Pinales > Pinaceae > Pinus > Pinus albicaulis. The sequence continues at coordinate 317,479,712 of CM076570.1, read as the reverse complement.
GTGAGATTCCTACTCAAATAATAGATCACATGTTCATCGTCAGATTCATCTTCCTGAACGAGCACCATGCCAATGGTGGCATCAGATGCAGCTAAATACAAAAAGTAATCCTGATTATAATCAAGCAGATGCAATAACAGTGTATGGGTTAATGCATTTTTCAATGCATCAAAAGCTTTTTGAGAAAGCAAGTCCTAGAAAAATGGGATTCCCTTTTTCAATAATCGAGTAAAACCTTTAGTTAGCTTGGCATAGTTAGGTATGAATCTATATAAAAATTTCGCTTTCCCTTGCAAACTTTAGAGTTTGTGGAGATTGGAAACAGGAGGCAAATTGACAATAGCTTCTACCTTAAGCAGATCGAACCAAATGCCTTCCTTTGAAATGACAAATCCCAACAATCGACCAGATTGGACAAAAAAAATGAAATTTTGACGATTCAGACGAATATTGTAATGCTAATGCCTACATCTAATGAAAAATTCTCGCAAATGCATTGGATGATCTTGTCATCTCAATGAGTGAGCTAGTAAGTCATCCAAGTAGGGTTGCACAATATGTTTGATATCGTGAAATCCGTAAGGCATTGCCCTCTAACAAGTTTCACATGCATCCTTCAATCCAAAAGAGAGTTTCTAGTAGGAAAAGGTTCCCCATAGACAAATGAACATGGTTTTATGCTAATAGGAAGGGAGTATGTTTATTTTATTGTATCCGAAAAACTTTTCCATTAAAGAGAAAATCTCGCTTCCGGCACAATCATCAACAATTTGATCAATATAAGGAGTAGGATAATTGTCCTTTGGACAAGCTTTGTCGATATCCCTATAGTGGACTCATACTATTATCATCCCTTGCTTCTTGTTAACTAGAACAATATTGGAAATCTAATCATTCAAGGGAACGAGATAAATAAAACCCGCTCTAAGTAATTTTTCAACTTTAGCTTTTATAGTGGAAACTTTTCGCGGATGCACTGGATGTAATATATGTCTAACAGGTTTGGCATCCAGGTAAGTATTTATTTCATGAACTACAATTCTAGGGTCAATTCCCAAAATTTCCTCATAGGACCAGGCAAAAATGTCTTATAAATCTTGAAATAGGGCTTTATACGTCTCAATTTTGTTAAGGGAGCACAAAGCACCCATGTGAATTTTCTCAGTAATTCTCGGTTTAACTGATATTTTGATGGGTACAGTTGTAGATATGTTTCCTAGATTCGTTTCAGAATCTGAGTGAAGGATTGAAATAGGACATTGAGGGCTATCCACAATATCAAATGAAAATATAGATGAAAAATCATTCTCAATTTCAGGCAGAAAGGATGAATGATGTTGATAATTGTCCCATGGCATTTCGTCCAAATTCATAATTTCCATGATACTTTTGTCAGTTAGAAACTTTTTATTGAAGGGATGAGAGAATGATATTGGTACTAACTACGAAAAATGAGAATAATCATCTATGATCACATTCACTTCATCAGTTTCAGATGATGGTGGGATAGAAAATGATATAACTAATTGATAATCCAATTCAAATAGGCTCAAAGGCATGTCACTGCCATACAAGGTCAATTCAGACTCTGAAGGCACAATCCAAGGGTCAGAAGATTTCATTTTTCTTGATGTAATCAATTTAACCTGGGAAATATTATGAAGAAAATTCAGTGGAGGAAGTGCAAAATTTCCCATGAGCGACGAATTCTTAATAAAACCTACCCCGATATCTTCATACAGAGTAGACATTTTTCCAATGAAGGGTATACTACCTATAGAATTAGGGTTTGAAGTGTAGTAAGACGATTCATATAGTTTTATGATTTTTCCTTTATGGGGAAACATTATCATATGAAAATTTGACGAGACCACTGCCGACATAGCGTAGGACCAACTTCGTCCCAATAAAGGGTTATAACCAAGCTGAGCATCAACGACTCCAAATTTAATTGCAACCATTTTACCTTCTAACTCTATAGGTAGATCATTAAGAATTCCATATGGATGAAAACCTCTTCCATCAAAGGCTTTCAAAGTTCTGGGAGATTGATTGATGGCTGGAGAACCCAAGGTTTTCCAACAAGCAATAGACATGATACATGTAGAAGCTCCTTCGTCAATTACCTTGTGAAAGACTCGTTTAGTTTTGACGAAATCTACTATTTGAAATTCCAGTTGATGCGGAAATATAGGTACAATGAGATTAGAATCTTGGGGATAAAGAGCTCTTATTGCTAAAAATAGAAAATTCCTTTGTGTTGGATGAGTCTGCAACACTTCAAGGGTCAACATTGTTGAAGGTGACATAGCCATATCTTCAACAATGTTGTAATTCTGAGCAGCTGAGGATTGAAATCTGACTTTCGAAGAACACCCTTAGGAGGTGGTCGAATCACCATGTCATAATTGGGTTTTTCAATCTGTAATGGTTCAGAAGGAGGAGGAATTGATGTGGAATATTGATTAGGTGAACTAATATCATTTCCATTCATGATTGGACCCTTAGATCTGTAATCCTTAGATCTCGTGGCTACCATAACTTGTGAGGACATCATCATGATATCCTCTGATGTGGAAGAAAAATAATGGTTGTGTGAAACCATCTTGTTGTCCTGAGAAGGAAATGGATCCTTCAAAATAACAAGGGTGGGTGAACCTTTAACTAATTTTGTAACCTCAGCATGATGAGGGCACCCCTTGGTGTAATGATCTTCATCACATATTAGACAAGGATAATGAGGCTTTTTATTTTCATCGTATGGTTTGGGTTTGTCTGATTTCTCTTTTGGAGAAGAATTTTGTTTTGCTTTACCTTTTCCTTTATTTTTACCTTTGGTCGATTTATTATTTCCAGTAGATGAATCTACTGCATTAATCTCAGAAGTAATTTCGAGAGAAGGATTTTCTTTGGGTGAATCTAGTAAAGTCACAATATGAGTTGTTTTGGAATTTTTCTTCTTACTCTTATATTGATGTCTAATAGAACCAATCACACCATCAACAACGTGGGATCATGTAGGAGTTGAGGTTATTTGACTAGGGCGAGAAAAATTTGAAATTTAATCATACAAAGCGCCAAACTGTGTGTAAACAAGATCTAGATATTAGGCACGATAAATTACATGTTCTTCAGTTCAACACCTCCCATAGCTACATCTTCAGTAATGACTCAAAGAAATGATTTTCTAAACCATTCAGCCAAAATCTGATCTAGAATAAAAATGTTAACTAGATGACGTCTATGTCTCCATTCATGTATATGATCAGAAATGTGAGTAGACGAGGATTGTTTCAAAGAGGTAAAAAGTCTGGTACAAGTATCATAATGTATTGGTAACTGAAAATGTGTCAATAAATCAGTGGATAAGGCGTTAAAGTTTTGAAAAGAGGCTCGTGGTAACTCAATATACCATTTTTCTACTTAATCGATTAAAGTTATTTGTAAAAGCCGCAATATAATGGAATCATCAATACGTGAATTCGACGCACACCAAAGATGATATGTCATGACATGGTTTTTATGGGTCTTCACCTTATTTTCCTTCAAATCTCAGAATGTCACTGGGAAACTTACTAGGAATTTCTGGCCAAAATTGGAAATAGTAAATGGGATCATTCGTTAGCCGAGACAAATCCGGTAAATCTAAATTTGTAATGAACGGTAACTGTTAGTTGGGATCCTGTTGTGAAAATTGATAACCTTGCGGGACAATTCCAGTACTTGGAGGAGGATATACAAGATATGTTGGGATAGCTTGTGTGGTTGGGATTTTTATTCCTCCAAGATAACCAAGGTGAGCCATTCCAATCTACGGTTGAGACGGAATTTGATAAGTATGACCAGGGTATGGTTGACTATGGAAAGGCATATTTTGGCCCATATTCCCCAAGTAATATTTCCCCTGAAAGGGTTGGCTTTGTAAAGGCTGCCCTTGAAATAATTGACTGTGAGAAGGTTGACCTTGAAAAGGTTGACCCTGAAAGCACTAGCTCTAAAAAGGTTGGCCTTGAAAATCTTGGCCTTGATACGGTATTTGCAAAGTTCTTATACCAGGTTTTCCCAAAGGTATTTGAGGTATAGACTAGATTGTAGGACTAACTTAATAAACAGATGTCTGAGGGATAGCCCAGGTAGTTTGCTAAATCGATACTTAAGGGGTAATTGGAACAATAGTTTGAGATACTCCCGGGATGGGGGTTTGAGGTGTACTCCTTTGTTGAAAAGACGTTTGTAGCGAATTGGACAGGAATATGTGGACTGCTCAGAATAGGTTGCTGACTTGGTTGCTAAACAATTTTTTTCAGATTCACTTGAGAAATCCCCTAAATAGGCGGTTGGACTTGTATCAGAATACATTGAACATGTATTTTCTAAATAGTTTGTCTAGTAGGTTGAATAGGTTGGTAAATTGGTACCTGTGGAGAAACTTGCAAAGGTTGTTGAACAAACAAAGGGTTCCAAATGGTATTCATCCCTTGATAAGGAGTACCAACTAAGGGTAGTGACACAACATGATGACCTAAACCAACTTGAGGTATCTGACCATAGTTTTAATAATTTCTAGTAAAAGTTTTTCCTCCAACTGTAGGGTATGATCCAGTGAAAGTTTGTCTTCCTGTGGAGGTGGTTTCCCCCCAAACGGATTATAACCACCTGTTGGGTTAACTTGAGGATTACCTACACTGCCAAAAACCATATTAATGTATTGGTTTGACATCAAACTTTGGGAAGTAGAAGTAGATATACCATCTAACATAATATAAATTTGAGATGAATAAGAAGCTCCTGAAAAAGTCCTAGAAAGTGACTGATATCCAGGAGGAACTGACATACCACCATATAATAATGATTCTGGAGAGCTTGAAAACATGGATGTATCAGTGGGCACACTTCCAGAAATCATTCTTGACATATTAAATCCAGGCACAGAGTAATAAGGAGTGTAGTAACATGGAATACCTTGACCTAAAATGTTAAAAGGTGTGAAATACCAAGGATCCAATCGAAAATAAGCAAAAAGAAGGCATGCAGAAATTGTTTGTTCACTGGTAAAAGTTGGAGTACTCAGAGATTCTTCTTCCTCATCTGCAGTAATATCTTTAATGCTATTGAGATAAGGAGATAGACTATCATAAATAATAATTTTTACTTTAGGTGAATGTGGAGCAGGAGTAGGTGCTATAACATTTGAAGGAGACTTAGGTTCTGAAATATCAGACTTGGGTTCAGAAATTTCTACTCAGTTAGTTGTGTATCTTAAACTTCTCTAGTATCACATTTGATTTAATGACTTCAGTAACTACTGGTTTATATTGCACTAAGTATTTTTATAATTCTTTAGGTTGATTCACTTCAGTCTCAGATTCTACAATGGTAGATGTTTCTAGTTGATCTAAGGTCCCAGATCTTATTGATTTTGACCTTTCAGTTTTATTTTTTTCTAATTTACTTGGTGTATACTCAGGGGGTTTACCCTACATTATACGTGAATGTCTCGATAATTGAACCATAATGAATTTTAATTATGAATCCAAACAATATCTAAGAATCACACCTAAGGCCTCTTAAAAGTTAAAACAAACAAATAACACACACTAACAAATCTAGGAGCCAAACCACACAAACAGCCTTTTCACAGTGAAATCAATAGTTGGTGATGAAATCCAATGTCGGAGAAATCAAGGTGAAAAGTATATATAGACAGAGCGGGTGGAACAAGTTACCCTGAAACCTACTTAATGAACATGATCTAGTGCAAGTAACTCCACTTAAGCCATATTGAGTGAAAATTACCCTCCAAAAAGGTCCAAGTGAGTCTAGTTAATGTCTGTTCCAGGTAGAGCATATCCCTTCCTGCAGTCATCACCTCAGGAAATATCCCTAATATTATGGTCTCTAAGGTTACCACTAACAACAATTCTACTTCGAGGGGTAGTCATAGATCAGACATACACGCAAGGGTACAGTAACAAATCTCAATCCCCTTGAAAGCTCCTCAACATGGACAGTCTGAGGTTTACCTCCAAGTGACCCCCAAGTACTTTCAGCATCATTTGTAATGATTGCAAACCACTCTACCATAACCAACGAAGTGGGCTCAATCACTCCATTGGGTCCAATATGATCTCATGCTTGAATCCCTTGTAAGAGGAGCTTCCCTTAGCAAAATTGAAATAAATGGATTTACTCCCTATGGCCAAATTCTATTGTTCATTTATAGCTTTGGAAAGTTAACTCACTTCCCTATTCCAAAGCCCTACAACCTAATCTATGTAAGTGGAAAGAGCCCCAAAAATGAAAAAAAATCTAATCAATTTTATTAACCTTGCGTTATTAAGTTGTTTTTTACTCAATAGGTGATGGACATGAAACTTATGATATTCTGACCTGACTTAAAAACTCTAATGCAGTCGAATATAAAATTTGTAATCTTTTCATTCAATGAATTCCTAGTTATGGGAGAGTAAGACGCTTTTTTATTTTCAAATAAAATGAAAAAACTCAAATTCAAATAACATTCTTTTCCATAAAATGTCATTTTCACTTTGAAACAATTCAATTACAGAAATTAAAACAACATTTCAGTTCACTTAACAAGTCAAATAGCCATGAAATTTCCTTTTACAAGCAATCACTCATAATTCTTCAAAATGCATGGAGAAAACAATAAAAACCCAAAATGAGTTTGTACTAACGAATGTCACTAAATCAATAATGTCTGTAGTGTATCTATGAGAAAATTCAATATATATATATATATATATATATATATATAATTTCGTTTTGAGTTCATCAAAGGAAGAAAATATCAGAAAAACACTAAAATTGAGAGAAAACCCTACTTTCACTAATCTAAAATATATTTCACAAATAAGCAAAGTAATCACTAATCCATGTATGTTTGCAAGAAAAAATGCAGGGTCACAACAATCTAACAACAACCAATCACTTTTTTTATCAATCAACAAGTAACCAGACAAAACCCCACCCAAATTTGTGAAAATGAGTATTTCTCAAAAAAACTTCTTTATGACACCCAAACAAACCCAAAAATATTAACTGAAGGTTAAAAAAAAAAAAAATCAAAAAACAAAATTCAGACTTGATTAGAGGAAAATCTATTTTTAAAAATTCCCAGGATGTGTGCAGGTGAATAGTTAATTTCAATGCGCATGCCCACTACTGTTGAATAGAAACCATGCAAAATGATAAAACTCAAGGAAAAAATAAAATTCTTGTAAACAAATCACAAAATCTAAAAGGTGATTATCTTGACAAGACAAAGATCAGGATATCAAAAAGGGATTGAAATTAAAAAACAAGGAAAAGGAAGAGAATAGGGCGTTCCCCAGTACGGTCGCCAATTTGTTATATTGGACTAATCCCTCTTGCAGACAAGAGCGATCTCCCTTAGATTTCCAAAAAAACCTAGTAACAAGCAGGCACTCAAACTAATATTTCCCTAAATCTATATTTGCTTAAATCATAAAGCTAAAAAGGAAAGGAAATGAGATGCATGCCGTATTGTGAATTGCTTGATGAAGATCCTCGCTATGCCTCGATGCAACTCTTCAATGCTTGAAAATGACCTCCACACATAGAAACCAAAAGATCAAAGGTATATGTAGCATAGATAATTCAAAGATTCAAACTAATTATCAAGGATATTAGTAACCAACATCATTTCAATGGATAAAATAGAAATAACATAAATCATTCATCAGATCCATAAAACAATTTAGTGAGAAAAATAGATCAATTGTACTAATTCAAAAATATAGAAGAGTCTCACAACCTTTTCCTTGATGAGGTGAAGCTCCTCCCATAAGTCTACAATCATTTCCTTGGTTGATAAGCTCTCTAAACCAATTTGAACAGCATAAGTCTATCTTCAGCAACCTCCCTCAACCCTCTAGCCTATAGTTGATTTATAGGCCAAGAGGAGGAAGTTCTAGATCCATATCAAAAGGATAAGATCCACTAAAGGTGGGATTAGGGTTCCTTGAATAATGGGAATTATCTCCATGGTGGGAGGGGCTAGGCTTGAATATGGATGACCTCAAAGCTTTCAGTTGGGATATATTCACCCAACAAGGCTTCTAGAATTAACTTTTTATTTTTAACTTTTGTTGAGTCATGTGCGTGGTCCATAGTGTAAGACAGAGCGCAGTTCTACATGGGTAGCAATGGTGGGAATTGCACATGTGCAAAAATTGGCTAGGAAAGCATGCAAGTCACTAAAAAGAATGTTTTTGGCCTTATAAAACATAATTCTTGCTTTCTTCAAGGTGAATAAGTTATTGACTTGCAAGGGAGTGAATTGGAACACATGAATTGGATGGTGAAAGATCTATTCTAATAGTCATTTGTCATCATGAAAAAATTGTGTGTACACCTCATTGGAATTATTTAACAAATATGGCCTCAATACATTAAGAACTTATTCTCTTAACTACGGGAGTTAGGGTGGGACCTTAGCAACATGGAGAACCTTTGGCCTATAAGTAGAATACAATAGCCATATGAATATTTATAACTCTAAATAGGATTCTTATGGCCATGAACATGGTGTATGGTTTAAATTTGTAATTTGAGGCCATACTAATTCCCTCCAAAGAAAACGGTCCATGTGCAATCCTTTAGACCACTACGTAGGGGTTTCATAGCGACACTTTAGCATAAATGTGATATATGGTCACCATTTTCAGGATTGTGAAAGTTGTGATTGTTTTTTATGCCCGTTCCATGATATGGACTAAAATACAAGACTTTAGGTCAAAAAAAATTCCTTTGGAGCTCACATTCCATGTGTCGAGCCTCAAACCACCACTACAACCTACGAAATTGTTTTTTACATCTAATTAATCCCTCCAACTACCAATGAAGTTAGTACATTATCTCATAATGTGTGCATAATTTAAACCATATTATTATCAAGTCAACTCCAAAACCATTTCCAATATCCATTACAGAGTAAAATTGAGTTAGCATTCAATTTAAATGTTTTCAATTCAAACTCCATTTAAACACCATAACCCATAACTCCAAAATTTCTTTGTTAATTAATATATGAATTATAAATCATAAATTGTAAACACTCAAATGAAATAATTAATAACTATTTTTACATGACTTGATATTAATTCCAACCATTGAATGGTATGTCCAACTCCTCATCCTTGTCAACTACAATTAGGCTTACTAATTTTCATGTACCATGTCAATTTTTTCATGTCGGGCTCTCCTCGTCTTACTTGAGCTCATGTGGATCTTCCCATTCCACTAGCATTGGTCCATAGTAGTCATTGTCATCAAGAAGAGGGTGCTTAGCTAGCAGAGGGTGCCCAACTGGTGGATAGTGCACTACTAGAGAAGGATGAATGACGCCACCGTGGCCTCTAGTTTGTGCTCCTTTGCTGCCAGACATTTCGATATCCATAGGAATGTCCTCCATTGCACTACGCTACTGTCAAGGCATGGATGAGGATTAGCCCTTAATGCAATGTGTATTCTGTCTCTGAATTTTAGTGTTTGGCGAGGTGGAACCTATAAGGATCTAAGAGGAGGAATTGTTCCTAGACGAGGAAATATTCAGGAGTTGAAGACACAAAATATAAGCAATAGTTCACAATGTTGCCCAAGCATGACTCAGGTCAAATTCAACGTCTTAAACATGACCCTCAAGAAAGACATTAACATGACTCTCAAGAAACACATTAGCATCATCTTCATCTATGAGGTGGAAACCCAAAAAATTGCGAAGAGCCCACATGGTGTCATCGATGTTGCCCAGCTCCTGGGCCTCCAAGTCTGCAACTAAGTGTCGATATCGTCGGGGGATGTTGTCATCGAAGATTTATGCCCCTTGATGTTGGTGCTTAATCTAACCCCAATTAGAACTTTATTCTTTTTGTTGATTTCGCCTTTACCTTCCCTTGTCATATGACTCCTCCTCGTACTCTTATGATCAAAAATTGCTTCCTTGAATCTTCATGTTTACCCTGTGTCAAGAATATTGTTGGAATAATCATTGTAACTTATAAAAAAATCACTATTTTATAAAATAAAATATTAAAATCTTAATTTTAAATTAATAATTACAATTATTATTATAATAAATTAAAATTAAAAAAATAAAAATTAAACATACTAATTAAAATTATAAAACATAAATTATAAAATAGCATTTGCACATGACAGTGCAAAAGAACGTCGAAGGTGATTAACTTCGACCATTTGAGCTCTTCTCATTGCAGGAATTAAAGCAGCCCCAATAATAGCGAGTGAAGCAATTCAAAATGTGGGATGGAAAATTAGCCTGCAGGCTTTGATCAAATAACCCCACTTTATTAATAAGAAATGTGTTTTCTTGCTTGCTTATTGGTTGGAGTGGTAGTTACTTCCTTGAGATCCGACACATAAAGTCCCGGTCTCCAATACTCACATGGTACTAGGAAGTCCGAGTAGGTAGAAAGAATCTGAGGCGGTTCCAATGCAACTTATCGGGCCCGACCTCTGGATGACACAGCAGGGTTTGAATCACACTCGCTTTCGTTGATGAATCATAGTCGCTTCAATTTATATATCGCTCCAATGAATAGCTTCAGTCTACACAGATTCCCTCTGTAATTTTTTGAACTATATTACTTACAAGCATGCCCTAACTTTGTGAGGATGAACTACACATGGTTCTACGAGATTTGACAGAGTTTCCATCATAAACTTGCCGCCTGGTGTTAATGAGTGTTTTATTTCATCATTAGAAGTGGAGTACCACAAAGTTATTAATGCTTGACATTTACACCTTAATGATTCCCTTCACACCTGTTCAGATTCTATCAGAAACGACGAATTTGAACAGTGTCCCAAACATAAAACTCATAATAAAAATGTCTTCGTCGTAACTAAATAAATACAAATTAAAGACAAAAGAAAATAAAATAATTAAAAGAATATATAATTAATTAATGTGACATAAACACTTTCCATTTCAAGTCTAGAATACAAAGAAAAGGTCGGAGCTCTCTGCACAACAATGGCGGCACTATGGTTTCTGAATCCTTTCACTGCTACCGCTCGATAACTCACCGGAAAGCACCTATGGAAGCACGCTGCGGGTTTCATGGAACTGACTGAGTTCATGGACACTTGGATACTATGATGGCACTCTTCTTGGTTCCATTTTTATTGGTCAGCAGCATTTATGTTTGTGCCCTCATTCATTGATGGAGCACAACGGTGTTTCTCGTCTTGTCCGCTTTGGAACTCTGCACTGTCAGGGAACTGTCCCCTTAAGCACTCGATTTTTTGTTGCTAGTGACCTCCACACTACCCTCTCCCAGTTCTCCAGCTCCCCGTGATTGATACTCTCTGACCGGCAGTTGGACTTTGCCATAACAGTTTCTTATTAGGGTTATCAATGGAAGGGGCCCAGGATGAATAGCTTGTGGATTATTTGGAGGACCCATGTGCCCATGTGGAAGTTTGGACCCTTTCGCATCATTTATCCTCAGGTATGCATGTTTCTCACCCTGCTTCTTCTCCTTTTACTTGTCCTGCTTTATCTAGCTCCATCGCTTATGCATCCTCTCCTATTACATTCCCTGAACTGGATTCTTTCCTGGTACCGGACCTCTCACCCTCCTCCCCTGCTATTCTCTCAGCTGCTGATCTGGATCTCATCTCCTCTCTGGATCTCCATCCCCTGTCCCCTGCATCCTTAGCATTCCTCTCGCAGACCCTCTCTTACAACTTGTTGGCTCCCTCATTCACCCTATCCTTCTCTCTTGACCTAGTGCCTCCGCTCCCCGCTACCTCTTCTCCCCCACTCTCTACCCCCTTTCTTCACTTTCCTCCCCACACACACTCCCCCCCCCATCACCTCACACGGATCTGCTACATCCCTGGTTCGTCATCCATCAGGCAGTTTTATCATCCCCCCAATCGTCTCCACCCCTCACCCTCCTGCCTCTACTTTGCCTCCTTTGCTTATTGCTTCGACTACCCTACCTCCTGGGCTCCCCCCTCGTGCACCTCGTTGCCTGCAAGCATTCTAGACTCCTCACTCTTGGCACCGACATACAGATGGCCTATATCATGGGAACTGTTGTTCCTTGAGAAACAATTCTTGGCTGTGTACAAGAATCCGTGCTCAAGACATTAAAGACAGGAACCGTGGACAGAGTGGTGGTTGGTCATGTTCGTGGCCGGAGCTATGGGGTCAAAATATTGAAACAGTGGGTACAAGAGATTTCGAGTGACCTATTACAGGAGCTTCCCACCATACATACCCTTACTAAGGGATGGTTCGCCCTCCGCTTCACATACAGGGAACCCACTGATCTTGTTTCATCGCAATTCTGGCATATTGAGATGGCACCAGTGTTACTGAAGTGGTGGAACCCCTTGTTCGAACCTGATCGTGAACCGTTGGGAGCAGGAACTATTTGGCTTCGGTTGCCTGTGCTACTACTACATTTATGGAATGAATAGATCTTCAAGGATATTGGAAACCTTCTGGGTACATATTTGGACCATGACCGCTCCTACATTGACTCCGACAAGATGGAATTTTCCCACATTCTGGTACATCTGGACATTAGGGAAGGTCTCGAGGAAGCCATAAATATACAATGGTGCAACTTCACCAAGGTGCAGCTTCTGGATTATGAGAGGGTTCCATTTTGCTGCCATCGTTGCCACAAATTCGGACATGTTCTCAAAGATTTTCCATTAAATGGACAGGCACCGACACCTCGCACTCATAGTGGTTTGCATCATATTGCTCTAGTATTTATCTCACAGCAGCGACAGGCACAGCTCACCGTCTTCCTCTCGACACCTAGTCTCTCCTCACAGGCGGATTACTCACAGACGATTACGGATGCCCCATCTTGGGTCACTCGTTCTATGGCTGATACTACATCTACTGGACTCTTTCCGGATGATGGTACACCCTCTTCTCCTCCTTTTACATTTTTGTCTTTTTTATTTGTGGCATCTATTCAGTGCATAGAGCCTCCTCTCGATGGATTCTCCTCCCCTTCTAATATACTCATGTATTTCTCATGTTCCTCCATGTACCTCTAAATTAGGTGTTGTTTTGGTTCCATGTATGTCCAGTGCAAGGTTGTTGAACCTCATGGCCTTGACTTGATGAATTTTGTTTCTCTTAATGGTGTGAGTCGCCATATAGCAACCTTTACTATTTGGTTATTCATTGTTTGACTGTTCAATATGTGATTTCTTTAAGGAATGCATTATTGTAGTTTCTTCTTCCTTTTTACTATTCCCTCCCCATGGCTATCCTTAAGGTTATTTTGTGGAATCATCTTCCAACTCAACCTTGAAATCTTCATCTAATGTGTATTTAAGTACTGCAATTAGTTTCCTTGTAGCCACTACTACAGTTGTCACCTTCGGCCTTGGTATTTAGTAAGATAAATATCCTACAATGTGATTTTTTTCTTGTACCAAAGCTTCATAAACTTATTTTTTACATTAATATAAATTTCATTGGTTGAATCTATCCAAGAATATCCATGAATAATTTCAACATTATGCATATCTATTGCATTAAAATATAAATTAAAAACATATTTATTCATGGTGATATTCAAACCATAAAATCAAAAATCAAAAATAAAATGCACATTATCACCCTCAACATACATTATTTCAATATGATTTGCAATATTTAGCTAATCCAAGTCCATCAAGGATATCCAAGAATAATATCCACATTGTCCATATTTATAGAATTTAATTCTAAATGAAAAACATACTTATCCATAGTAATCTTTGAATCTTAAAAAAAGTGAGCATTCCCACCCTCAACGTGTGTGCATTGAATATTCTTTGCAAAATACCTACAATATGTAGGCCAAACCAACATGGATGAAATTATGTTTGTAGCTAGGGTCAACAAAATAATGACAATTTCATGCTAAAGACACCCATGAACCTATAATAGGAATTTCATAGGTGAAAATAAACCCTTATAACTCTCTCGATCATTCTTCACACCATGAGGTCACCCATCTAAAAATACTTGTGCATGCACAGCATCATAAAATTTTAGCATCTTTCCATCATTAAGCCATTTTCCCCCATTTGGCAACAACCTTGTTTATATTAAAGTGCAATTCAGATTTTCAATTAGTGGGAAAGTTGTACTTCCAACAATTTATGCATTCTTCATTACCAAAACCATTAGTTTTTCCTATAAAATACATATTGTTTGCAAAAAAACTTGCAACTAAAACTAGGGTTTTAAGGAAATAACTTACTTTTCAATAGACCTCCCTTATGTGGTTGGGGCTTTAAGATAACAAATTTTGAATTTCCGTGACTTCATTAGTAATAGTTAGAATACTTTTATAACCCTAATCTATAAATGGGAAGGTAACTTTGCATTTAATACCATTTGTTCCTACTACAATTAGGTTTATAAAAAAATAGGCAGTCATGTTGCATGAATTTCAACTTGAAATGGGAAAAACTTCAAGTGATGCTTTGATTCGCTATCATTAACCCAGTTATGAATTTCCATAAGAATTATAATTTTATTAGTGGTTTTGTCGCAATATGGTTCATGAACAAAGAGATAATCATGACATAAGAATTTCAACTTGAAATGAGTGCAAATTAATGTTGTTGAGAACTTTTGGAATCCTATGTATTTTGTTTGAAGAGCCCAACATTTCGTGTGAACATTTCACCCATCTTCAGGGGTAGTAAGCTTAACTGGTGATAGGAAGAGTGCTTGACCAAATTATATAGAGAATGGGGGAAGAATTAGTAGTTAGAGATAGCGAGATTAAAAGAATGTTCCATAAATGATAATTTTGACTAAAACTATAGAGAGAGAAATTTTAATTGATTTAAAATTGAAATTAAATTATAATTTATTATAATCCAAATATTTTCTAGCTAAATTAAATTAAAATTATTGAAAAAATAAATATATATAAATAAATAAAAGGATTAAAATGAATAAAATAATAATAATTGGTCAAAATTCAAAAGGAAGGGGGGCATTGGAATTAAAAAGTGTTATTATTTTATTAATTGTGTCAAAGGCATAATTAATTATATAATTATATTAATATTAAAATTAAAATATAGAAATAAATCAAGATGGAATGAAATTGGATTACAAGATATAAAGGAGTTGTCATTAGTGCGACTTTTTGAAGTTTCAGGTGCCAGAATCTAGTGAAAAAATTTGAGGTAAAATCTTGGTTTTTGTTATTCAAACTAGTTTTTTGACTCTATATATGGATTTAGCACCCTCAAAAACCTCTAGAGCACTTCGATTGTGCAAAGTTAGCAATCAAACTTCTCTTTTCAATAAATTCCTACTGGAATTTAGAGAAATTACACCGTAAAAAGTCACCGTAAAGGCCTTCAAAAAGTCGTACAAAAGACTACTCGATATATAAATGTTAAAATTATGATTGGAGATAGTCAAAAGGTTGAAATTTGGAATGAAATATTATTTAAATTATTAGATACCCATATTTTATTAATTATATCAAATATGGTTAAATTTGAAAGGTAAATTAAGACAATTAAATTAAATAAATATTATAATGAGGAATAGAACTAAATATGTATAGATAAATATTAATCATAAGAAGAAATCTATGAGTGCAACTTCCATTATATTTCTTGATTTTTCAATTATGACCCCAACTAGGAGATGTCACAACCACTTTGCTTCTATTGAGATTGGGCCTGTTGCAATCTAGGATCTTTGTCAAAAGAATAGTTTCTCTGCAATACTTGTAATCATCACTAAAGAGAAAACAAAAGGCCTATAATCATTAATTTTCAATCAGCGACATCTTCCCTTTCTAGACTCTAACTTATTTTTTTCTCTTTTTAAAAACCAAGTAGTTTTTCAAGAGGAAATCGTATATGCAATTTCTTTCTTCGTAATTTATACATAAATCTTAAGAGATCAATCTAAGTTTTGCAACCCTGTTTTTCCTTGTGATATTTTGAACAATAAATAAAGAAATAAAATAGAAAATAAACAACCCAACCTTAATTTTTCCTAGAAGAAGAACCTTGATATCATTTGCAATGATCCTTAGTAGATAAAAGATATAAATCGTTTACTTCATAATAACTAAATACTTCCACAAAAAAATATGGAGGAAAACTTATAAGGTGATCTGAATTGGATCGCTATATAATTTTTCATCCATCTTAATGTTTTTGAATTGGAAAAATTAAAGGAATTGGCTTACAAGACCAATTTTATCAACTAGACCCAGTTTGTAGAATTGTGGTATGGAACATTCCAAGGCCAGTTTGAGGCCTTCAACAACATTTTTCAGGGTAAAAATTTCCTATATAAGTGTAGGACCCTATGACACTATTATACACCAAGATACCTTTCCAACGGTGCAAAACAAATGTCAATCAATGTTCAAATGCAAAATTTATGCCTCCAAGAAGTTGACCTATTGTGACTAGCCACCATAATTCTAGAGGATGTCATGTCAACCCCTATTTTTCATGGAAAAGGGGCTAGACACATGAAGACTATGAAGAAGACTCTAGAAGGCTCAAATTTTTAACCCTAGTTAAGAGTTGAAGAAGTCCAACTTAACCACTAGTTGGCTATTGGGCTATGTTATAACCAACCCGCTAGGATGCAAAGGGTTTCCATTCATTGTTTATTATATATTGTTCTACAATAGAGAAAAACAACTTGGGGATGGGAGTGAGAGAGCATAACAAAGGGGGTATGTGTTGTATAGTAATCCATGGATCATAGGTCTTAAGTAACTCCATTGAGAGTGTCTTCCCCTTTACACATGCATTATTTCCATTCTAGAAAAAAGAGAGAAAAGTAGCTTCACCTTCCAGCTAGGTTTTCTCCTCAAAATATTTCCTAGAGCATATATTGGTGTTCATTTTGGTTGTTGTATGTTTTCATTTCATTATTCTATATTTTACATGTTGCATTTATTGTGTGCATAAACAACGAAATCAATGATAATATATATGGAATATAAAGGAATTACCCCTTCATAATATAGATTTTGGTTTGTTTTAATAGATATATTGTGATGAACTATCGAATGGAATATCCATAACATTTTACAAATTATATTGGTATTAGATCAATTTTTGTTGGGTATTTGTGGGAAGTTGCAGTGGATATAGGAAACTATTTGAGAAGGAATCCATAAAACCCCAACTAGGGCCAATGAATACATCTATAAGAATCCTCGAGATCTTGCAGAGGATATACTCTCAAGGCCAAAATTGTGGGTTTTAGATATCAACCACAATATGAAACTCCTTATGGCAGCTCTAGCAAAAAAATTTGGAATCAAATAAGATGGAGGTTCAAATTTAGAGGTTATATTAGAGGGGAAACCATGTAATCAAGAAGAAATGAAGAAGGAATCCAAGAAATAACTCAAAAAATGGTAGCCAAGTTCGAGCATTGTGAACCACTCATAGTACCCATTCAAGATGAAGCATAGGTGGGCATCAAGTCGTATCCGAGTGAGATAAATTCTTTCAAATTAAATCATTAGTTGCAGCACTTAGAGGTTTACTTTAGTGTTCACCGCGTAAAGAAGGAACAAAAAAATTTGTTTTCTTATTTGAAATTAGAGGATTGTGCATTGAATTCATGGGAAAGCCACATGGAAATACTTGAGTTGAAGGAAGATCCTCCAGTAATTAAGTGGGGTGATTTTAAGACTCTCGTAAAGTTTAAAATCTACCCTATCAAGTATGTGGAGGACCAATGGATATGGTGGCATCAAATGGAGACAAGGGTAGAGTGTATAGGAGTACACTAGGGAATTAAAGAAGATGGAAATAATGTTGGATATCTCTCCCAAGAACCTAGATGCACTCCTCAAGTATCTAGGCATACTACATAACCATTTTCAAAAGCAAGTGATGTTGTTCAAACCTATAATTATGGATGAGGCTTGTGTACAAGCAAAATACATGGAAAGCATAGGCCAAAAGAAAGGTTATTCAAGTGGTTCAAAGTAGTAGGAACACTAGGAAATTTATGAGGGGAAGAAGAAGTAAAAAGGGGGAAAGGACAATAATATAAAAACTATAGCATACCAATGCAAAGAATCTAACAACTATTGTGACCACTACAATTTATGTTCACACAAAGGAGCATTGTTGGAAATTACATCCATAGCTCAACCCAAATAAACATAATAAGGATACAAAGAATAAAAATCTTGTAGCCATAGATTTGAGCAATCAGGTGGAGAGAATATATAGCATTTATGAGAAAATTATTTTCACATCCATGCATAAGGGGGTGAATCTGAGTGGCATTCATTGATGGGAAGAGAAGGAGATAACTAAACTCTTCCATATAATATAGAAGTCAAGAAAATAAATTTTGGTGCTCCATTTCACTTAGGTTCATTGGAAAATCTCATTGCAACGGATTTTGTTACCAAACTTGGATTGGAGGTCCATGATCATCCTAGCTAATATACATTGGGATGGTTCAACAAATAAGAAAAACAGTAATCAAATAGTGTGAAATAAAATTTTCTAGGAGTGCTAGTTTTATTGATGAAGTAGAACTAGATGTAGTTCCACTTAATGTATGTGGATTTGTATTTGGGAGTCCCTATATGTATATGATGTTTGTA
This sequence comes from Pinus albicaulis, assembly GCA_034641835.2. Taxonomy (NCBI): domain Eukaryota; kingdom Viridiplantae; phylum Streptophyta; class Pinopsida; order Pinales; family Pinaceae; genus Pinus; species Pinus albicaulis. The sequence goes on along the minus strand of CM076570.1, from coordinate 317,461,047 downwards.
AGCTTCATGTGGAGAGCCAACTAGTACCACCTCATGGAGGATGGGAAACCGTTCATCATCAATGTGCACAAAGGAAATTCTAAAATTTCATTGGTAATTTCCATCCAAGCCAAGAAATTGATCAATTCTAGCAAAATTTATCTTTTAATATTATTGCGAGAAAATTAGTCTATAATAGAGTCAATGAGAGAAAAAGCAACCCTGAATGGGTGCACTAAGGAATGAAGACAACATCTGGAATAGTTTCTATAGGAATGCAAGGGAACATTATAGGAACCTAAAGGGATACCACCCAAGAGGTAAGTGGAGCATGAGATCGAATTGTTGCTAAAATATCCATTTCCAAGCATTAGATTATACAGGAAAAATGTATTAGAAGTAAACAAGGTGTAGAAGCAGTTGCAATAGCTGCTAGAGTAGGTTGTTATTTGACCATGTACGTCACCATGTCAGTCACCCATCATAATTTTTCCAAATAAGGATGAGATTTGGCGAATGTGCATTGATTAGAAGATGTTAAAAAAAAATTACTCTAAATAACACCCCCTACCTAACATAGATGATCTATTGGATCACTTGTAGTAAGCAAAACACTTCTTCGAGTTAGTTTTAAAAGCGAGTTATCATTAAGTTTGAGTCAAGGAAGAGGACACCTTAAACCATCCTTACAGGCTTGTTCCAAAGTTTGTGGTCATCCTTAAACCACCATGCAATAGAATACATTAGCTTCTACCACTAGATGATTTGTAAGCTTCCTTAAAACAATAGATATAAAGAACACAATTTAGCATTTTCTAGTTGTCCACTTCCAAATTTTATCTCTCTTCTTGAACTCACATATACCCCATTCAGATTACGGGGGTAATATTGGAAACCTAAATGTAAGGGTTATGGTAATTTGTATTATTCACGTAAGGCAATATGAAGTGTCTCAAGCATAGGAATTGTCAACAAGAGTCAAGAGATCTCTTAGAAGATGAATCCAAGATCACACATCATGTACTTATATGTATATCTTATTAATAAAAATGCATTCCATGCTTATCTCATTTTCGTGTGAAATATAATGGTTAATACTTTGTAGTGTTTGTTTGTTACTTGTGACAACATTGAACATAACATATCCCAGTTTTTCTGTGTCATAAAATTAATGGTAGCACTCAAATCGATCAACATGTTTGGAATAATAGTACAATTGATCTGCATGTTAACAACTAGGCTACAAGGATTCAAATATTTTTCGATGAGGGCTTCCCCCATCATAGGTTTAGATAGTTTTCCCATGACATGGACTATTTAGGGATACTTTGTTCTTCAAAAAGGCCTCCTTAAAAAAAATCTTGTCACCGGTTTTGAGTAAATTGGTACATATTTAATAGCTGAAAAAAATAGAATATTGACACACACATTCTTGAGCTCACCCAAGAAATATAATGCTAACTCTTCCTCCTCCTTCATTTTCTTCACCTAAAAAGTGTCTAGATGGGATCCCAATGTGCTCAATATATCAGTTTTGAAATTCTTTAGCATGTTGCCAATTTATGCTCTCATGATTCCTCCCCAAACAGTCATATCAATCATGGCCAGCATGTTTCAGGGTCCTCTGCCAATTTTGTAAGTTCCTTGTGAGTATCGTTGACATAACTTAACAATGTCATTGTATTCTTGTTGTAAGATATATCCTCCACTCATAAGTTTGAGAAGTTATATACAGTCACCTTTGATCCCATGTGTTAATAAGACATGACGTGTTTCTTTAAGCAAGTTTACTTTCCTCATTCTTTGCAGATTGTATTAAAATATCTCAACATGGTCTTTGATTCTTTCATTTTTATGTTGGGTCACTTGGAATAATTCATCCCTTCACTCCTTGCCCTTGTAGTACTCTTGATATTTTTCTAAGAACTTGTATTTCATTTATGCCCATGTCTTGATGCTATCATGTCCTACGCCAATAAACCAGCATAGTGTGGTGCCTTTAAGGGTAGTAGGCAAGAGTTTAAACTTTTGTGCATCAAATAAATAGTCATAACTTATGTAAATCATGTCAAAATTGAAAATAAAAACGTTGGGATCTTCCTTTGAGAGACCACGAAAATTTGGGAAGGCTAAGTGTGGGATATTCTTCAGCTTGGTCTACTCATCCAACTCTTTGATGAGAACCTGAGAGAAGAGGATGAGTCATTGTTAAATTCATTGGCCATGTCTTCCATGGCTTTGTCTTCCTCCTTCAGGAGTAATGTGGGAGTTTCTGGAAAAATAAACTCTTTATGGAATTTCTCATTGGTCAAATATTCTGAGGACAGAGATTTTGTAGGTGCAAAGGATGAAATTTTCATGATTTTAGATTCTATTTTGATGAACTTAGGTTTTTTCTTAGATAGATAACTTGTTGTAGGACCTAAATAATGTGGCAACATATGCCCTCCTTCATTATGTCCCACAATTTTAGTTTGAGAGAGAGTTTTGACAAATATACCAAGTTGGTCTCTACTCCTAGGCATCTAACAAGTTATTTTGTTGAAACAAAATTGCTAAGAAAGAAGGAAAATTACCAAAACATTAAATTAGAAATATCTTGAGAGAGAAATTCTTGTAAAACAACAACCAAAATCACATAATCATTGAATAAATAAATAAAACAATCACACAACAGAGACTCTACTATTGACAATTCCTCGGAAACGATGCCAAAAATGTGGTGGTTTTTAATTACATTTCCATACATAGAGAAATAATAAAAATATATTTCAATTAATTATGAATATGAGGTTCATGAAAAACTTGCAAATTGTTGTCCATGTATATGCTAATACAATCATGTATTTGTTTTAAAGTTGTAGAAACTAAATGATTGTCATAGTTCAAGACATAAGGATGACTTCACAAGTCACCAATTAACCTAAATCACACTACACTTGCACAAACAGAAAGCACATTGTCTGATCTATGTTGCAGGAAATTAAATCGCACTTGTAGGAAAAGTAAATCACACTAGTTTCTGGAGATGACTTTCTCAAGTGTTAAGAATGACCTTGACCGATATAATTGATTATGCAGTTGCATGTGCAATGAAAATGCATTCACTTACAAAACATGAACTCGAAATTTCTTGTAAATAAATTGAAACCAAGAACCAAATTCATAAAATAACCAATCCACACTTGTTCTAGGAAAACATAGCTATTAGAATTTTGAAAACAGGGTAATGTTAAATCTACAGTGAAGTCACAATAATGGGAGTTGCAGTGACATCCCTAACACGCACAATATTGTAATTCCTTCTCAAAATTGATTAGTAAATGATTAAGGATAATACTAACACTAGAATTGGAGAAATGCACCTATAGTTCAAAGTTGCAACAATTGGAAACCTATCAAAGTTGCAACAATTAACAATTTGGAGTTGCTTCAACTAAGAATTTGGAATTGCAACAATATGAAAATATAGTATATGCAAAATGAAATGGAAACATAATTATAACTACAACTACACTACGAGTATAGACAGTACTTGAATAAGGAGGGGCCCTACCTCCTTAGATGAGGCACTAGTTAGAAAAACAATAAAATATGAATGCTCAACACACCATTACTCAAACAAGGGAAATTGTATTCTAAAATGAAAATCTTCAATACAAATTAACATATTCAAGCTTACAAGTTCTCTCTTCTCTATCCCCCTGAGCTCAAGGAGAGAAGTGGATTTTTATATAGTGTATCTTATGTCTAATAATAAATTAAACAAGCGGATGGAAAGCCATAAAAAATAATATGTTCATCTTGTTACATCGATCCATTCAAAGAATGGAAAAACAGGGAACCAATGACTTTATTTTGTATCCAATAGGTGGTGGCTAAGTCAACTCCTTTTCTTGGTCATCCACTTGTCCCTATAGTTTTATTTCATTATAATCCACTTGTCAACTTGTTTGATTGGTCTAAGACAAACAACTAGATAGATGAATATCGCGCTTGCGCAACTGATGTGGAGTTTCAACATTGTCACTAGAGTTGCAACTATAGGAAAAACAAGGAGTTGAAACAATTACACCTTGAGTAAAGGCAACATGATTTGACACAATGATTTTAGGGATAACATGAGTTGTAGCATTCAAAATCACAACACTAGAGTCATTGCAATGGCAATCGTAGCACCACAGTCGCAACAATAGTGAGGATCTACAACAACAGTGAGGAGTGGCAGCAACTATGAGTAGTAACATTAGTGAGGAGTAGCAATAATGGTGGAGAGTTGCAAAAATATTTGAGTGTTGCAACAATTGTGGTCACATCTCTTAGTTGTAGCAATTAAATCATAGCTAAGCAGAAGGAGTTGTAGCAGCCACAGGGAGTTGAAACAAGTAAAAGGAGTTCCAACATCTATGGGGAATTGTAGCTATTGTAATGACCTTGTGTTGAGTGGTAGCTATGAAATTATTGAACCTTGCATGCCATTATTAGTACAAAAAGGTAACAATCTCCTGCAAAATTCTTATGAATATGCAGTAAAATGTCACATCAAATTATATTCTCACCTTGAACAAACATGTATCAATATATATGAAAAGGTGATAAGAAAAGGATGAAAATGGTGAAATTATGGGGGAAAAGGTATTATACAAGTGCTAAATATATGCTAATGTAGGCACCCATCCTCTTCCCCCAATTGAACTTGTTGTGTGCCCTCATGCAACCAACAATTATTATGAATCTGAATAGGTGAGGGTATCATGGAGGAAAATGAGGCTATAATTTCAAATGGTTTAGTCATAATGACTTTTATTTGGAACATTATGAATTTATATATCAAGAACATGTTATAGTGTGGAGATGGGACCCTCCAACTAAGGGAAAATTCTACCAACATGCCAAGTTGTATTTTCTCAATATCAAAATTGATCACTTGCTTCTCTAATTGAAACAACTTATTTTTCTCCTCGTTCTCTTCTTCCCATATAGTCTTGTGGGTTTCATAGAATTCAACCCACTTTTCTCTCTTACTTCTAACAATTTGATGATGCTCCCTAAGGAGCATCACTCCTTCCTCATATGATAATTGTTCTAATTTATATTATTTGGTCTTCACTCATTTCTATGGGATATACACTTGTATATTATTATCCTCTATCATATTCTATTATGTCTAGGTGGTTTCATTAATCAAAATATGCATAAGGTTTATTTTCTAGATAGCTACATCTCATGTTTCCTTCCTAGTGACTTGGGTTGTCTTTATGACTTCAGTGTGCGGTTCCTCTTCAATAAGATACCTTGCTCCTTGGGCAAGGAATTTAAGCTTCTCCAAGTACCTTATCATCTTAGGCTCTTCTATTAGAGTTGATTGTGACCTGAAGCCTTCAATTTTCCATTTCTGTGTTGGAAACCTTTGAGCACTACTAAGAGGGGGGGATTGAATCAATAGTGTGATCTATATACGATTTCTGTCAATTATTAACTCAATTATAGAATCACACATAATTTAGCAGCATATCATTAAACATGTGCATCACATAAGCATAACTGAAAACCATAAGCAACAATATGAAGAATAAACAATGCACACAATCACAATCACACATGAGACACAAGATTTATGGTGGAAACCCTTCCGGGAGAAAAACCACCCTTGTTGTTGCTACTATGCTCTGAATTTCTATTAATCAAGAAATTGGTCTTTCACATAGTGTGTTGACTCCCATCAGCATGGAGACTTGACCTCATATACAACATGCAAACCACTATTAGCTAGGAGACTTGATACTACTATATCAGCTCATAATACTTTGTTCTCTACATATCTCTACAGACTACCATCCATTGAAGGCCACCACGATTAGTCGATCCTCGCCCAACTACCATTGGACTATCCAACCACCATTGGATTGAGAAACATCTTCCTTTCACTGAAACTTTGTTATCACAGTTCCACCTCCATGAAGTCACTACTCCTCGCCACCACCTAGACCTCCTTTCGTCTATTTTCAAACTAGATCCAAAGACATTATGCTCAACCAGAAATCAAATATGCGTACATGCTCTCAGCAGAAATATCCAATCATCAAATCAATATATAAAAATTGCACAAAATATGTGCTCTCTAATTGCAAAAATGTGTCGACACAAATCTGAATATCAGACCCTCACAACAATAGAATGTTGCATAATACAAATAACATCATAAGACACATGGATATGTGCTACATGCATTAGTAGTTCCTGCAAAAACAAGTGTTAGAATCACCATCAAAAACTCCATCCAACAACATACACAACTCTCCAAATCAATCACTACACCAGCACCTCCAAATCTGATCTACTCTGAATCATGCTTCAGATCTCCTCACTATTCGGTCACTAGCACTCATAAACTGTAGCATCTACTCTCTACTCAATATCTGAAGCATAGTCTCACTATTCTTCATTCACTCCACACATACCATCAACATCTAACACAATCAACAACCACAAAGCTCACAATCCATGAAAATAAAATGTGTAAGGTGAAATTAAGCTTGGGTCTAGGATCAAAGGTGAAAAAATTGGACCAAATCAATCCACTAATGTCACTACTAGTGCACTAAATGTTTTCGCATCATGATAGGACCTTTTCAAACCATTTTCGGCCTTTTTAACTAATTATGGAAGCCTCTGAGAATTTCCATGCTAATTAAATTCTGAACAGCGCGAGGAATACAGAGGAAAATTTGTGAAATCTCTCAATCACATGCACGACATTGTCTCAAATCAACTGGAGCTATAACCACTCCCACAAGACTACAAGCCAGCATCCAAAGTCTCCCAGTCACTCCCACAAATTTATATGCCTACAACTATGGCTCAAACTGAGTGAAACCTTCAATCCTTCAGCTCAAGTCCTATGTCATATGTTGGATCACCTTCCCCTGCATCTGTAATAGCCTCCATACCTATGACATAGCCTCTGACACCTCTACAAGTAGATGAAACAAGCCTCCCAAGTGTCACTACCAAGTTGACCTATAAGGGTCAATAAACAAGGTTGGCAAGTATGCCAACAAGTCCTTCATTCTCCATCATACCTTTTCCAAGTTGTAACACGTCTAAAACACCTTTGAAATTTATGTAGCACCATCATCAAGCCATCACATCACTAAAAAAATTCTTTTCATAGGCATATACATGAATGCCTACTTTAAAACTCAACTAGTGTGCCATGAACCATCTCCATCACATGTAGATCTGCATGATCAACATGTAGCAGCATCCTCTACCTATAGCAACACCAGCAAACCATCATGACATGTCCATCAATGCACATATCATAGCAGCATCCTCTACCTAGATCAGCACTAACAAACCATCCTGACATGTCCATAAATGCACATGCCAACTCCTCCAAGACCAACATGCTACCATACAACTCCATCAATTCCATCACATGAGTGTGCCATCAAGAATACCAACATCAATGTCAACACATACCAACACACACCATGATCCATCAATCTACATCATCATGAGGTTTACATAATTGCATGACCTCAAGAGTTGACATCAATGCCAACACATCCATTTCACTGTCATAATGCCAACCAATAGGACCACTAAGTCAACATCCATCGCACATGCATATGAAAAGTATGATCATGACCATGAAGTTGTTGAAATCAATGCCAACACAAAAATTCCAACATTCTAATGCCTTATTTCTTCTTAAAGGAAATGTGTACAATGCTAAATAACATGGACTACTTAGTTTCTTAGGCTTCCTAGATTTAGATGTTGCAGCAACAGTTTCCTTTGGAACAACAACCTCTATCACTTCTTCCTCTTTTGAATAAACTTCAAAAATGGCAGCAAGACCTTCCCCCATAGGTTCTCTTGCTATTTCTCGTGTTGCAACAAGTCTCTTATTTCTTATTTCCTCTTTAGGGTCAACAACAATTTTTTATTCCCTCATATCACTTATTGGTTCTTGTATGCCAACAAGGCATTATACCTCAAACATTTCTATTGGTTCTTATGGAGCAACAAAGTTCTCTTCCACTTCAAAAAATTCCTAATCTTCTGCCTCAACTCATTATTGTGTTGCAATTAGGATTTCTTGTTGTGCTTGCAGATTTCCTACCACGTGAGTGTATATGATTATCTTCTTCTTAGGCACATGCATTAGCCTCTTTGCCCTCCTCTACTTGTTTCATAGGGGGTTTCCTGTTGATGATCTCCACATTATTTTCATCATCCATTTGTGGAATTTCAGCCCCACTTTATAGAATTTCTTCTTCAACAAGGATAGGTGGGTACTTGATGGCCAAGGGAATTGCAACAATGTATGCCTCAGCTGAAACTCTGGGAGTGGTATTAGTTGCGGCTTAAAGAGTTGCAACATTGTCATCCATGGTGGAGTTGTAAGTTTTGCTTCTCCTGCTAATGGAGTTGCAACTTTTACAATCTATGTTGCCAAGTTGTAGCTTTGAAAAATTTAGCAGGTTCCCTAATGACCTCATCCCATGTTATGACTTCTCAATTCATGGATCACACCAACAATAATTTTATTAGGTCGTGTTTGAAGAGAGTGTCCTTGGGTCATCAAGATTTATGTACTTAAATGTTCATATTTTCTATCATTTTGAGGAAAAAATATGGCATGTTTATGAGTCTCCCATTCCATAGATGTTCCATCAATCACATATGTGGGAAGTACAGAACTCCATCACGGCCTTTGTAGACAATGTATTTATGCATGGCCCAATGCTAAATTCTCCCATGGGTGTGGAAATGACCTCCTATAAAACCCTATCTCCTTGTTCAGGGCTTCCCAAAGCTCTAGGAAATTCTCCATGACCTTTGGATTTGACATTCTTTTACATAACCACCTCACTCTTATCTGTTGTAACTGTGTTACCTCAACCAATGTTTACTTTCTGACCTCTGTAATTATGCCTCACAACATTGGCCAATTTTCCACAAAATTGAGAGAAAATTCTATTGCCACTTAATCATTGTACTCATGAAACCTTTGAATATACTCAACCCAACCCCCCTATTGAAATATTTCCCACACATGATGATATGCTTGCAAAAACATAACTTTTGTAGGTTCCTTGTGAATGAGGGAGCCTCCCATGGTTTCTCTCTTTTGTCATAATTCATATGACTTGTACTATAGTTGGAATGAATGATTCGATAGTGGGAGTGTTCAGTTATGGAAGGAGCAACATTATTATGGGACCTTGTGTCATTGGTTGTAGCAGCGACAATGATGCTAGTGATTTGAATCAAGAGGTCAAGTTGGAATTGTGCCAATCAATGCCTTTAATTATGAAAAATATTGGGGAAACATGCATATTTACACTTACTATAAGTGGTTATGTCTTGTACCTTCTACACTAGCATCCCAACCCAAAAAACAACTTGAAATCATGTTTTCTGCTAGAGTTGCAGCATGCATATGGAGTTGTAGTAATGTGCTGAAATTGTAGCAATGTGAAAAGTTGAAGTACCAATTCTAGCGGAGTCGCAACAATTGTCTTTGACCATATCAAACCTAGTGTCATGGCAGGGAGCATTGTTACCTGTTCTGACAATTGGAATTGTAGCAATGGATTTTTAATCCAATACTTGCAAAAATAGAGTTTCGGAGTTCTAACAACAATGGCATATCATTGATTTGTAGAAATGGGGTGAATGGAGTTGCAACAATACAGTTTCAGTAACGGAGTTGCAGCAGCTAGACCATGTAATGGAGTTGCAGTAATGGTATTGGCATATCCTACATCTCTTGAAAGTCACCTTATTAGAAAAAAAAAATGTAGCACATAGATGTGTAAGCAAAGTAATTTATTATCATTTTTTTTAACATGCTATGCACCAGCCTAGACTGGTTTTCACATGAAATGTGCTCAAGACCCCTAATGGTTTTCATACAAGAAATTTTGCCTCCTCTTCTTCTTCTTCTTTTATATATTTTTTATTGGTAGAAAGGAGGAAGAATGATTCCTCATGTAGGGATTATGCTTTCTGGACAATTTCTAGATCACCATTAGGACATCCATTAGTAATCTCCATAAAGAAAGCCTTTTTTGATCAAGGTCGATGATATAGGCAAATCCTGTGTCCATTTACCATTACATGTATCCTTTATTCATCAACATTAGAAAGTGTATTGCCTCTATTATCATATAAACAATCATATACGGTCCAAGCCTTATAGTTAAAAACTTTCCTCTAAAATATTTAAACTTGGAGTTGAATATTAATGCCCAGTATCTGGATTTAATTTTCTTCCTTTTGATGAACTTATCATGTCATCTGGACCTCTAGTGTTATATCATTGCAGCTTATACAGGGCACTTGATAGTTCATCTAATTCATTGATCTATAGTATCCTTTGTTTATGAGCTTCAAATAAGTCTAGTCCAAGTTTTACTATTATCCTAGGTGTTTGGATCTTTGTTTCAATAGTAAAAATCACTCTCTTTCCATATACTAGTTCATATGGAGAACATCCCATAGTAGTTATTTATTTTTTTCTATAGGTCCATAGTGCTTCAAGGATTTGATCGGTCTAGTCCTTATGTTGTAGCCAGGCAATGTTGGTGATGATGGCCTAAAGTATTTTGTTAGTACCCTCTACTTTTTCATTTGCCTGTGGATGATACGATGTTGTTATCCTATGCTTGATATTACAAGTGCCCATCAACTCCTTAATAAGCCTTGTAGTAAACTGGGTTAATTCATCAATCACTATCTCTTGGGATATTTTGAGCCTAGTGAAAATTTCTTCATCGAGAAATTCCACTACTACTTGTTTGGTTACCATTGTGAGTGCTTTAGCTTCCATCTACTTCATAACATAATCTATGTAAACCAGGATGTATGAGTTTCCATAGGAAGAGATATTTATTGGTCCCACAAAATAAATGGTCCATTTGTCAAAGGGTTCCAGCACCATCTAGGGTTGCAGTGACATCTCGTTTATATGTACAACTCTACCCATGTGCTAGCAACCATAAAATTCCTTCACATATTCCTTGGAATCCTTGAAAACAAAGGACCAATAATGCCACTATAGGAGTACCTTTTCCCTATTCTAATACTAGTAAGGTGGCCCCCACATTGGCCATTATGGAAATTTTTTAGTATTTTGTAGACAACGTCTTCTTGTGCACATTTTCTAATCATAAAGTTAAGTATTGTGGAGAAAATACAACCATTGATCCATGAGAATATTCCACTATGTTTGATGATCCTTTCTCATTCTTTAGGAGTCAAGTATAGTGGAAGCTTTCCTACAACCAAATAGTTATCAATATATGTGAACCACTGAGAGTTAATAAATACTATGAATAGATGTTCATTGGGAAATGAATCTTCTATTTGACGCTCATTTTCGTTAGATGTTAATCTAGAAATAAAATAAACTACTATAATATCCTTCTCATGTTTATTTAGGATGGTAATATCAAATTCTTGTAATAAAAACAACCATCTAGTAACTATGTCATTGGTGATTGATTTTTTCATTAAGTACTTAATACCAGCATGAAAAGTATGTAATATTATCGTATATCATGTAATATAATGTCTATACTCATTTATGGCTTGAAAAAAAAAAAAAAACTCACTCACTGTGTAGTTTAGTTTTTCCAACTAGAGGTTTTTTGTTGATGAAGTAAATTACATACAGATTGTTTGCTTTATGTTTCCCTACAATAGCTCCAATGGAAATCTCTAACACAATTATAGAAATGTGGAATGGGAGGGACAAATTGGGTGCTCTCATAATACGATCTTGTGATACTTTAGACTTTAGTTCCTCGAAGGTATGTTGGCAGCTACTTGTTTAAAAAAGTTTGGCATTTTTGTTAATTAAATCAAATAATGTTAGGTCCCTATATTACTAGTATAGTCCCTTATTGTTGTTAGTGTAACCCCCTTATTGTTATTATTGTACCCTTGTAATCCCCATATTGTTATTATTGTGCCCTTAAATTATTATTGTTAGGTCGGCTAGGATTACATCGTGGCCCCACTAGGATTAGATTATGGCCCCATGGACTCCTATATATAGAAAGGAGGTTTTGTAATTTAAATCATCCAAGAATTGTTCATTCATGTAACGTATTGGAGGTTTCCCCCTCGAAGTGGCTTATTTATAAGGTGTTGATATCTTTTTTCTTCTCTTTTGGAGCTAGTTTCACAACATTTGGTGTTAAAGCTTTGAGATTCTAGGGTTTCGCTGCTCCAAACAGGTCATCGTGGAATTTTCGCTATAACTTTTTCTCTACGAAGGTTCAGAATCTAAAATTTTTAGAGTACGAAGCCAAAATCCTGAGGAACATTGTCGCAAAATTTTAGAGCTTGGTTCGCAATATTTTTAGAGATATGATATGTGCAAGTTAGGTCATTTTGCAGGCTCCTGAATTTAACCTAAACAGGTCATCGTGGTATTTTCGTAATAACTTTTTTTCTACGAAGTTTCAGAAGCTGAAATTTTTAGAGTGAAAAGTCGCAATCCTGAGGAGCATCTTCGCAAAATTTCAGCTATTGGTTTGCAATATTTTTAGAGATATGATCTCTGTAAGTTAGGGCTTTTGGAGGCTTATGAATTTCATCTCAAAGAGGTGATCGTGGGAAAATATTCATAGCTCTCTCTCTCTGAGCATCAGATTGGAATGCTGTAAAAAGTGTCTGCAAGTACACGGACTGTAGTTTTTTATCTATCAATTTCAGAGCCAAAGGAGGCCCTTGCGACGTGGGTGCTCACGTTCGCTTCATCGAACCGGCCCAAAATTGGGTCATTGTGGGACATTGGACACAACTTTGTTCTGAAGAATCCAACCGCATCGCACCGTAAGTATAACATGGTTGACCAGATACCACAGGTTGAATTTCCGATATTGAGACAAGAAATTATAGAGATAATTCAATTTCAATATCGTAGCCCTTCAAAAGCAAGCAGTGTGTATTTTTTTTTTCTCCGAATCGTGATAAGTCTTGTTTGAAGAATCAAGTTGAATTGATTCCAAGGCATATTGTAGAATAGAGATATTAGTATTGATTCCAAAATTTCCTTGCAAATAATTCAACACCCTATTAAGTTTTTAGAAATTCCTCTACTATGACTCATGAAGACGAAGAATGGCAACATGACATATCAAAATTACAAGACCAAGTGCAACAAATTTCGCTCTCGCAAAGAGCAACAAAAAATGACATGGAAGTTTTGAAGAAAGGCGTGGAAACTAAGATGGATGGTTTGAAGAAAGGCGTGGAATCTAAATGGATGGTTTGAAGAATGTCATGGAATCTAACATAGATGGCATGGAAACTGGCATGGAATATAAGATGGATGACATGGAAGAGAAAATGGAAAACATGAAGAATGATCGAAAAGCAGACATGGAAGGTTTGACAAAGTTGATACAAGAAATGTTTCCTAATGGTGAAAAGATAGTAGAGGAAACTCATGATGAGAACAAAATAAATGTTAATCGTGATTTCATAAACTCTAATGTTGGCGGGAAGAACCACCATATTCCAAAAATGGATATGAGGAAGTTCGATGGAAAGGATCCTGTAACATGGATACTACAGATGGAGCAATATTTTGATCTCCATAATGTGCAAAACACACAAAAGGTACGCATTGCAACTTTACATTTAGAACAAAATACGTTTGTATGGTATCGATGGCTTTGCTCCCGTAAAAAAATTGTCACTTGGTCAATTTTTACGGAGGAAATGATAGCACATTATGAGGATACAAAGAGCAACACCTTCTTTAGCCAATTGATAAATCTCAAACAAAGGGGTTTAGTGGGGCAGCACATTGAGGACTTCCAAAAATTGAATATAAGGGTAACTGATATTCCAGAGGAACACAGGATTGATCTCTTCATAGTCACTTTAAAGGATAACATCCAACATGAAGTTCGCGTTTTGGAACCTGATTCATTGGAGAAGGCATTCAGGTTGGCAAGAAAATTTGAATGTAAAATTATGGCGACAAGGAAGCCTACCACTCAATTCTATAAAGAAGGAAGTGTTGCTACGCCTAGATTTCCACAACCTACAAAGTTGACACCACAACAATTGGAAGAAAAAAGAGAAAAAGGGATTTGCTACAGTTGTGATAGCAAATACACTAAAGGTCATAAGTGTGCTGAGAAGAAATTATTTTACATAGATTGTGAAGAGGAAGAAGAAAATGAACAAGAAGAGGATATACACCAGGAACCAATCCTAGAAGAGGAAGAAATGAGTCTGACAATATCGTGTAATGCATTGGCAGGAATTACCACTCCTCAAACTCTCAAGATAGAAGGACATATCAAGAAGAAAAAGGTAATAGTGTCGATTGATTCAGGTAGCACCCATAATTTTATTCATTGTAAGGTAGCCAAGGAATTAAATTGTTTCCTATACCCAGCACCAGAATGTCAAGTGATGGTTGCAAATGGAGGAACTATAAATTGCTCTGGAAAATGCCATAATATCAAGCTAACCATGGGGGAATATGTATTGACTAGTCCAATGCTTTCCCTTCCTATGGGAGGTGCTGATGTTGTACTAGGAGTACAATGGTTACAATCTTTGGGGACGGTAGCTTTTAATTTTCAAGAACTTTTCTTGAAATTTTTTTCAGAAGGAAAGGAAGTCAAATTACGGGGTATTGAAGGGAAGTCGGGAAGGATAATAAGCTCTAATGTCATGACAAAGCTTCTAAATAAAGAACAACGAGGCGTAATTTCACAATTATGCTCACTAGAAGTTCTAACATCAAAATCATCTATTTCTGCAGATCTCCAACAAGTCTTGGACAATCATTCCAAGGTGTTTGAAACTCCCAAAGGACTCCCACCTATTCGTGATCATGATCATGCTATTCATTTGATTCCAGGAAGTGTTCCTCCAAAAATCAGGCCTTATAGATATCCTTACTTCCAAAAGAGCTAAATTGAACGTATGATTGCAGAAATGTTAGAGGCGGGTATAATTCAACCTAGTCAAAGTTCTTTCTCTGCTCCTGTAGTATTGGTACACAAGAAGGATGGATCATGGTGCATGTGTCCTGATTATAGGGAGCTCAATAAGCTCACCATTAAAGATAAATTTCCCATTCCTGTGATTGATGAATTATTGGATGAATTACATGGAGCAATTTATTTTACCAAGTTGGATCTTCATTCAGGATATCATCAAATTAGAATGAAGACTGAAGATATTCCAAAAACAACATTTCGAACTCATGAGGGTCATTATGAAGTTTTGGTCATGCCTTTTGGCCTTACCAATGCACCTTCTACATTTCAAGGGTTGATGAATTCCATTTTCAAACCCTTCCTTAGAAAATTTGCGCTAGTATTTTTTGATGATATACTAATCTACAACAGGTCTTGGAAGGATCATGTTCAACATGTTGACAGGGTGCTCAAACTATTGGAGGAGAAACAATTATATGAAAAAACATCCAAATGTTTTTTTGGAGTACAAGAGGTGGAATATCTGGGTCATATTGTATCTCACGAGGGTGTTAAGGTAGACCCTAACAAAATTAAATCCATTAAGGAATGGAAAGTCCCCACAACCATAAAGCAGTTGCGAGGATTTCTCGGGTTAACAAGGTATTATCGAAAGTTTTTTAAAGAATTATGGGAGAATAGCAGCACCTCTAACAACATTATTGAAGAAAGATGCATTTTCATGGACTCCTAAAGCAACTAAGGCCTTTGAACATCTTAAAGAGGCAATGTGCCTAGCATCAGTCTTAGCTACGCCAGACTTCACAAAAACCTTTATTGTGGAATGTGATGCCTCAGGAAATGGAATTGGTGTTGTTTTAATGCAAGAAGGAAGACCCATTGCTTTTGAAAGCCATCCAATCAAAGGAAAGTATTTACAGAAAGCTATTTATGAGAAGGAAATGTTAACAATACTACATGCACTAAAGAAATGGCGAACTTACCTAATGGGAAGACACTTCAAGGTAAAAAATGATCATGATAGTCTTAAACACTTTTTGGAACAAAGACTATCTTCAGAAGAGCAAAAAAAATGGGTCACAAAGATGTTGGGTTATGACTTTGAAATAATCTACAAAAAAGGAAAGCTTAATGTTGTTGCAGATGCACTCTCAAGAAATAATGAAGAGGTGGAAGCATTGCTTTGTGCCATTTCTATTATCTAACCAGATTGGATAACTGAAGCAAGAGATGAATGGAAGAAGGACAAAGATGTATGGACACTCATTCAAAAGTTGCAGCAAGATCCTAGTACATCTGATACATTTAGTTGGAAAAATGATTCTTTATGGTACAAAGATCGCTTATATCTTTGTAAGAATTCCCAACTAAAACAAAATATTCTTTTGGAATTACACACTTCTCCTTTAGGAGGACACTCAGGATTTTTAAAAACTTACCACAGGGTGAAGAAAGAATTTTTTTGGGATGGCCTTAAATCTGATATTCAAAAGTTTGTGGCGGAATGTTTGGTTTGCCGGCAGAATAAAGTGGAAACAATTAAGACCCCGGGACTTCTACAACCTTTATCCATTCCAAGTCAACGTTGGGAGGAGATTTCAATGGATTTTATCACAGGTTTACCTAAGTCCGAAGGAAAGGGTGTCATCATGGTGGTAGTTGATAGACTTACCAAGTATGCACACTTTTGTGCATTATCTCATCCATTTAAAGCAAGTACAGTTGCTACTACATTTATGGACACAATTCAAAAGATACATGGAAACCCAAGGGTTATTGTGAGCGACAGAGATCCCATTTTTACTGGAAATTTTTGGACGGAGTTATTTTCTTGTTTGGGTACTCAATTAGCTCATAGCTCATCTTATCATCCTCAATCCGATGGTCAAACTGAGATATTAAATAAATGTTTGGAAGGATATCTTCGTTGTTTTGTATCTGATAAACAAACACAATGGTTCAAGTGGTTACCTCTAGTTGAATGGTGGTATAACACTTCCTTCCATACTGCAGCAAAAATGACCCCATTTATGGCACTTTATGGATATCATCCACCATCCATCACATCATCTTTAAGAGAAAATTCGAAGGTTCAAGCAGTGGAAGATCACATGAGCATCAACAAGAAGTTCTCCAACTCTTAAAGGACAACCTAAATTTGGCACAAAATCGAATGAAACAACAGACAGATCAACATCACAGCGAGAGAAGTTTTGATGTAGGAGACTTGGTATTTTTACGGTTACAACCATACAAAAAAATGTCCCTCAAGCAAGCTAAGAAGGATAATAAAGTATCGCCAAAGTACTATGGTCCTTACAAGTTATTGCTAAAGATTGGTACTATGGCATACAAATTGGAGCTTCCTGCTTCTTCACGAGTGCATCCAATTTTCCATGTTTCATGCTTATAGAAGGTTATAGGTGAAAATATTCCAGTTCAAACAATATTGCCAGAACTTGATGAGGAAGGGAAAATCATATTGGAACCTGAAGCGGTCAAGGAAACAAGAACTCGACGGCTACATAATCGATCAATTTCAAAGTATATCATCAAGTGGAAGAACTTACCCACTGAAGATTCTACATGGGAGGATGAGAATTTTATACAGAAGCACCCAGAGCTACTCAAGCGTTGAGGACAACACTTTTTTGAAGGAGAGGGGCATGTTATGTCCCTATATTACTAGTATAGTCCCTTATTGTTGTTAGTGTAACCCCGTTATTGTTATTATTGTACCCTTGTAACCCCCATATTGTTATTATTGTGCCCTTAAATTATTATTGTTAGGTTGGCTAGGATTACATTGTGGCCCCACTAGGATTACATTATGGCCCCATGGACTCCTATATATATAAAGGAGGTTTTGTAATTTGAATCATCCAATAATTTTTCATTCATGTAATTTATTGGAGGTTGCCCCCTCGAAGTGGCTTATTTCTAAGGTGTTGATATCTTTTTTCTTCTCTTTTGGAGCTGGTTTCACAACAAATAATGGATGAGTTATCTATAAAAAATATTTAATAAAGAGACAATAGTAACCAAAATTACCCTAGGAAACTTTGTACTTCTCTTTGTGATCATGGAATCAACAGGTTAAGTATTACTTTAATGTTTTTCAGACCCACATGGATGCCTTTAGTTGATACATGATTTCCTAATATAATCTCGTTAGTCAACATTATCTCACACTTTTCATTATTGACAACAATGTTATTTTCCTTACACCTTATTAAGTTTTTTCTGTATTATCAAGGGCTTCTTCAAACACATTACCATAAGTGGTAAAATTATCCATGTATATTCCACACAATCATGGCCAATGTCATAAAATATACCAATCAATTTTTTTTTAAAGGTGGTTGGAGTGTTTCATAATCCAAATGGCAAGAAACAATAAGAAAATGTCCCCCATCAACAGGTGAATGTGGTTTTGTCTTGGTCCTCAGGAGGGACTGGATTTTATTGTAACCACTAAATCCATCAAGGAAGGAAAAGCATTTATTTCCTATGAGTGTATCCAAAACTTGGTCAATGAATGGAAGAGGGACATGATCCTTGTTTTTTTTTTCTTGAGTTCTCTATAGTCCACATAGAAACTCCAGTTACCATTAATTTTCAAGACTATGAAAACATGGGAAGCCCATTGGTTATTCGAAATTGGGTAGATGAAGCTAATTTTGAGAAAATTTTACAATTCTTCTTTCACCATTTTATTTAGTACTAGATTCATCCTAAGATGAGGTTTTTGAATGGGTCAAGATCTGTCCCTAATGAAAATGTTATGTGTACACAAGTCGAGATGGATATCCTCCATATCTGAATATGTCCAATCAAAAGCATCACTATGCTTTTGCAATAGTTTAACAAACCACTATTTTTTCTCTTTTGTCATCCCTCAAGTAATCTTTAGTTTTTTTCTATAGTTGATTTCAATTATTTCAAAATTTGACCCTTGGTCTTCTTCAGCTAAGGACTCGTGTTTGAGAGTTGAAGCACTTGTTGAGGCTAGAGACGACTGAACATTATGTTGCATTATGTGGTCAAGAGCATGTGTGTTAGAGGGGAAAGAGAAGGAAGAGGCAATAGAATCATTAATTTCCTCATCCTCGGTTTTCTCCCTAATGGTAAGGTATTGGTAAATAATGAGGACATGATGAACTACCTCTTCCTCGTCAATATCTTCTCCATCAACCTAGAAAGATTTTCCAAGGTCTACACTAGCCTTGGAAGGATGATAGCGGGTCACATGTTTAGTGGAGATGCCATGGGATATTGTAATACTCCTGTATCTGTAGTCTAGATATGCATTTGTAGTAGCCAACCATGGTCACCCAAGGATTATAAGGTATCCCCCTAAAGAGGATTTAGGTGGAGAA
Source organism: Pinus albicaulis (assembly GCA_034641835.2). Classification (NCBI taxonomy): domain Eukaryota; kingdom Viridiplantae; phylum Streptophyta; class Pinopsida; order Pinales; family Pinaceae; genus Pinus; species Pinus albicaulis. Next base: position 317,441,699 of record CM076570.1, on the reverse strand, counting down.
CCATGAAGCCAACAGGATATTCCCACATGTCTATGGATATCACTATGTCCTCTTGAATTCATTCTAGTTTAATATTATACTTGTTAGATAATTGAAGCACAAAGAGGGTTTGTTTGAGACTAGAGATTCCTAAGGCTTCCATGGTACCCCACATCATAACATCAATGGAAACACCCAATTCGATCAACATGTTTAGAATAACAATATTATTAATATGCACATTAATTTTTGAGCTACGAAGATCAAGATATGTTTCCATAAAGTCTGCATCCATCATAAGATCAAATAGTTTTCCCATGACACATATTATTTGGGGTCCTTTCTCCTTTGGCTAGGCATCCTTAAAAAAATTTCTCTCACCACTTTTGAGTAAATTGGTACATCTTTATTAACTTCAAAAAGTGGAAACTTGACACACAAATTCTTGAGCTTCCCCAAGAAATAAAATTCATGTTTAACCATATGTTTTTCTTGACCTAACCTTTCAGGGTAAGGTGGTACTTTAAGTTTACAGCTTGCATACTTAGTTCTTAAAGGTTCAAGAGGAAACTCCTACTTGGTTCTTCATTTTGAGCTTCCACATCAAGATATTCAATATGCATGGGAGGATGCTCTTTATATGGTGCCTTACAAAATCTAAGATGGATATCATAGTAGTTCGGGGAAGATATGGAGTAGGTTGGGTAGGTTGATATCCCAACAAATTGTGTTGGTTGAGTTTTCCTACCATTATTAGGGTTAGTTATGGGTTGTGAAAAAATTTCAGTCATGGAGGGGTGGATGTAGATGCTTGAATTGAAGAAAAATGAAGGAGTTGCATGGGTGTTTGTTGAGGGCCTCCATATATAGGATTTCCCTACCCCTACTACCAAAGTTTTTGAGGGAGAGAAGGAGTCATCCTAGGTTGAAAAGGTAGGAACCATTGCTAATATTATACCTTATGTATTTCATGACCATGATCATTTTTGTGCCAAAAAAAAATGTTGTTCTGCCTATTTTGCTTCTTGATAGACAACCTTCAGTTTAGATAGTGAGAGGAAGCTACTCATAAGATGTTATTTTCTCATTATGGCACAAATCTTAATTTGATCCAATGGAAACTCCTTTGGTGGATGCTTTATTCTACTCTTTAGGCAGAATATTGTTAATGCTAAATTTTCCTCCTTATTTTTCTTCACCTGCAAGGTATCTAGTTGGGAGCCCAATGTGCCCAATATATAATTTTTTAAATTCCCCATTATGTTGCCAATTTATACTTTGTGATTCCTTCAACAGCAATCCTATCGATTCAAGTAGGCATGTCTCTATGTCCCATGAAAATTTTGTAAATTTGTCATTAGTATCGTTGACAGAGCTCCATAATGCCGTCATATTATTGCTACAATATATCTCCTCCACTCATCAGGTTGAGGAGTTCTATACAGTCATCTTTGATCCCACACAACAGTAAGACATGATGTGTTTCTAGAGGTAAGATTTCTTTCCTTACTCTTATCCTATCATATCAAAATCTCTTAATGTAGTACTTAAGGCTTTCATCTTCATGTTGGATCATTCGGAAAACTTTTCCCTCGAATCCTTGTCCTTACAATACTCTTGATATTTTCCTAAGAACTTCTTTTTCATTTGTGTGTATATCCCAATGCTACCCTACCATAAGTCCATAAAACAAAGCAACGCGACACCTTTAAGGGTAGCACTGAAGAGTTTCAACTTTTTTGCAATAGAGACATGGCCATAACTTTTGCAAAGCATATTGAATTTGAAAAGAAAAGTGTTGGGATATTCCTTTGAGAGATCATTAAAATTTGGAAAAACTGAGTGTGGGATATTCTTCATCTTGGTGTGCTCCTCCAACTGTTTTATGGGGAACCCAAAAGAACAAGCTTACTCATTCTCAAATTTGTTGCTAATTTCTTCCAAAGACTTGTCCTCCTCCTTCCAGAGTATTTTGGGAGTTTCCAGAAAAATCAACTCATTATGTAAGGCTAATTATTGGTAAAATATTCTAGTAATAGAGCTTCTACAAATTCAGAGGATGAAAGTTTCACAATTTAAAATTCTACTTTGATGGACTTGAGTTTCTACTTGGCCAAATGTTGTTGGAGTCAAATAGTGTGGCTAGTATTGCCCTCCTTCATTATGTCTTGCACTATTAGTTTGAGGGATAGTTTTGACAAATATACCAAGTTGATCTCTCCTCCTTGGCATATAATAAGTCATTATATTGAAAAAAAATTGTTGAGAAAGAATCTAAATTAGAAATAATAGTAAATCGAACCTATTTGAAGAGTTAAAAATTTTTAAAACAACAAGTAAAATTAAATAATCACTCAAAAAAAAAAAAAAACAACCACACAATGGAGACTATACTATTGAAAATTCCCCAAAAACGGTGCCAAAAATTACGTTGGATTTTAATTTCCTTTCTAATTAATTAGAGAGAAAACCAAAATATTGTTCATATAATTACCAATCAGGGGTTTGTGGGGAACTTACGAACTTTTGTGCACCATATATGCTAGTACAATCATGTGTGTGTTCTAAAGTTTTAATAACTAAATGATTGTCACAATTTAAGATATAAGGATGATTTCACAAGTCATAAATTAATATGAATCACACCACATTTGCAAGCATAGAAGCACATTGTCTAATATATGTTGCAAGAAAGTAAATCACACTTGCGGGAAAAGCAAATGATACCAACATCTAGAGGTGAATTTCTCAAGTGTTAGAGATGACCTTGATAGTTGTAACTAATTATGCCACTACATGTGCAATGAAAATTAATTCACTTACAAAAAATGGACTCACATTTTATTGTAAATAAATCGAAACCATGGACCAAATGCATAAAATAACTAATCGACACTTGTTTAGGGAAAAAAAAAACTATTAGAATTTTGAAAACAAAGTTACGTTAAAGCTCTAACAAAGTTGTAGCAACAACCTGATCTCACATGATGTTGTAATCCATTCACAAAATTAATTAATAAGTGAATAAGGGTAATATTAACACTAGATTTGGAGCAATGTACCTACAATTCATAGTTGCAACAATTATAAACCTATCATAGTTGTAACAACCAATAACTCGGAGTTGGAGTAACTAACAATTCAAAATTGCAGCAATATGAAAATAGAGAATATGCATAAATGAAGTACACTATGAGTATAGAAAATAATTGACTAAGGAGGGTGCCCTACATCCTTAGACAAGGCACTAGTTATAAAAGTAGTAAAATATGAACCTCATCCAACCATTACTCAAACAAGGGAAATTATATTGCAAAATGAAAATCTTTAGTACAAATTAACAGTTTCAAGATTCCAAATTTTATCTTCTCTAGCCCTCGAACTCAATGAGAGTAGCGGGTTTCTATAAAATATAAATTCTATCTAATAATAAACTAAACAGGTCAATGGACATCCATAAAAATCAAGTTGTTCATCTTGTTACATCGATTCCTTCAAAGAATGGAAGAACATGCAAAAACTAACTCTATTCAATTGTGCAACATGTGGTGGCTAAATTAACTCCCTTTCTTCATAATCCACTTTTCAGTATTGTTTTCTTGTGTTAGAACATGTTTTTCAACTTGTTCAACTCGTCTAAGGCAGACATCTGGATAGTCGTGCTGGCACAACTATTGTGAAGTTGCATCACTGTCACTAGAGTTGCAACTGCAGGAAAAACAGGGAGTTGCAGGAATCCCACAATCAGTAAGGGTAGCATGAGTTGCAACAATGATGTCAGGGATAGCATGAGTTGCATCATCTATAGCCACAACACCAAACTCTTAATAATGGTGCTGGCAACACCAGAGTCATAACAACAATTAGGAGCAACAACAATTGTGAGGAGTAGCAGCAATGGTGAGGAGTAGCAGAAACGACGAGGAGTAGCAACAATGGTAAGGATTAGTAGTAATGGTGGAGAGTTACAACAATGGTAGAGAGTTACAACAATAATGGAGTGTTGCAAAAACTATTGTCACATCTCAGAGGTGCAGCCATTAAATCGTTCCCAAGCAAAAAGAGTTACAACACCCACAGGGAGTTGCAACACCTATGGAGAGTTCCATCATCTGTAGGGAGTTGCAACACCTATGGGGAGTTCCAACATCTGTAGGGATTTTCCACACCTATGGGGATTTCCAACATCTGTAGGGAGTTAAAACTATTTTCAAGACCTTGTGATGAGTGGTACCTATCCAATACTTGAATCTTGTATGTCACTATCAATATGAAAAAGTAACAATCTCCCACAAAATGCATATGAATAAGAATTAGATCAAATAATATTCTCATCTTGACCAAAAATGTATCAATATAGATGAAAAGGTGATAAGAAAAGGATGAAAATGGGAAAATGATGGGAAAAAATGTATTAGACATGTGTTAAAGATATGTCAATTTAAGCACCTGTTAGTACCTAACTTATTTATACTTTGCTTGTGAGTTGCAAACCCTACCTATTATGTTATATTATATAGCATTATTAGTAAATTATCATATTAATTTGGGTCATTATACATCTCTTCTTCATTTTAGTATATAGCTAAGCTAAGGAAACAAGTAAGTTACGAGGGTATTTAGCCACTTAACCCACAAGAGAGGAAAAGACATAAATCCATAGCAATGCTCCACTCAAAGGCCCCAAAGAAATGAGTCATGCATTTTTCTCTTCTCTTCATGCGCTTATCTCCCTAGTTCGTTACCAATATGATATGAGCTTCTAAGGTGGCTTGCTTTAAAAACAGATCCATCATAAATTGCATTCAAATTCTATTTAAAGATTTGAAGGAGCACCATTGCTTTTATTTCCCTCTCCTACAATAAACAAACTTTTTTCCTATCCCACTCCCTCTATCTTATGGTAAAGGAACTAAAGCCTGTCTCCTTTTGGTGAGTGGTTGCACACCTTCCCTCTCCCTCATGGTCAAGAAAATTGAGTTATTTTCTCTTTCCCTTAGAGTTGGGTAACTAAAGTTCTTCTCCTATTGGTCAAGTGCTATGTTTCTCACCCTTTGGTCAATTGTCTAAATACCCTTATCGTTGATTAAGGTTCCTCTCCCTTTATTAAAGGATAAAGTGGCTCCATGACTAAGGACATTGAACAATACATAACACTAAATAGCTTGTTATAGAAGCATTTATCTACTATTTGATTTTGTTTATAATATTTAACAAACAAATAGAAATAGTTTCTTATAGAAACATTTCCTTGTTATTTTATCCTCAAATAAACTTGTAATACATATATTATGGTAAATATTTTTTTATAGAGACACCTATAATTTGATTTCAATTATCAAAATTAAGAAACAAATAGAAAGAGTTTGTTACATAAACATTTATCAATTATTTACCTAATAACCTTGTGGTTGACTAACTCGATTTCCTATGATTCTCACTTATGCTTGAGAACCTAAAGTTCTTCTCTACTTAGTTGAGCAAATTTGTACCCAAGGATTTCATAAGTATATCATAATAAATGGTTTGTTATAGAAATATTTTTTCCTTATTAACCATAATAGGAAAATATTATTTTATTTAAAGGCTATAGAAAAACGCTAATGACAAAATACAAAGTTTTTCTTACATAATTATTCTCACATCCATATTTTTTTATTCTACGAAACATATCTTACAACATATTACAAAAATGGTGCTCTTCGTTTTTTTACATATAGCCATATTTACAAAAAAGAGTGGTAGACTATTGATTGCGAATAACATGATTATATATGGAATACATGCAAGATATTAGCTTCATACTAACTACCATCCAAGAGAGGTCAACACTAATGCTCAATGTTCATTGACTCCTTTAATCAGTGCACTATCTCTTCCTCCTTCAAATTGGCTTGTATCAAGTGTGGAAATTATTTTCTTTTGGATGTGAAGATTCAAGGAAATATGGCACAACAGGATGCATTTAACTTCCAGAATATCTATCCTTTGCCTATGATTTCTATCAATTTCATTATTATCATATGTTGGGACACACACTTATGCTCATTTTCATGCACCTAAGTTGTGACCTACAAAAATGAAGTATTGTTTGATTGAGTGAATTCCTCATGTATCTTTAGAGTTCACTTGAACTCTATAATGCACCTATCCTCTATACATGCTAGACAAATGTAACAACCCTGGTAAAAATACATGTAAAAATATATATAAGACCACGGTGATGGGACACGTATTCCAAGCTGAATGGTCAGAAAAACATCCTAGTGGGTGTTCATTTCGGTTATTATGGCTAAGGAAATTGGAAAAGGCAAAGGCAAAGGCTTTGGAAAGGCATGAGGCATTAATTGGAATTTTATTTATGAAAATGAAGAAAAGGAAGGTGAAAGGTCACAGGCTGCATGTAAGGAGGAAATTGAAGGAAAATAATGGAAAATGAAGAAATTAGAGGCCTCATTAATAAAAAGGCTTATGAGGATCAATGGGCGAGGGCTTGGTCAGTTCAGTTTTGGATTTCTCATTATTCTCTCTCTCTCTCTCTCTCTCTCTCTCTCTCTCTCTCTCTCTCTCTCACACACACACACATACTCTAGAGCACTTAGTGTATTCTTGGAGAACTCTTGTAGTGTATGGCATACTCGGAGAATTGGATCAAGAAAGCAAAGGAAAAGAAGGAAAGCAAAAGAGGACATCGGTATCAGCATCTACAACAGGTTGTGAGTGCATGTACCGAGTTGCATGTCTAATTTTCTCACTAGTTTCGGCATGTGTGGGTATGCATGTGGATTTTCATAGCCTTTCCATTTCAAGGATAGCCATGGTGATTGTGGGTTTATTTCCATTGATTTTTTTTTCTGGTTGGTTCTCATGATTCCTTTAGTTGTTGGGTTGACTTATTAGTTCTTAGCAGCCTTAGTTGGACAAATGCTTTGGAAGCTCGACAGACAACTGTGGGTTGAGTTACTAGTCCTGGAAGCCTTGGTTGGACAAACACTCTAGAAGACCTAGGTGGGTTGAGTTACTAGTCCTGGAATTCGTGGTTGGAAAAAAACTCTTGAAGCCCTGTAACAGTTGGAGTTGAGTTACTAGTCATGGAAGCCCTGGTTAGAAAAAACACTCTGGAGCCCTGGAGTAACTTGGATAAAGACCAATATGTGATGGTTAGTGATGTCCAACCATGAGGTGGAATCATTTGTTTGGGGTTAAGACGGTTTGGTCTTTGGAGCCCTGGTTTGGTGTTGATTGATGTGTTTGATAAAGTCCCACATTCATGCTTGGAATATGGCATGGGGGTGACTGGCCGAAGTGAGATTTGGCTCAGCCATGTCTATGGTCGAGTGGAACATGGAAGTCCCATTCCGAATTGGTTTTTACGTTCATTAATGAAAGGTTCATTGCCTTGGTATTTTGTGTGTATATGAAATGGTCTATATATAGATTATATTGTTGATGTATCCATGGTACTTCTCTTGGTATTACACTGGTTATAAGCATGTATTGTGATAGTGATGAGGTATGGTTCTCTCCATGTTTTTACTTGCAAATAAATTCACAGTGCTATGGTTAAATTGATTAAATTATAGCTTATAATGTAGGGGAGCAATGCTTCGTAGCCATTTTCAGGTAAGAAAGAGACCCCTTTGTTTAAAGATGTTGTTTATCCCTGTAGATGTTATGTTTGTGACATGTTTGACGAAATTCCTGTCATGGTTGGGTTGAGTGGGATGAGTTCCTGATGATGTGATTGCTTCCATGTGTTTTTTTAAATGTTATTTACCCTCTCCTGAAGTTACAGGAAGTTCTCGATAGTGACCTGGGCGTAGGGGTTGAAAATGTGGCACAAATCCCGAAGCTACAAGCAGAAAATTTGTTGTTTGGGCCTAAGTCGCTACCTTTCCAAGGCTATCCCATGGCTCTAGGGTCTCGATTCACTCCCTTTCCCTTACAAGCCTGCGGCTCAGCCTCAAAGGGGATAAAAATCAGTCCCCCCTCAGGGAATAGGGCCCTGGAAGTTTGGGTTACCTCTTAGGAATGTTAATGTTGCAGTGTAAGGTATGCTTTTGGTGTTTCCGTCAGTTCCACTTCCTTAAGGTCATCTAGGAGGTTGAATCTCATATTAGTAGCCTCTTGTCACATGTTTACCCTATTTTTCCAGTTACTTGGGTGGATGTTGGCTTGAGGGGTCCTAACCCAGGTTCGGATTTATTGCGCAACCAACAAACCCTCCAACTACTAGCCCTTTCGCCAATGACCTGCTTGTGCAGATCAAAGTCTCACTTAAAGCAGTATGGGGGGGTGTTGGAACCAGGTTTCCACACCCTGAGGAATATTTTGATATGGTGGCCCTAATCAGACTCGTAATATAACTTAGAACAAATGCATGCATAAATAGATCAATAAGCTAACAGATCAAATTCATCGCAGATTATCCCAGCATGAAATATATATGTCTTTGCGCATAGTAAACAGATACACCTAATCATATATATTCATCAATCATATACTTGATTCATAATACACTTCATTCATTCGTGCAAATGCATTTGGTCATAAAAATAAGTAAAAGCGCAATCACAAAACCAATTCTGATCTCAAAGTAATAAATAGAACAGATTCGCAGTAATCAGATAAATAACACATTAAACACATAACATATTTTATTCAGTTTTCCAAAATTGTATTTTTCCTTAATAGATCCAACAGTTCAGTACATGCAGGCTTCCCTTACAATTTACCCTTCTGCGCACACAGTTAGGACCAGGTCTCTGCGCACACAGCTAGCAGGAGCCTTTCTACCCAAAAACCCAGACGTAGACTAAAATCCTTAGAAAACGTTCATCAGCATAAGCATGAGATTCTCCTCCTACTTGACTCGATCTATCTATATTTATAACAATCTTAGCGCGCAGATACTATGGTCTCAAACCATGGTTTGGGGCCCATAGTTTTCCTTTAAAACCCATTTACATAAAATAGGGACCCCAAAGCCCCTTTGACTCTTCCGTGCAGCGTGCACAATAAAATATATACAAAAACTTTACCAAAATTTACCCCAGGGGACCTCGCTCCAACAGTAGATGTGGGAAGACAGTGTTATAGAGTGGTATCAGAGCATGGTTCAACTTTCAAACTTGATGGGTGGTGTGTTGGTCGTGCTTTTATATTGATTGCTTACGTGTTTTCATACCTACGTTGTATGTTTTTGTTGCGCTTGTGTTGTGTTGGCCATGGTGGCAGTGGTGCTTCCATGGAAGTGCTTATGGTTTTGTCGTCAATATGTTGTCATGAATGTATGACTAATTATGTGTTGTTCTCGCTTATGTATTGTCCATCTGTGCTTGCTTACATGTTTCTACATATTGTACATGCATTTCTTGTTTATGCTAGGTCACATATTGGTCATGCTTGCATATTGTCCATGTATGATTTCTTGTGTGAGGTTATGTGTTGAACAAGCATTGGTTGTTCATAATTGGTTAAACATGTCAAGTGGGTGCATATGGTCAATTTGCATTGGTTTGGCTGAGGTTGTTGTGCATAAGGTCATTGTACGCAATTAGGACATCATGATGATATTGGTATGTTATGATGCTAATGTGTTGGATGAGATAGAGTAGGAGATGCGGATCATCAAAGTGAAGTTGCAACATTGGACCTTGAGGCAAGAGCAGATCGCCATACAAGTTGTATGCTTGGCACGTAGGTTTGTGATTCATGTTTGTTGTAAGAATTAGGGGTACCTATATGTTTGTTGTTCTATTATTACTATGGTTATGTGTATTCCTTTCATTCTATTTATGTTATGGTTACATGCATGATATATTCTAGTTAATTAGTGTGATAATATGTACATGTGTCGGTTAGTCAAGCATGGTATTAACTTGTTGATTATGTTATATTTAATTGATGAATATGTTAACTTGTACTTAGATCAGTAACTATGTTATACGTTGTTGATGAGCATGTTATATGTTAATTTATTGTTCTGGTATGCTAGTTAGCTTTATGATTAGGTTACATGTTGTTGATGAGCGTGATATATAGCTTATTGTTGGTATATGCTAGTAACTTGATGATTAGGGTTATTTCATTAAGATCTTGATGTCATATGTATCATATTCGTTGGATTGGCTTATGTATATGGTTAGGGTCATTATGTTCATGTATGAATAGATATAATTTTTATATTGTATTGTACTAATTTAGGCTAACCATACATATGTGATTGTTATGTATGAATGACAATTGATTGTGAGTTTATGATCTGAACATGTTATTTGGTTACTTTTATGGATATATTGATATTATTTATGTTGAGTTGAGGTGTTGTGAATTTATATTGTGCTAATATATATTGATTGTTCAGACAAGATAGCCTCCCCTGAGATACATTGAGGTATGAGATTGTTTATGTCGTATACTTGGTGCTTGACTGTTTTGAGTGTTTGATTATGTCATCTAGTTTATCTATTTAGCATGGTATGTTTACAAGTTGTTTGAATGTTTGATTAATTGCATGATATGAGTTTTTATCTATAAGATTGCATGAAGGAATGATATTGATTTAATATATTTGTGCTAACACATATGTACTGAGGTAGTCAGTATATACTTGAGTGTAAGCAGGTGATAGTTGTAGCATTATGTATTATGACCGATGAGTGTGAGTTGATTATTGGTTATGACATGGTTGTTAGTTTGGGTAAAAGTTGGTATCGAATTGATAGATATGTTGTCTTGATGTTTGGTACATATGGTTGACATGTGTGTTCAGTTACAGGTCAGCATGCTTGGCACAACAAGGTAAGGTAAATAGCATGTTGTATGTTTATTTATGCACTGACAGTTATATGTTTATGGTAGTATGATGCAGGTATTACATGGCAAGAGAGACTATTATGAAATCTTGAAGAAGGCTCGGGTTGAGATTTCCTTGGGAACCATGGGAATTGAGTCATGGTGTTTGTTGCTAGCCTTGTGTTTTTGGTCTTTTGTGATTTACTTGTGCTTGATTTGTGGTTTTTCTTATGTCTAGTGCAAGGCCTTGCCACTTTGTTGCGTTTTCATATTGATTTTGGTTTTCATGGATTTATTCTTGTTTCTTTCTTATTCTTGCCTTTTGTTTGAGAGTCTTGGGGATCGGTTGGGAAATAGGAAAATTGATGGAGCTATGTGAGAGCTTTATGGTACCCAATAAGTAATGAAATACTTGGATGAAGCTCGGTGCATGAGTAAGCACAATAAAAGGTAAGAGTATGATATTTGGTTGGACTGGTTGGGTCCATTGTGGTAAATGGATGGAGGTAGCATAGACATGAGAAAGGAAACAGAAAAGGTAAAATGAATAAGGTGTTAGATGCCTTGGCTATGTTGGGAACTGTTTTTCTCAAAGTTGTGCATGTTTTTCACGTATAAGGAAGTTCTCTTAACCTATATCTTATGATATCTAGCAATGGCGTTGTTATCATGATTTTGTTGATGTTTATATATGTATACATGTATGTGAGTATGTATGTCATTGTCTGGTAGGATCATGATTTTTTTATGCTAATATATATATATATATATATATATATGCATTTATCTATGTAGTCACTATATGACAGGGTTTTCAAGGATCATTCTTGTGGAGGAATAATTTCTTATGCAGGTGAATGGCATGAAGAGGTTCTTTGTCTTATGAGGAATCAAGTGGGAAGATTAACTCTGACAATCCATGACATCAATATCATGTGTAAATGAATTGATATTACATGCTTGTACTATGAATATGTTTATGTCATGGGCATGTAATGTTGAGGGTTACATCAACGAAGTGAAATTAGTGTGATCTACGACATGCTAGGGTGAGCATGGATAGTTGAAAGACACTAGAAGCAAGGTTTCTTGTGGGGTCAAATTTTGGTCCATGGATGTGTAGTTCTATTGTTGTGTATATGTTGTTAATGTTGTATATTCAATGATTATATCTATGGTGATGTGTAATGTTGCATATGTAGTATCGTGTACATATGATGTTGTATGCCTGTTGTATATATGATGTTGCATATGCAGTGCCAGGTATAGATGGTGCTATGTACATCTTGGATCTATGATATCGTGTATGTATAGGTTCTATGTACATGTTGAATATGCAGTGCTATGTACATATGGTGTTGTGTGCGTGATGTACATATGGTGCTATGTGCATTTGGTGTTGTGTGCATGTGGTGCTATGTACAAGTTGTACATGTGGTGTTGTGTGCAGGCAGTGTCGTGTACATGTCATGCATGTGGTGCTATGTACATATGGTGTCGTGTACATGTCATACATATGGTGTTGTGTACATGTGGTATTGTGTACACATTGTACAGGTGGTGCGATGTACATTTGGCATTGTGTACACGTTATGTAGGTGGTGTCATGTACATGTAATGTTGTGCACTCGTTGTGAAGGTAGTGTGTGTACAAGTGGTATTGTGCACATGTTGTGCATATGATATTGGTATGCATGTGGTATTGTGTGCATGTCGTACATGTTGTGTTGCGAGCATGCGGTACTATGTATGTGCATGGTGTAGTCGTGGTATCGTGACATGTGTATTCTTTGTGTTGTACTATGTATATGTATATGTATTGTGTTGTGTTGTACAACGGGTGCGGGTGTATGTATTGTGCGGTGTTGCATGCCTTGTGTGGATGTACGTGTTGAACAGTGTGTTTGGGTGCTTATCGAGTGTGGCAACCGATCCGGTATGTGTACAGAAAGAACAAAGGCAAAAGTAAGGACCGATGAAGGATAAGTATCGATATTTTATTATGCATGTGATATGTGATTCTGACTTATGACGATTACATGTGATTTATGATTATGGTTTATGATAATTGCATGTCATTTATGATTTTGATCTATGATGGTTTCATTTTGAGCTAACCAGATATGATATGTTTATACATGATGATTTGATCAAACAACTGGTTTTACTTGTGTGACAAGAAGTGATCATAATTGCAAGTGTACCTTATTGACGAGCTACCAATGAGGTACGATGTGAATTTATTTCAATTTGTTTTGAATCTAATGGAAGTTATGTGCTTGGTACAGGAAGCACAGAAATGCTCAGCTGTGTGGTTGAAACCTATTGCAAGAACTAGCAACGTCAGCAAAAGGAATTGAAATAGGCAACGAAAACTATTGGTAAATCACTTCAGCAGTAGGGCCATTGTGGGACACTAGTTCCCAATAGTCTCCATTGATTTCCATGAGCATGCTATGACTGGTATGATGGTTTTGAGGTAGGTATATTCCTTATTTATTCGAACTTCTAATGCGAGGAAGCCTTTCCAAGGTATGGACTTCCTGGGATGGGGGTTCCAGTGGAACTTGAAAGATGAGTGACTACGCGAAAGGGGTGATCAGATTGCCCATGGGATTATGTAGCAGAGAAGGGAAGGGAAGGTCGGGATGGATTTGTTTTGGTAATTAGCATTATCGGATGGATTCAAATTCACATTAGGAGTGTGCCTCGGAACAATGAGCCGGTAAATATTCACTAAGTTGACAAGTGGCGCATGATTGTAGCACTGGACATTGGATGTAGATTTGACTTTGACAGTGGATTCTGGACTTCCTGGGAAGGAGGTCAATCCTGGTACTACTTTTAGGGTGGAGGTGTGAGCCTCCGGATTCCCTTGTTGTTGATACGGGCATCGTATCCTTCTATTTGTTGGTTGAGAAAATGTGTATATGTGTATATATGTATATTATTGTAAATATTGTATCGAGCGGGCTTATAAAGCTCCACAAATGATATGGTTATTTGTTGGTTGAAGAAAATGTGCATAAGTATATGTGGTTGTGATTTTAAATACCATAATGAGTTGTGTTATAAAGCTCTAGTAAACGGTATGATTATCATGTGTTAGCAGGTTATTCATTTTAAATATTGTAATGAGTTGTGTTATAAATCTCCATAGGAAGTATATTTTGTTTTCAGCGGTTTTTTGGTTTGTAGGTGTCACTGAACACCGAGGAGAGCGTTCACCCAAGAGGAAGGGTTCTGTAATAGCCTTGGTAAAAATATATTTAAACTATATATATATATATATATAAGACCACGGTGATGGGACACGTATTCCAAGCTAAATGGTGGGAAAAAATCCTAGTGGGTGTTCATTTCAGTTATTATGGCTAAGGAAATTGGAAAAGGCAAAGGAAAAGGCTTTGGAAAGGCATGAGGCATTAATTGGCATTTTATTTTTGAAAATAATGGAAATTAGGAGAAAGTGGAGGTGAAAGGTCACAGGTTGCATGTGAGGAGGAAATTGAAGGAAAATAATGGAAAATGAAGAAATTAGAGGCCCCATTAATAAAAAGGCTTATGAGGATCAGTGGGTGAAGGCTTGGTCAGTTTAGTTTTGGATTTCTCATTATTCTCTCTCTCTCTCTCTCTCATACTATTGAGCACTTAGTGTATTCTTGGATTACTCTTGTAGAGTGTGGCATACTTGGAGATTTGGATCAAGAAAGCAAAGGAAAATAAGGAAAGTGGAAGAGGACATCAAGACCAACATGTACAACAGGTTCTGAGTGCAGATACTAAGTTGCATGTATTATTTACTCACTAGTTTTTTCATGTATGGGTATGCATGTGGATTTTCCTAGCCTTGCCATTTCCTGGATATCCATGGTAATTGTGGGTTTATTTCCATTGATTGTTTTCTAGTTGGTTCTCCTGATTCCTTTAGTTGTTGGGTTGATTTATTAGTTCTTGGAAGCCTTGGTTGGACAAACGTTCTGGAAACCCGATGTCAACTGTGGGTTGAGTTACTAGTCCTGGAAGCCTTGGTTGGACAAATGCTCTGGAAGCCTTAGGTGGGTTGAGTTACTAGTCCTAGAAGCCCTGGTTAGACAAATGCTCTGGAAGCCCTGTAATAGTTGGGGTTGAGTTACTAGTCCTGTAAGACTTGATTAGAACAAACAACCTGGAGCCCTGGAGCATCTTGGATAGAGACCAATTCATGATGGTTAGCGATGTCCGGTCGTGAGGTGGAATCACAGGTTTGGGGTTGAGAGGGTTTGGTCTCTGGAGCCCTGGTTTGGTGTTGATTTATGTGTTTGATAAAGTCCCACATTCATGCTTGGAATATGGCATGAGGGTGACTGGATAAAGTGAGATTTGGATGAGCCATGTCTATGGTCAGGTGGAACATGGAAGTCCCATTTTGGGTTGGTTTTTACATTCCTTAATGAAAGGTTCATTGCCTTGATATTTTAAGTGTATGTGCACTGGTCTATATAAGGATTCTATTGTTGATGTATCCATGGTACTTTTTTTGGTGTTACGTTGGTTATAAGAATGCATTTTGATAATGATGAGGTATAGCTTTCTCTATGTTTTTACTTGTAAATAAATGCACAATGTATCTATGGTTAAATTGATTAAATGATAGCTTATAATGTAGGGGAGCAATTCTTCTTATCCATTCTCAGATAAGAAAGAGACCCCTTTGTTTAAATCTGTTGTTTATACATGTAGATGCTAAGTTTGTGACATGTTTGAAAAAATTGCTATCATGGGTGGGTGGGGTCGGATGAGTTTCTAATGATGTGATTGTTTCCATATGTTCGTTTCAATGCTATTTTCCCTATACTGAAGTTACAAAAGGTTATAGGCAGTGACCTGGGCTCAGGGGCTGAAAATGTGGCACAAATTCCAGAGCTACAAGCGGAAAATTTGTTGTTTGGGCCTGAGCCGCTACCTTACCAAGGCTAGCCTGCGGCTCTAGGGTCTAGAGCCACTCCCTTGCCCTTAAAATCCTATGGCTCAGCCTCAAAGGGGCTAAAAATCAGCCCCCCCTCAGGGAACAGGACCCTAAAAGGTTGGGTTACCTCCTATGGATGTTAATGTTGCAGTGTAAGGTGTGTTTTTGGTGTTTCCATTTATTCCAATTCCTTAAGGTCATCTATGAGGTTGAATCTCATATTATTAGCCTCTCATCACATGTTTAACATGGTTGGTTGATTACTTGGGTAGATGTGGGAAGAGGGTGTTACAACGAAGACCTGGACCTACAAGAAATAACTGCCTCCAAGAGACAAAGAGGTTGGATACTAAAATCACACACAAAAAAGAGGTTGGATACTAAAACCACACAGAACTAAGACTATAAAACCCAAAAAAACATATAACTATTTCATGAAAGAGCTAGATCAACTGATAATTGCATCAAATATACATAAATCTCTTAAGACCATGCAATTAGAAAGACAAATATTAGGGATATTTCCTTATCATTCATCATGAACCAAACATACATGTTGTACACTAACCAACACAACACCCAAAAAACCAATCCTTTTATCTCAATAATTATCAACAATAAATAATTACAGAATAAAACTGTTGAGTCTCAAATCTGCATCTTTCTTATACATCTTCCTAGACCTTTTTCATTCACCTGAACCTTCCAAGTTGTCAATATCATTGTATATTAATTGCAAAAGAGCATCTAAAATGGTTTTTAACTATATTTTGTGTCTGCTGTTTGATTTAGATTTTTGCTCATTTAGCTGCGGAATCTTGCCACTTTCCGTAGCTGCTGCAACTTTCCGCAGCCATTTTGTGAAAGTCTATGTTACAGGTGTCTTCAGGAAAAACGAGCCACATGGGCAAGTCAGAAATGATGTGGACATGGATCGTGTCCTATTGGCTCGAGCAAATTCACTTAAGGAGGTTGTGGTCAAAGGTGGCCAAGTGGAAGTCAACCGTAGAGTCCCACGGTGACAGGACTCTGTTTCTCATCACGTGAGGATTTGCATGACCGTTTCTAACTTACGGGAGACACATCAACACCCGTACATGGCTCCATAAGCCGAATCCAACATCCACTCTTCATAGATTTACTCCTCACTGCGGCCATGATGCTGGATCCCTGGACGTGATGATTTACGTGTCTCCATCAGCACAAACTTTAGGGAATTAGTTATATTACCTTTGTTATAAATAACGCGTTTGCATACGCATATTGGATTAGCCTCCAGATAGCTCTGTAATGTAATTACGTTGCCACTGTGCCGTAATATCACCTCTCTGTTATGACTGCATTTTAATATATAAGAAGACTCTGTTTCCAAGCGTAATTCGTACTTGAAGGTTGTTGCCAAGGCTGGTGCAGAGGGCCCCTGCACACGCTGAGGTTTTGTGCATTATTGTATAGTTTCTTGTTTATTTCTTTAAGTTCATTGTACCATAATTCATCCACGTGTTTATACATTGTATCTTTCATGGTATTTATGCTTCATTTCTGTTCATAATCTTTCATGCTTTACATTTTACTTCTGTCTTTCATGTTTTATGTTATTGTTAACTGATCAGTGTTCTTGTTTCAGATTACAAATAGGCAGCCCGGGAATTTGCATATCTTTTGAATAATGACATGGAATCAATATTGTTATGCTGCTAATTTATTTTTCTTAGTTTTTGTTTAATTCCAGTACTGCTTTGTTTATTTCAGTCTTGCACATTTGTTTCAGTAGTTAAATTTAGATATATTAAATTGCTCATGTCATTTTCAGTTACCTCCGAAAGCCACAGCTGGACTGATGGTGAGGGATTGAAGTAAGAATGTGTATTTTGATATTAGTTTACTTTCTGCAAGTTAGATATATTAAATTGCTCATGTCATTTTCAGTTACCTCCGAAAGCCACAGCTGGACTAATGGTGAGGGATTGAAGTATGAGTGTGCAGTTTGATATTAGTTTCTTTTTCTGCAAATTAGATATCAGATTGCTCAAGTTGTTTATGGTTACCTCCGAAAACCATAGCTGGACTAATGGTGAGGGATCAAAAGATAAGTTGATGTAATTTGATTTAGATTTACTTTGTTGCAACTTTTGGATTTCTTTGAGCATAGTTTCTTTTATGTTTAGACAGTAGCAAGGATAGTTTGATTTTCATGCTCAATAGTTCACCGTTTGATTTATTAGGCTAGCAGCACATTTTCATTTCCTTTCAAGTTTTGTCATTGTATGTTTCAAATTCCTTTTTAAAGTTTGAAGTTGGTAAATCATTATAAAGGATATCATTGCCTTGAACAATCATAACCATACTTGTTTTTATTTTAGAATTTCCATCGCACATTAGAAAACCAAAAATGACAAAAAGATAAGAAATAGGTTATCTTGCACATATAGTGCGCCACACTTCATCAGCTTACGAATCCCGGATTGATAAATTAATGTAGAAATTTAGGACACACTAAATTGACCAAACATTTTGGCGCCGTTGCCGGGGAAGTGTAACTAGGTAGCCAATTTCTTAAAAAAAAAAAAAATAATAATAATAAAAGAAGGGAAAACTTGATAATTTCTTGAAGTATGCTCTCCTCTTGCACCTAGTGTGATCTGGAGGATCAGAAAAGAGAATGATTGGTTTAGTAATTTCTTAAGTATGCTCTCTTCTTGCACCTAGTGTGACCTGGAAGATCAGAAAGAGAATTATTATCCCTACTTTTAAAAAAAAAAAAAAAATGACATGCATAGAGCAAGAGATTCTAGGGGAAGGTTTATAGCTAAAGCCAAGAGTTCGATTTTCACAACTCCATCTTCTTCAAGGCATAGACAAGAATCACCACCATCTACCCCTAGCCTTAAGATTTTTGGAATTCAAGGACCAGCTGAATTAGAGGATTCTCCTATACCACTTACTAAATCTCATTTAGAAAAGGAAGAGACTCTCTCTCATCCTCCCTCGATAGAAGAACCAGAGGACTTTAAGGACTCTAAAGAAACTATCATGGCAGAGGAAATAATAGATGGATTTAGAGGTAGAGGTAGAGGAGGAGGAAACAATGGAGACAACAATGGTGAAGGAAATAATGGAAGAAATAGGGAAGGAGACAACTTGTTTGGATTCCCTATAGTTTATGAGGAAACTCATACAACGATGAAAAATATCTCACCATCTGTCCTCCCTAAATTTTATGGATTGTGAAGTGAGGATCCTGAAACATTTCTGTTTGAGTTTGAAGTTGTGTGCCAAACTTATGACTATATGGAAGACTCTCAAAAACTCAAACTGTTTCCTTCAACATTGAAGGGAGCTGCTTTGAAATGGTTCATGGGATTAGCCACTCAATCTATTAGGACTTGGAATGATATGAAAAAAACATTTTTGGATAGATACTTGGATTATTGTATGCCCACCAATCACAAGGATGAGGTATTCAAAATGATGCAAAAAGAAGATGAAAATTTGGAAGACTTACTTGAAAGATTTCAATACAACTTGAAAAGAGCAAAGATGAGCAACTTAGATGATGAAACCTTGAAAGCCCTCATATTAAAAGCCATTAGAGATGAATGGATAGATATTTTAAACATGATGGGAAAGGAGACATTTCTCAACTTCCACTTCGTGACATAACAGAACTATGTGTCCATCTCTCAAGGGGGAAATCTAAAACAGGAAAAGGGCCTAGGGATCCTTCTCTTATTAGGGCTAACAAATCTGCAACTGGATCAGTAAGTAGGGCAGAGATTGGTAACATGCTTGATGAATTCAAAACTGATATCTTAGGAAGCCTTAGTGAACAACTAGACACCCTTAAAATCCAAAACAAGCAGAAAGCAGAAACAGATGCTTTAGCCATCTTTTGTCCGAAATGTAGAAGGAAACATGCTTTAAGGGAATGTCCCTTGGATGCAAAAGTTGTAGAAACATGTATGATTTGCTCAGAAAATCATGAGATCAAGGATTGTCCTTCAATCCCTGGACTCAAAGCTCTTTTTCAAGAAGATCCAAATTCAGTAGAATCTCTCTGTTTTGTCGCAAGGAGACCTTGGCAGGGACAACAATCTCAAGGGTTTAATAACCCTATGAATCTTCAAACCCCACCAAATTGGACTCCTTGGCAACAACCTTGGCCCCAACATCAAAAATCATATCAGCCATGGGTACAAGGGATGCAAAATCCTTATGGGAGATTTGCTCAATTTTATCAATATCCTCCATCTTTTCAAAATCAACAAGCTCCACAACTTCCAAACCCAAATCCACAACTTTTATTGCCATTTCCACAACAACAACCTTCTCAACAAAATCCAAATCCTCAACTCATGCTCCCATACCAACAAAAGACAAATCAACTTCCAGCTCAGCCATTGCCAAATCCTAACAATAAAAACCCTCAGAATACTTACATGATAGAAGGACAACAATTTCCTAGCTATACGATTGTTCCTCTCAATGATGTACAACTCAGATCTGGTAGAGTTTTAGAAAAACCCTTCTATAGATATTCAAGAGCAAGATACCTCTGAGGAGGACTCTCTTCAAGTCAATAAGGGTTCTGAGGAAGAATCTCTTCAAAATTCAAAAATTCAAAAAGAAAAAGAAAAGTTAACATCCACAACTCCTATAGTTGAGCAACCCGCATCTTCATCTACACCTCCTTTTCCTGAAAGACTACAAATTGACAAGGGGGTGGAAAAACAAATCTTGTTGCCTAACTATGATTTTCTAGATGAATTGAAGAATGTTTGTATCAAGATTCCCTTGCTACAAGCTATTCGAGAGATTCCTATTCTAGCAAAAACAATAAAGGAGTTGAGTTTCAAAAGACCAGGAAGGAAACTAAAAGACACAAGAAGAATCCACCCGGTAGGAAAAATTGCAGATATTATGATGGGAAAAATTACCATGCAGAAGTATGTAGATCCAGGAAGTCCAATTGTCAAGACACAAATAAATGGGATAGAAATTCCAAACACATTGATTGACTTAGGGGCCGCTATCAACATTATGAGTAGACAGACTATGGACCAGCTAAAACTTCCTAACCTTCTTTTTACACCTACTCTACTGCAACTTGCAGATTGATCAATTATTAAACCAGATGGTGTATTAGAAGATATTTCAGTCTCCTTAGATTCTTGGGAATATCCGGTAGATTTTATGATTTTGACTCCCAAGAGTAATCTAGGAGGACACCCACTTATCTTAGGAAGACCTTGGCTAGCCACAGCTGATGCTTTTATTAGTTGTAGATCTGGGGATATGTACATTTCTAATGGTAATTGGACAAAGAAATTCAATTTGTATCCTCCAGCAAAAGCAATTACAGAAGTAGGAGACAATGAATGGGTCGATGAGGAGGACATTATACAACCTGTCTTTACCATTTCAGAAATTAGTGAGGATAGTCAAATTCTGAACACATTAGAAAATTTTGAGATATCTTCAGAATATGACCCCACACAATTCCAATTGGAATTTGACATAGAATATTTATCATCAAGACAAATGTCTCTTTACTCTATGGAAGAGTTTGGTAGTTCTACCATTGAGATTTTTCCAGGAAAAACATTGAATATCAACAAACATTTGGAAAAGTCACAACAAAAAGAACTAATCAAAATCTTGCAAAAACATTCTACTGCATTTTCATGGGAGTATACTGAAATGAAAGGTATTGATCCTAAGACTTGCATCCATCATATCTATATTGAGGAAAACAATAGACCAATCAGACAACCTCAAAGAAGGATGAATCCAAATCTTAGGGAGATAGTGAAAGAAGAGCTCCAAAAATTACTCAATGTAAACTTCATTTATCCAATTTCAGATAGCCGATGGGTTTCTCCTTTGGTTATAGTACCCAAAAAGAATGGTAAATGGAGGGTATGCATTGGTTACAGGGAATTCAACAAAGCAACTTTGAAGGATCACTTTCCTTTTCCTTTTATTGATCAGGTATTAGATACATTAGCAGGTAAAAATTACTTTTCATTTTTGGATGGTTTTAGTGGCTATAATCAAATTCAGGTAGCACCTGAAGATCAAGATAAGACCACATTTACTTGTCCATGGGGAAATTTTTCCTATCGAGTGCTTCCTTTTGGGTTATGTAATGCACCTGCAACATTCCAAAGAGTAGTACTAGGAATTTTTTCTGATCTAATCCATGATTGTGTAGAGGTTTATATGGATGATTTTACAATTTATGGTAATTCATTTGAAGAAGCATTAGAAAATTTGGAAAAGTCCTTATAAGATGTAAAGAAACAAACCTTTCATTAAGCCATGAAAAATGCTTTATGATGTTTACTAAAGGTATTGT
This sequence comes from Pinus albicaulis, assembly GCA_034641835.2. Lineage (NCBI taxonomy): Eukaryota > Viridiplantae > Streptophyta > Pinopsida > Pinales > Pinaceae > Pinus > Pinus albicaulis. The sequence continues at coordinate 317,419,617 of CM076570.1, read as the reverse complement.
TTTAGGACATCATATTTCAGGAGATGGGATTAAGGTTGATAGATCAAAAGTTGAAGTCATCTCCAAGTTACCTATTCCAAATTTTCAAAGAGATGTTAGAAGTTTTCTGGGATTTACTGGTTACTATAGAAGATTTATAGAAAACTTCACTAAAATAGCATCTCCACTCTTCAAATTGCTTACAAAAGACTGTGAATTTAAATGGGATCCCGATTGTCAATCAGCCTTTGAAACTTTGAAAACAAGAATATCTGAAGCACCTATCTTGAGAGGACCAAATTGGAAACTCCCTTTCCATATTTCTACGGATGCTTCAGATACAGCTCTAGGAGCTGTGTTGGGTCAAAAAGATTTAGTTCCTTATGCCATTTATTATACCAGTAAAAATTTGACTCCCACAGAGTTGAACTATACTGTGACTGAAAAAGAGTTTTTAGCTGTTGCTCATGCAATTAATAAGTTTAGACATTACATAACAGGCTATGAAACTTTTATTCATACTGATCATTCTGCAATTAGATATTTAATGAACAAACCTGTTACTAATGGCAGAGTGACAAGATGGCTCTTACTTTTGCAAGAATTCAATATTACTGTGTTGGATAGACCAGGAAAACAAAATACAGTAGCTGATTTCTTGTCTAGGATTTAGAATACTAAAGAAGATTCTCCTGTAGAGGATAAGTTTCCTGATGAATACTTGTTTGCAGTAACTATTAAGACTCCTTGGTATGCAGATATTGCTAACTATTTGGTTACAGGGAAACTGCCTTCACATTTGTTTCCAAGTGAAAAAAGAAAAATTATTCAGGAGATTTCAAAATATTCATGGATTTCTAACGAATTGTTTAAAACAGGGCCAGATCTTGTGATCAGAAGATGTGTCAGGGAAGATGAAATGCCTGATATTCTTAAGGCATGTCATGATGAACCATGCGGTGGACACTTTGCAGACAAAAGGACGGCCTATAAAATCCTCTCTTTAGGATATTATTGGCCTTTCCTCTTCAAAGATGCAAAACAATATGTCAAAAGGTGTGACAGCTGCCAAAGAGTAGGGAAACCTACCCTTTCAAATGAAATGCCATTACAAACACAGGTACTCATTGAACCCTTTGAAAAATGGGCTTTAGATTTCATTGGACCTATTAATCCACCATCTAAGCAAAAGAAGTATATACTGGTTTGTACTGATTATGTTACTAAATGGGTAGAAGCCAAAGCATTAGTATCTGCTACTGAAAATTCAGTTGTTCATTTTCTTTATGAGGATATTTTTACTCGCTTTGGTGTTCCAAGAGAAATTGTGACAGATCAAGGAAGCTAATTCACATCCAACTTAGTGGAGAAGTTGATGGAAGAATACAAAATCAAGCACAGAAGATCTACTCCTTACCATCCGCAAGCAAATGGTCAAGTGGAGTCTACAAACAAAGTTCTTGAAAGTATCATCACCAAAACTGTTCATCTACATAGAAGAGATTGGGCAGAAAGGCTTCCTGAAGCCTTGTGGGCCTACATAACTACATGGAGAAATACAACAGGACATTCTCCCTATGAACTTGTTTATGGGAAAGAAGTCTTGCTCCCCATTGAGTTCCAATTCAAGACCTTCAAGATAGCAGTTCAGTTGGGGATGGACTTATCAGAAGCCCAAAAGCATAGAATGGAGCAATTAAATGAGCTAGATGAGATCAGACAAGAGGCAATTCTAAGAACTGATCTAGTTCAATATCAAAGAGCTAAATGGCATGACAAGTACATCAAAGAGAAGAAGTTTCAAGAAGGAGATTGGGCATTGTTATTTGATTCCAATTTTAAAGATTTTCAAGGAAAATTTCAGACTCATTGGCTTAGGCCATATGAGATTGACAAGATCTTTAGCAATGGAGCGGTAAGAATCAAGACCATTGATGAGTTTCAAACTCCTCTTATTGTGAATGGCCACAGATTGAAAGTTTATCATAAGCCACTCTCAAAAGAGGAATTTGTCAAAATGTTTCAAAAAAATTCTGCAATCAGGCTGGTACAGAAGAATTCTTCTTCTCCACCAGCCTAGCTTTTGTTCTTTTCAGTTAAAAATATATATATATATATATTGTATAAGCCTAAAAACCAATCACTGATTGGCAGTCTTATACAGAAAATGTAGTGTGAAAATCAGGAACACCTGACACCCTATATTTTCCAAAAAAAAAAAAATCTCTCTTTCATTTCACAAGTTTTGTGACCACCCATTCCACTTCATTCCACTCCATTTCACTCCATTCCACTTCATTTTATCTATTTCATTCCATTTCACCAATAAAATTCTTTTTCATGACCATTTCCATCTAGTCATTTGTCATCCGTTCATGTTCATTCACCCAAATAATAGCTGCGTTAGTTTCCGCAGCTGACATCTGTTTCCGCAGCTGACACCAGTTTCCGCAGCCAGAAGCAGATTCTGCAGCTACCACTCTGTTTTCAAAAGAATGTACAGCGAGATGTTATTTCCATAACCATGAAATCAAATGCAGGTGTGAGGACCAATTATGAAGACATGGGGCATTCAAGATATCAATGAGGAGCAACTAATTGAAGACCAAGGAAAAAGGCAAGAATTCCAAGGTATGAGTAAAATTTATTTCAAATAGCATTGAAAACACATTTTTATATAGTTATAAACCATAAGCTCCATTATGTGCAATGATTATATTGACAAACTCCGTAACCCTTTCACGATCTCCATATGATCCTCCCACATTCATTCTCAAACGGTCCCATAATTAAACCTCCGATCTTCACTCATACTCCGATATTCCACCTGTGACAATGAGACGTAGTTGATTTGACTACGGCCTCTTTCAGCCGCATAAAATCCATAGCCGTTGTTTAAACGTGCTTACATTTATTTTGCAGCCACCAAATTTCAAACACTGCCGGATGTGTTATACTCTTCCTATTGTTCTATTAATCTCACAGCCGTATCTCTGCCGTGCTCACGTAACCCTTCTCTGTTCCGCTTCTCTCCATTTCATTCTCTGTTATGCTACAGTCTGTATACCCACTCTCTGATATCTACCTATAGTCATCGTGCTCATTTCTGTTCATTCAGCCGTCCTACTTCCATTGAACCCTCCTCACGCAGGCAAGTTTTTAAAGAGCAGAAAGAAGGATGGGTAAATTTTTGAGAGCAGAACCAGAGGGACCTAAATTCATGGAAGGATACCCGCAAGTCAGGGATATATTGAAGAAGGAAAAGTGGTTGCGGTTTATCCAAAAGTTTAGAGGCTACCATAAAGAGGTGAAAAAAGCTTTTGCAAGGTCGTTCAATGGCCTAGAGGTAGAGATTGGAGACCTTTAGTTTACGGTGAATGAGGCATCTATAGCATCTGCCACAGAAATTATTCAAGAGGGTGAACGTTGGTTTAAGAATAAAAGCATTAGTGATGAAGCCTGGAGAATAATCTTACGAAACCCAGGTATGGACATAACTATTTTTAAAAGAGGAATTCCTGTTCATGCTTTGAAAGAGGAATGGGCTACTTTGCTGCTAGTTGTTCAAAAATTCATCACCTGTGAAGGCCGTTTTGGGTCCATGTATATGTACCATACCAGATTGTTGATGAATTTTCTAGATAATCAAACTCTCAATCTTCCATATTTTCTATTAAATAGTTTGAAGAAGATGTATGTGACTGTTCAGAAACATTTAGGGGATGTAGAACCACATCTATATCACCATGGTCTTGTAAAAATTTTGATTGAAAAAGAGTTAAAGGAGAAGAAGGACACATGGGAACAATTTTTGATTAGAAACTTCTTTGAGGAACCTCAAGAAATTCCTGAAGGTAGCACATCAAGAAGGAGTAGGAGAAAAATAACAAATGATGAAACTCAAAGTACTCCTACTACTACAATTGAATGCACTAGTAGGGAAGAGAGACTGTCAAAAAGGAAGAAGAGAGAAACCAAGGGTAAAAAGCCATTAACATCAAAAGAGAGAAAAAGTATTGAGGCTATGCATCGAACCCCTTCTTCCGAAGAAGATCATCAAGTGTTATCTAAGAGATTGGTTCATCTTCAAGAACAGTTATCTATAGCCAAGAAGAAAGAGAAAGGAAAACAAAAGCAAAAAGACAGTGGTCCACAGCGTGTGAGAAGAAGTTCCAGGCTTAAGGGGAAGTTGAGGAAAACGCAAATGAAGGGACCTCATTTTATTGATTTGGGAGAAGAAACATCTGAACAATCCCCAGCTGACCATAGTCCATCTCACTCTCAGTCAGTTAGTGAACCTGGTTCATTTCATTCTCAGTCAGACATTGAACATAGTCCATCCCATTCTCAGCCAGATGTTGATGTGAACCCTTCTCAGCCAGATTTTGAAGACAACTCTCCTTCACGGCATTTTGGGGACAACCCAATAAAAATGACACCTAATATAGACCCCAAGCAGCAAGAAGTATATGATTATATAGAATCTTTAGAAAAAGCAGCTACAGGTCCCAGTACTTCGTCCATTCAGCCTCACATATCACAAAATGATCTAGTCCAATCACTGAAACAGGAAATCTTTGAGCTAGAGCTTTTAAATAGACACATTAAAAATGAAAATGAGACATTGAAGGAACAAAGCAAATTGGACAAAATCATTCATGATAATACCATGCTACATCTGGGAATATGGCAGAAGAAGAACAAGAAATTGAAAAAGAAATGCTAGAAGTTAAGCAGAGCACTAGTGAATATCAAATTTAGATGCTTAATGAAGAAGCCTAGGATGTTGGCAGCACCAAGGAAGAAGAGGAGAGGGCTGGATGTACTGGCTGAAGTGTCAAGGCATATGAACTAAAGAAGGATTATCAAAATTTTGGTTGCATGAGGACATGCAACACCTTCACAGTGGGGGTATGTTGAGTCTCAAATCTGCATCTTTCTTATACATCTTCCTAGACCTTTTTCATTCACCTGAACCTTCCAAGTTGTCAATATCATTGTATATTAATTGCAAAAGAGCATCTAAAATGGTTTTTAACTATATTTTGTGTCTGTTGTTTGATTTAGATTTTTGCTCATTTAGCTGCGGAATCTTGCCACTTTCCGCAGCCATTTTGTGAAAGTCTATGTTGCAGGTGTCTTCAGGTAAAACGAGCCACATGGGCAAGTCAGAAATGATGTGGACATGGATCGTGTCCTATTGGCTCGAGCAAATTCACTTAAGGAGGCTATGGTCAAAGGTGGCCAAGTGGAAGTCAACCGTAGAGTCCCACGGTGACAGGACTCTGTTTCTCATCACGTGAGGATTTGCATGACCATTTCTAACTTACGGGAGACACATCAACACCTGTACACGGCTCCATAAGCTGAATCCAACATCCACTCTTCATAGATTTACTCCTCACTGCGGCCATGATGCTGGATCCCTGGACGTGATGATTTACGTGTCTCCATCAGCACAAACTTTAGGGAATTAGTTATATTTCCTTTGTTATAAATAATGTGTTTGCATACGCATATTAGATTAGTCTCCATTAGCCTCCAGATAGCTCTGTAATGTAATTACGTTGCCACTGTGCCGTAATATTATCTCTCTGTTATGACTGCATTTTAATATATAAGAAGACTATGTTTCCAAGCGTAATTCGTACTTGAAGGCTGTTGCCAAGGCTGGTGCAGAGGGCCCCTGCACACGCTGAGGTTTTGTGCATTATTGTATAGTTTCTTGTTTATTTCTTTAAGTTCATTGTACCATAATTCATTCACGTGTTTATACATTGTATCTTTCATGGTATTTATGCTTCATTTCTGTTCATAATCTTTCATGCTTTACATTTTACTTATGTCTTTCATGTTTTATGTTATTGTTAACTGATCAGTGTTCTTGTTTCAGATTACAAATAGGCAGCCTGGGCATTTGCATATCTTTTGACTAATGACATGGAATCAATATTGTTCTGCTGCTAATTTACTTTTCTTAGTTTTTTTTTAATTCCAGTACTGCTTTGTTTATTTCAGTCTTGCACATTTGCTTCAGTAGTTAGATTTAGATATATTAAATTGCTCATGTCATTTTTAGTTACCTCCGAAAGCCACAGCTGGACTGATGGTGAGGGATTGAAGTATGAGTGTGTAGTTTGATATTAGTTTACTTTCTGCAAGTTAGATATATTAAATTACTCATGTCATTTTCAGTTACCTCCGAAAGCCACAGCTGGACTGATGGTGAGGGATTGAAGTATGAGTGTGTAGTTTGATATTAGTTTCTTTTTCTGCAAATTAGATATCAGATTGCTCAAATTGTTTATGGTTACCTCCGAAAGCCATAGCTGGACTAATGGCGAGGGATCAGAATATAAGTTGATGTAATTTGATTTAGATTTACTTTGTTGCAATTCTTGTATTTATTTAAGCATAGTTTCTTTTGTGTTTAGACAGCAGCAAGGATAGTTTGGTTTCCATGCTCAATAGTTCACTGTTTGATTTATTAGGCTAGCAGCACATTTTCATTTCCTTTCAAGTTTTTTCATTGTATGTTTCAAATTCCTTTTTAAAGTTTGAAGTTGGTAAATCATTATAAAGGATATCATTGCCTTGAACAATCATAACCATACTTGTTTTTATTTTAGAATTTCCATCACACATTAGAAAACCAAAAATGACAAAAAGATAAGAAATAGGTTATCTTGCACATATAGTGCGCCACACTTCATCAACTTACGAATCCTGGATTGATAAATTAATGTAGCAATTTAGGACACACTAAATTGACCAAACAAAAACCACATGAAACATAAATAATAGGGAAACTATGTAGAGAAAAGAATGTCAGTTACATCTTCAGTTTCCCAAAACCCTTAGACTGAATTCCAATATTCGAGAAGAAATATCATTGTGCCAAAAGTCTGAGGAACCAAGCCCAAATTAGGAGTTCCATTATCACAAACCTCCTTACCAATTCAAAATAAATTTCCACTTTAAGTAAGAAATTGCCAACATCCAAGATAGGTCTCCCAATAACACATACCTATGGCCCTAACACATTTAATTCACCACCATAGTTGTTCCCCATTTCCATCGACCTACAAACTTTAGTCCCACAATATTGATGTAGAACATTCATTAGCCATATCTATAGAAGGCATTCCATGTGATAAGGGTTGAGAATTATCCTTACATTATTTCTCCCAAATACTTTGATATAAAATGCAAAGTGGAGATACATATGAACATTAATTGCTAAATGATTCATATAATTCACGACTAGAGGATATGACATATGGTAATCTCCCCATTTTTTATAAATTAACCAAAGCATAGGGAGGTGGCCAATTTGGACAATGAATATACTTCTTGGTTGTTTTTTCACCTTGCATTGTAGAAGGATATGAATTTGAAAGAATGAGCCTCCCCCTTGCTCAAGACATCACCATGGCTAGCTTGTAATTCAAAAGAACTCATTTTCCATTCATTGACTTAATTGTAACTGAGGAATCTCCTAATAAGATTAGTTGTATGACCTTCATTTCCCTAGCTACTTAAGTACTTCTCATAAGATAATACACCTATGTTAAATGATTGATGATATCACTATTCCCCATGCAAAAGTTACTACATATCTCCCAGGTCAAAGAGGATCCCCTTTTCTCTTGGCACCCTTGTTATGGAAATATTTATTTACTATTTGATTTTAGTTCTAATATTTCAAAAACATACAAAAATAGCTTCTTATAGAAACATTTATATATTATTTTATCGATGTGAAATTTCTTGGGTTATACTAAGTAGTTTGTTGTTGAAACATTTATCTATCATTTTTAAAAATTAAGAAACAAGTACAGAAATTTTATTATAGAAAAAATTAACAACTATTTACATAAAACCCTTATGGGTGAGAAATAAAGTTCCTTTGGGTCAAAAATTTTCTGCTCTCCTATTGATCAAGTGTGTAAAGACCTTCTTTGTTTATCTTTATATTTGATTTCACCAAAACATGATATGATTCATTAAAGAGATCCATCACAAATTCATAGTTTCTTAAAAAAAAAACTGCCTCTCTCCAAAGCATAATAAGAAAACACCATTCCTCTCTTGTTGGTCAAGTGTCTAATGGTCCTCTTACTTATCTCTCGAGTCAATGACATCCTATGAGCTCATGGACAAGGAAGTGAGAAACAAGTGTCTTACAAAGTCTCTCTATATTTTTAGGCCTCTTATAACTAGAGACTTTGGAAATACTTACCAAAAAGAGTTATTCCTTGTTCCATACATGTAAACTAATTCATTCCTTGAGCTCCTCTTGGTTTATTAATTGACTAATTTCCTCTCCCTCGCAGTGATTAATTAATGGTTGAGAAATTACATTCATTTCCCATTGTTTAAGGTTCTAAATTAAATACACTTGATCTTCCTCTCCCTTTGGTTGAGTGACTAAAACAATTAGGTGGCTAAAATCTCCCTAATATCCCTCTATTATAGATGTTCAATTGAGCATATTCATTCCTCGATCTCCTTATGGTTAATCAAGCAACTAAAATTTCCCCGTCCATTGATTGAGTGTCTTTTTAAATAAAATAACATTGATCTCCCTCCCACACCCCCTTTGGTCAAGTGTTCAAAGATTCTTTTTATGAATAACTATAATTATTCTCTGACTAGTTAAGTGTGTTTTTAAGTATGCTCAATTTCACTATCCCTTAGGTTTAATGATTGAAGTTCTAAAATCATGTAACATAAATTTTATGGCAACCCGTTAGTCAAGTGTCCTTATAAATACTATGACTTTCCTCTCCCTTTAGTTAAGTGACTAAAATTCCTGAATGCATCATTTTATTCCTCTTTCACTAGGAAAGTGTCCAAAGACACTCTATCATCTCTCTAATTATTGACATTATACAAGTCATTGTGAGATAGAGATCCTTTATAGAGTCAAGAATCTATAAAAATACCATGAAATTATGGTGGTGTTGCTTACCTATATCCTTGGTTGCCTTTATGAACTCTTTACTTGATGCAATCACGTATTTTATTACATGATAGAAACAATTACTACCAATTGTGGTTATAGAAAGCCTTCCTCTCCCATTGGTCAAATGTTTAAACATTATCAATTCAATGAATATTTAAATGCTTAAATCAATTCAATGAATATTTAAATGCTTAAAGTGTATTACACTTGTTCGTTGTTGTATATATAATTACTAACATTATATGATTTCATAACCAAGGAAGCAGGAAAAGAATCAACTGCCTTACAAATCCAACTATCCTTATTTCTCTTGGGGGTGTCATTGAATCATAATCTATTTAAACATCTGTTTGTTTATTATTTCTCTTTATGCACCTACATACCTGGCTAGTTACCAAAATAATGTGAATGAATACATTATAAAACAAGTAGTAAACACTTTTCAAACCTTTTTGTATGTTGTTATATATGCCCTTTTTTCTAGCCTCATGCACTTCCCTCCCTAGCGAGTGACATAAATCAATCAGTTAATGCAATACAATAAAATAAACACTTCGAAAAAATATGTAAATATATATATATATATATATGCACACACACATAGAGTGTCATGGATTAAATATTTTCTTGGCTCATAAAATCTTTATTTTCCGATATCATAGAAGTTAATATGTTAAAGCAATCTTTGTACATTAATAGGTTATGGAAATATTTGTATTTCTTCCATCAAAGCATTGTGATTTTTCTTATACACTTCGATACTAGGAAAGTTGCTAAAATCATATGATTCAATATGTTATAAAAGAAGTTAATTTAGCATGTCAAAGCATAAGACATATATCTTTATCTACCCACTACTATTTAACCCACTTAATTAAGCCATTAGTTTAATAGTTCAAAGAGTAAGGGATTTGAAAAGATCGATATTCATATAGCGATCTATGCAATTGAGGCTTAAAATTCTCCCTAATGTAGAATGTCCCTATACAAAATTGCTCAAGGATGACCTCACCTAACCATAAGGAGAAAAATTTGAATCAACAACTAAATAAATTTAAGCTAGCATCTATGGAGTAAAAATAATCATTAAATAATTATGTTTTCTCTTTGTGCACTTAAACTCTTAGTTAGTTATTCAAATGATATGAGTCAATATATAAATTCCTTGCCATTTAAGTGCCATTGAAAGACTTTCTCAGGGCTTGTTTCTATGTATTTATGTACTTATCCTTGGTCTTATTCTTTCTCTTTATATGATTTCCAAAATGATACAAGTCAATGTGTTAAAGAAACACTTAATGAAAGAAGGGTAAGGACCTTCTTGGACTCTTATGGGGCTATTTATCTCACCATATGGTGACCTTGATAGCATGGGATAACATGTTAACTCATATCATGTTAGTAGTTAGATAGAATCATGTCTGGGAATACTCTATCAAGTTATGCCTTCTCCTTATTATACTCATATTTATTGAACTGATATGGGACGATGTGGAAAAATGTGTGTAATTCAAAGCAACTTGGGGACATATAAATACATTTCTAGTTTCATAACTACATATAAAAATGTTATTGGATAAATGAAATACAACTTTAAGGCATGGATCATGTACATATTTTTTCGAGAAAGCAAGATGGATATATCCCTTTGTTATTAGAAACTCATTGTGTACGACAGTTTCAACTTCACAATGTGTGCGTATGATAGAAAGAACAAAAATTATTAAATGAATGAATGTGAGTACCATGTGTTTCTGGTTGCTCAACCATCCACTTTAATTGGATTTTTTATTTCCCTCCTCTGCTTTCCTCATTCCAATTTCATAATAATTTATCGGAGTAGGCTACTTTCTAAAACTAGAGGCATAATCTATTGTGTTTGATATTATGTGTGGATGGATTAATGAGAAGCAAGCCACCTGTGTCAATATTCCAAGATCTTCAATGTGTTTTAAAATGAGTAACATTGTATCGAGTAAATGAAATGGGAACTATATAATACTCTACTACTTGTAATATTATTTGTTCGAGAGTTAAATAAGTGATATGCATCCATAAATAATGACGAGTCTTTGCTTAAAGATAGATACTCTTAAAATCCACTATAATTTCTTATATGGAGTTTTATGAACTAATAAGGAAACAAATGAGGGGCACTCAACACTTGTCATGAAGAAAGTATATTAGCATAGTCGTTGAGTCAAAAAATCATATTCTTCGTTGTGATACTGGTTCTTGAGGAGAAGTACCTCCTTCATATTCTAGTAAATGGACATCCCCTACCAATGAAAATAAATAATAGGTGTATCGAATTGTTGTAGTAGAATCATAGAGCCTCCACCAAAAGAACGTCAAGCTCTTAAAAATATCCTTTCATTGTCAGAGTTCTTAATGTTGACCTTTAAGGATTTTGTGAAGATTTTAATTCCCATATTTTCCCATTTAATTGGATATCAAGACAAGCAATAAACACAATCCTAATTTACAAGGAAGAGTAAAAATTTATAAAAGTGAAGGTGGGAACTCCTTGATCCCCATGAGGATTCCCCTCAACATTGATCTTTTCATATATGAGGAAAAAGTGGTCAACATGCTTCCAATATTAAAGGGGTTGGATAAAATCCATATCATAGATGGGGTATATATGAGCCACATTTCTGAGTGTCTTACTATGATGGGCTCTCAAATTTCCTTACTAAGTGAGGATAATAACTATGGCATAATCTAAAGTATTTGTATTAATCTAAAATTATTGTTGTATATCTATCATAATGAGCATCAACATTAAGAAGAGGCAATTATTTCACTTGTTAAACACTTTTTGATGTTCCTAGCCCCGCAATTTTTTTTCCTTTTCTCTACCCTTTATCGCTTGACTAGGAGGCTAGGCGCTATGGGAAAGCCCTAACACAAACATGTGGTGTGGCATGACTTCAAAAGCCATAAATATTAGTTAGTGTCATCATGGATGACTAGTTGTAGGGGACATATATCCTGCATGGATTGACGTGCATAGAGTATTCGTCCATGTTGTATATTGGGTGTTGAATTACCACTACTCTACGTCAACCTATAAGTTGTGTTGTCATAGGGTTCTTGTTGGAAAGTGTAACTAGGTTCGGTCTTCATAAATGACTATGTAATTATTAATTTATGTAATGAATAAGACAAAGATAATAAAATGTATTTTGTAATGCTTGCTTCATGGGTTTCATGAGCAGGGAGTTTTTATTATAGGTCAATTACTTCTTCTTGATGTCTTTAGGATTTTTTTGTCTTGTCATAAATATAATTTAGAGTCGTGTATATGAAGTGATGTTACACTTGTAAAGGGACAAATTATTGATGTAAAAGTGTACTCCTAACCCTTGTCACTGTGATCCATCAAGTCGGCTACAATATATGATGATAAGTATCCTCTATCATGTCGGCCTACACACAGATAGACATGTCAGCCTAAAATGAGGGAGACAGTCCCTATATATAGAAGAACCATGGCTCCATTTGAAGGAAATATCTCGAACAAGTCTGTGATAGGAGAGTGAAGGTTGGGTCTGCAATTGGAGCGAAGAAATAGGTCATTCAATGAAGGAAGAAAGACATGCATATATACTTATGTTTAGGGTACATCATACCTCTCATATCCAAGAAGGTCGAGACCTATTATAGTGAAGGAGAAGCATGCTATATAGTGCATAATACATTGCTGAAAGAGAAGAAGAGATAGCGAAGAAGAGGACTATTGTCAGATCAAGAAAAGAGGTATTCTATCTATGTTTTGGACAAAAATTATATCTAGCAATATCTAAAAATGGTCGAAGTTGTCTACAGTACAAAGGAAGGATCACTACAGCGTGAAAGAGATCTTGGAATTCGGCATGAAGTATGTAATAAGAGGACCAAGGAAGAGTTCCTAGAATGCTGAGGCTAGATCTAAGGAAGAGAAAGGAGAAACACATTGTTTGGAACCGAGATTCCATAGTGCAAGTGCAATGCAGTGCAAAAAAAAATTCATCACAAGGATCCGAGAAGAATAGTGACATGGGTCTTGGAGGTATACTGGTGTCAAGGGTCTGGGTCATGGTCATGGTATCCATCAATTCAAGATCTATAAGAAGAATTACTTACGGGTTTTCCTCTCCAAGTGGGAGAGGTTTTGGCCCTGGCTTGGTAGCCTAAATATTTGTGTCTCTTGTGCATTTGATACTTGACTTGATGAAGAACGTAATAATCTAATGAATATAATATCTAAGTGAAAGAAGCATAACAAGTATAACACAAGCATTTAGCAAGTAGGATAATTGAATTAAACACTGCCCTAGCAAATTCTCAACATATTTCAACACTCATTGAATGTGCTTCACATTCTCTTCCTAAGTTCTATTGAAGATATATTATTATCCAAGTATAAAATCTATTATCTCCCAAAACTTCATAGTAGAAATACAAGTCATTAATATCAATTAGAGCAATTTTTAATGGCATCTAAGAATGTGGTACAATGTCATCATAACAACCACTCCTCTCACTTTTTGACTATTTTATTTCTAACTCAAGGGACACTCCCTAATAAAGGTTATGATTTAATTTTATAACTCAATGCACTCTTATATTCAATAAGTAGATAATAACATAATTTAAAGTTAATAGTTGAATCTTATCATGATTAATGCTTATCAATTGGGAAATGCAGTCAACTATGTATATTATGAGGTCTAACTTTAGATGGATGGAAAAGTATGAAAAGGTATTCCATTCTATATATGGCCTAGCATATCAAGTATCTCATTTCTAATACAAATTCTAGAAAAAGAAAAAGAAAAAGAAAAAAAGAACCTAAATATTAGTGGATAAATGCTCGCATAGCCTTTCTTTTCATGGAGCCAAGTGAATGAACCAAAAGAGTATTTGATTAGTCTTAGATGATGACATAAGAGATAAGACTAAGAAATTATCAAATTCAACTTAATTCACTAACAATGAGTATAAAATAATCTATAATTGAACCATGGTTTTATTTGTAATGAATTATTCAAACCTAGGGACACAAACAAGTCCATAGTAAAGTGAAATGTTTAGTTAACCCTCATAAAAATTTGTAATTGTTGAGAATTATCTCAAGTGGTCATGGGATGGAGTTTTATCTTTCCCATCGAGGTTTTATTCCCATTAAAGACATGTTGAGCTCATAATGAATAGATTGTTGTAACGTGTTTCTTTCCTCAGATTTATTTCCTTTCCTTTTGTTGTACTGTTGTAATGGCTTTCTTTCCTCAAATTTATTTCCTTTCCTTTTGTTGTATTATCCATCAAATTTCTTTCCTTTCCTCTATAACGATGTACTAGGATAGGAAATTTGTGAGAAGTTCCTAATGAACCTCTTGTAATAACCTACTAACCCCATGAATGATCTTACTTGATCCACAGTCCTAATTGCTAACTATTCCATGATAGCTTTGATCTTTTTTGAATCCATTGCTATGCCTTCCTTGGAAACAACATGTCCCAAGTAATGTACCTTTGTCTAAAATAAACTACATTTACTAAGCTTGGCATATAATTTATGCCCTCTTAGAAATATCAATACTTCTACTAAGTGTTTGGCATGTTCTTCCTCATTCTTAGAATATATCAATATATCATCAATGAATACAATCACAAAGTTGTCCAGATAAGGACGCAACACACTATTCATCAAACACATGAAAGTAGTTGGAGCATTACTCAAACCAAAAGAAACCACAACAAACTCATAATGTCCATACCTGGTCTGGAAAGCAGTCTTGTAGATGTCCTTTTCTTTTATGCATACCTGATGATATCCAAATCCCAAATCAATCTTTGAGAACATTGTTTCTCCCTTCATCTGATCAAAAAATTCATCGCTCCTTGGCAACGGATACATGTTCTTAATCGTTACCTTGTTCAACTATCTATAATCAATGCACAACCTGAGAGTATCATCCTTCTTCTTCACAAACAACATGGGTGCACCCCAAGACAACACACTTGGCCTATTGTATCCCTTATAAAGCATTTCCTTTAACTGCAACTTCAATTACACTATCTCTTAAGTGCTCATCTTGTAAGGTGTCTTTGATGCTGGTGTTTCCCTTGGTAAAATCTCAATGGAAAAATCCACTTTCCTGTGAGGTGATAACTCTAAAATATCTAATGGGAATACATCCTGAAAATGTTTCAAAACCAAATACCTCTTCAAGACTTTTGCATCCTCAACATCCTTACATTTATCACTAGAAACTTGCACTGCGAACAACACACACCCTTTCTTATAACTGCTCTTTGCCTACATAACTATAACCATTCTTACCCTACAAGATTCTCTTCTCTCCATCATCATCCAAGCACTCAATATCCTTCTCATAAAAATCCACCTTGATCCTACGAAGGTACTATCAATCCATACCCAGAAGCATATTGTATGATCCCAATGGAAGGACATTTAGATTCACTAATGAAGGCATACCATTCAGCTCAAATTCATAAGCTATTACCCAATGGTGAAGTCTTTTCTTAGCAACTATAATTAGATCTAGGTTCAATCAAATATAAACAACTCGATCATAGAGCTTACCTTCAATCTGAATAATAGATGCATGGTGATCTGCCTACTTATTATCAAATGTTTCATAGATCCGAGGAATTATTTGTCCAACATCCCCAACTGTTTGTGCCTCCTGAGCATTATAAATCTGAGGCATACCACCCTGATACTACGAAAAATCATTCTTGAGATGATCCTTGCCACATATCGAACAATGCAATTGTCTCCTACCTTCACCTCTATTTTGCTGCTCTCCATGATGAGGTCCATGTCCCTTCTCTACTACATTAAATTTCTTGTATGTATCCACATTCTCTTTCTCACATGCATCTCGAGGTATTTCTCACTTTGGTGGCCATTTACCTTTATTCATGTCATTCCCTTTCCAACATTGCTCAAATTTTGTCTTACGCTTTGATTGCTCATGACAGTGCTTCAACTTCTCAATGACTTCTTCCAATGATGAGACTCACCATACTCAATCTGATCCTTGAATGTTAATGGAAATCCACCGATAAATCTCTAAAATTTTGTCTTCTCATCCTTAAGATATGACACATACCTCAACAACTCCAATAATTTAGTCATGTACTCCTCATTTTTCATTGATCCCATCTTCAACTCATAGAACTCCTTGGCCTTACCGTCATAGTACCTTTCTAACAAGTAATTCTTCCTAAATATTCTCTTGAATTCATGCCAACTTAACTCCTCTATCTTGATGTCCCTGACATGCTTCACATCTTGCCACCAAAACTAGAATAGAACCCATGTCCATTTCGTCTTTTATCAGGTGTATCCAAGAATTTTCCATCTTTGACTGTGTCATCCTTGTTCAACTTCTTCCTACCACGAGACCTACTTCCATGTGACCCATTAGTCTTTCCCTCCTATCCATAACTAATCTGTGGTTTTCCATGTCTCTGCAAGTCTAACAAACTCTAAATGATAACTGCATTTACCTCTACTTGTTACTCATGTGCCTTGGCAAGTCTCCCCTGTGACTAAATGATTTTATCATTATCTTCTTTGCAACTTCTGATCTCTACCTTTAAACTTCTAAAAGTGTTTGCTATGTCCGTAGAGTACCACTCTCTTGGCTACTCATATGATATGTAAGGGAAGTCTCATGAAATATAATCCACCTTTTTTCTAGTCATATTTGATCTAATTCTTCCAACAAACATACCATGTCATATAACCAAATATAAACATAATAAACATACCTCAGTGAAGTTTAGGGGAGGTTATCTCATCTACAAAATCATTCCAGATTAGCATGATACATGCATATAAATAATCATAACAACATGCTGACATGATGCATGATAACACCAACTGCATACCATGACCTCATGCACGGCAACCATAACCATGACAATGCATGCATAACAACCATATAGACACTAAACCATGCATAATCATGACAATGTATGCATTACAAACACATTATTCCCATTCATTCCAAGTATTTGAACCATGCTCTGATACCACCCTGTGGTAATAGATAACACCCAAAGAGAACGAAACCCACATTGATACCACCATGTAACCACCCCTCCCACATTTACCACTTTCACTGGTCTTCCAGGGTAAACATGAGCCGAGGACTACTATGAAATGACTCAACCTCCTAAGTACAATTAAAAAGGTGGAATCGACAAATTGGAACCTTACTGGCCTTCCTCGGGAGTTACAAGACACCCAGGAGCCAAACAACCACTCCCTGTGCCCCCTGAGCTGGTATGCTTTATCAGTGACCTGGGTTCCTGACTACATGCATGACAAGGCCTTCATGTGATTGAGGGCCTCCAACCACATGCATAAGCATACCAAGGTGTGTTTATGACCCAAATTCCTTAGTTCAGAGAGTGCAGTCCAAGATTATGATCCTAAATTTCAGGTCAGCCTTGAGACCACCACCCAAAACTTCCTGAGAATTTCCATAATAAATCATAACATGGAAACAATGTTATACATACAAATTTGAAAGCAAAAATTGACCTAACTAGGCCCAACCATGACATTCATTTCATCAAACATATTGAGAACATGTAATCTACAATTCATGAATACATATATGAACATAGGTGGTTTGATACTTATCTCAGAATCATCAAGAAGGTTTAATTCCATCCTACAATAGTTGCAATAACATTTATTAGCTCGGACATTCAATAACCATTCATCAATTAATCAAAACATGTCAAGATTCAAAGTTAGAACCTATTATGGAACCATGCTTATAACCAACATATAACTAGAATAATTACCATGATAGAATAAACACCAATGCCACGTAATAGCAAGTATAAGTACTCATGAAATACAATAGGAAAATAACTCTTATTAACATATGCAAAAGCCAACCAAGTCAGGGACTTCCACCTACCACCCAGCCATAGATTGATTTGAACCAAATATTTATTTCAACCAATCACCCTCATCCCATATTCCAAGCATGAATGTGGGACTCAAGACAAAAACAACCAGGGCATCCCAGAGATTAAACCACCTCCACCATTGGGCTTTACTGCAATCCCGCCAAAACCAGTCAAGGGATCACTAGGCCAAAACAAGAACATAAATAACTAGGGCTTTTCGTATATTAAACCACCTACACCCTCAAGCTTTACCGCAATCCCACCAAAACTCGTCAATGGATTACTAGGCCCAAAACAAGCTTGGACGCCTTGTAATTTATTCACCAATACCTTAAGGAATTTTCCTATGTCCACCCTCAGGCTTTACCGCAATCTCATTAAAATCAGTCAAGGGATTCCTGGGCCCTTGGGAATTTTCCTGAGACCACCTCACCTGGTTCCAAAACCATCTGTAAATCAAAAGCTCAGCCAAATAAATGAACCCCATCACACCATGGCTATCCTAAAATGGAAAGAAAAGGTTGAAACCACGTTCAAACCTGGAAAAACCCATGCCAATGACAACAACATAACCAAAATATGCACATACATGTACCATGCATTCACAAACCAGCTAGTAAATCACATATGCAACCTGTTACCTATAAGTATTCTTGTTGAAGCTTCTTGATCCAACTTTTCCTTGCTTGTCCCTTGCTTTCCTTTTCTTCCTTGTCCTTTGTTATCCTTCCTTTCTCCAATGCTAGAGTGCTCCAAGAATGCTCTAAAGTGTGCATTCGTATGAGAGAAGAGAGAGAGAATAGAGAGAGAGAGAGAGAGATCCACCATAGAACTTTCAAAAAAAATTATTTGATCCTTAGAAGCCTTTTTATTTTTGAGGCCTTTATTTTCTTCAATTTCCTCTATTTTTCCTTCAATTTTCCTCTCATGCAAACTTGTGACCTTTCATCTCCCTTTTCTCATATTTTCCTTTCTTTTCATAAATAAAATATCAATTAATGTCTCTTTTCCTTTTTAAATCCTTTTCCAATGCCCTTTCCAATTTCCTTATCCATAATAAACCGAAATAAACACCCACTAGGATTTTTTTCCCAACATTAAACTTGGAATACGTGTCCCATGACCTTGATCTTAGTTTTGCCTTTATTAATTTTATTACATGAAATTTTAACCCAGGTTCGTCACACCTATATTAGCTACATCCTTAAGTCTTCATATAAAGGTGAAGGGAAGTCAAATAATATAACAAAGGCTCAAGTCTCTGCATTTCACATTATACATCAAAGGGCAAAGGATGGCAGATGAAGAAAATGATATTCAATAGACATAGAAGGTGGATGTATAACAAGTGGAATGTATAGTAATAATGATGCATAGATGGTCATGAGGATCCAAGGGAAAGTGGAAAGGAAGGGCTTGTGAAGTGAATTTATGCTTCGCATTAGAACATTGGAAATATGCAATGTACAAATGTGGATACTTTTAAAAAAATTGATGCATTACTAGGGGTACAGAGCTTTGAGAATGATGTATATTGGAAGGAGCTCCATGTCTACAACAAAACTAAGTTTAAAAAAAAAATGGGAAATATCGGTTACTTGGGAAGAAGGAAGGATATGGAATAAGGAAATGAAGATGGAGGAAGTTAAGAAGAATATGGGAGACCCATGGAATACAAAATTGGCAACTTTTGTCTATAATCCATTAATATTAACAACAACCCCCCTTGCAGGCTATATGAGAACCTCAAAATTAAAGATGGAGGAAGTTAAGAAGAATATGGGAGACCCATGGAATACAAAATTGGAAACTTTTGTCTATAATCCATTAATATTAACAACAACCCCCCTTGCAGGCTATATGAGAACCTCAAACTTCTTTAGTGAGTAGCTATAAAAAAATTTCTCCTCTTCTCAAAGTGTTGTTCTTCTACCCTTTGCCTTTAAATCAATGGTTTGCAGTATAGTTACCACACCAATTAATTGAAATGTTTTCGCTTTCGGAGCTTCTACTAGTGGTAGGCATCGTTTGGGTATGTTTTATCTTCATCATGGTTACACTTACATGTGGTATTATGCCAGTTGGAAATGCATTGGATGTCTTAATGATTTCACATTAGGCACTTGAATTCCTTGAACAATTAGAACCACAAATGTGTACATGACATGGAGGAAATTCCTCGGAATTTCCTCTTTTAGTTGATTTTCAAAAGACATAAGTTGTGCTACCAACACTTATTCACGCCAAGATAAAGTTCTACTACTAAACTGATATATTTTAAATGAAACAAAATTTAAATGCTAAATTTATTCATAGATATTCTATCATGGATTACCCTACCTAATAACCAAGGACGTCATACTATGTACAATGGTAGGTGTCTTTGAAGATGTGAGGGATAGTGGGCGGAGAAGATGGAGCGATGGTGAGACCCTAACTGTAACAAACCCTAGATTTTTAGCGGACACCATGAGAGCTTGACTAAGCACAGGGTGGTGCAAGGTATCAGTTTAGGGCAGTTGTTTCGTCTTTCTCTGGCGCCGTGAGACCTTGTTGACAACTTAGCCATTGCGCAGGGGAGTTTTTTTCGTGACCATTTAAGGCAACTCAGTGCTCACTACTCGGGTTTTAAGTGGACTGTCGCCAACAGTCATGGGATACACAGTAATAGACTAGTAGTTGCACGCCTTTGGCATTTTCTCAACAGCTCCAACAACCCGACAGTGGGTTATTATTATGACCCCCACTTTCCCTCTATACCCCATCAAATACGGTTGACGATCACAGCCTCTAAGCCAGCACCTTGTAGCAAACAAGGGTTTCGCGGCAAGGAGCAGGAGCTCTCAAAATGGAGGAGAACCTCTCGGAACGGAGAGATGGATGAGGTTGAGTTGGACTACTCTTCTGACAACCTGGAACCATAGCAAATTTGGGCAGGGTTAACACCTCAGCGTACAGGTGGGATGACTCAAGGAGTTGACCTTACAGGGAAGGAACAAGTGGATATGGATATAGGTGAGTCATCAAATACTACTTTTGCCTCAAAGGAACCCTATCTGGCATCTGAAGCAGTTTCGGAACCATTCCCAGTGGCACTGGCCTCACCAGCGTACTCTATCCCCTCGTCGTCGGTCCTCAGACTTTAGAAGCAATAAGCCCAAGTTACCCCGGACGTTTTGGGTCCGATGACGGAAGGTTTAGGGGAAAATTCTAGAAACTTGGAAGGGTCATTCAGTTTCGAGCAGTTAGGCATTAACCACGCAGCGAATGAAATTACACCCACAAAAATTTTAGGGGAGCCCCCATTTGTGGCGACATTTGGCTGCTTTGAAGGCATCACACAGTTGATTCCACCATCGTAAGACATCAAGACGTCTGATTCGGATGACGCAATACTGGAAGGAGAAGGGCACATCTGGGATAGGACCACCCACAGGACTGGAAATAAAAAACACAGGTGCGCCAAGAGCCGTGAATAGAAAAGGAACTTGGTCTTTGGCGAGCATATTGGTATGGATAAGTTGGAGGAAATATCGCAAACTGTCCTGGTCAGACGTTTTTGAGGGAGGAACTACACCACTGTCGGACTCAATATATGGACTGCTGAAATTTAGGGAAACTTTTTGGAGCGACTACCTGGGGTTCTCACAATGAATAGAGGGTGGTTTACCCTAATTTTCCCCCACCCGGAAATGGAAAATTGGGTGCTTACCAAATACTGTCATATATAAATGACACCAATTCTGCTCAAGCGATGGACTCCCCCGTTTGATCCAGATAAGGAAAATATTGGAGCGGGACCTATTTGGGTGCAACTGCCGAGTCTCCCTCTGTAATTCTGGACAGAGGAAGATATTCGATTCATAGGAGAAGACTTAGGGTTTTATTTGGACCATGACAGGTCCTACTTACAGACTAGAAACATCTATGTAACTCGGATTCTTGTCCATTTAGACACGAAAGAAGGTGTGGTGGAGAGATAAAACCTACAATTCAGATACATAACAAGATGTCAGATACTGGATTACGAAGGGATACCATTTTGGTGCCCTCGTTGTCACGAAGTGGGGAATTTCTACAAGGACTGCCTGCTAATCACTGCGGCAAACGTTGAACCTGTAAAATTCATGGTGCACGAGGGGACCCAAACTGTGGGTATTGGAGAATCGGACTCTTCTCAGGTGAGACCCCCAGTGGAACTTGTGCCACAGATTACCCCCAGGAACTCATCATCCTATCAAGCGCCACCTGCATCACAGGCTTGCAGCTCTCAACTTCATGAGGAGGATACTACTTTGATCTTGGGTACTCCTCTCGCTACTCCTTTTACCTTCAACTCTGATTTTAATTGCAATGTATCTCCTATAAGATCACTAGTTACATCTAAAATTGATTTTACTAGATGCAATCTAGATCCCATTGTCTGTCCTATTGCAACTACTCCTCCCCCCGTCTCACGGTCAAACCCTCATACCCTAGTAGGAAAATCTAATTCCTAATCCATTACTGATTACTTTGGCAATATTTTTGGCCACCATTACAACCTTATATCCTTATCTAAGGCCACTGCGCCCCATGCCTATGGGCTCAGCCCTGATCTCATAGGCCCCTAATCTAAAGCAGTTAGGGGCAGACCATCATTCCTATATAAGGCGATACTCAGGGCTAGTATGGAGGTAGCTTCAGGGAAACAATCTTCAATTTACATGGTTCTTAGAGAAAAAGACACCCCTAACATGGGTGATCCATGATTTTCCTCTCTTTCAATTGTAGGGGTTTACCCAGTCCCGATAAAAAACAAGCACTTAGAAGGTTGTTGGCCCTTGTGAGAGTGGATGCTCTTCTTCTTCAAGAAACATTGGGGGATGGATATTATATACTAAAATTTCTCACCACTCTGCTCCCCGACTAGATTTTTTAGACACTAGATGCTATAGGGATATCTGGAGGCTGTGTTATGGGAATCAATAATAGGACTATCAAAGTGGGTAGTTGGTGGGGCAGATAAGGGATACTTGGGGCCGAAATCACTATAAATGGGCTTGATATTCCCATTTGCATGACCAATGTATACGGCCCCTGTCACAACAGAGAGGACTACTGGGACAAGTTGATGGCCACTAACATCATGAAGGGCGGTCACATTATCATTGGTGGAGAGTTAAACTTCTCCATAGGACTAGCTGAATCTTGGGGGCCGAATGCAGTCCCAGACCCCTTGTCGGAATACTTTGAGCATCTCATTGATGATGCTGATATGTTGGATTTAGCCATGCCCAAAAAATTCTCCACATGGCACAACTGAAGAACTGGTGAGGTTGGCCTGGCGAGAATACTAGACCAATTTCTGATCAAGACCAGGTTGGTTGATAGAATTGACAAGGCCAGACAATGGGCAGGGATGAGAGGATCCTCGGATCACTCCCCCATATACCTTTAAATTCAGGGGGAAAGTTTCAAACCTCACTCCCCCTTTAAATTCAACTCATGCTAGCTGGAGGGTCATGATTTCCACCTATTGGTTAAAATATCATGGACACATTGTGATCAAATGCCTGACTCCAAGCCAACCTATGTTTTCTACAACAACTTGACAAGATTAAAAGACATTAGAATTATATGGTCCAGAGAAAAGAAAATACATGATGAAGAGACATTGAATAAGATTGAGATTGATTTAGAGAGATTGATGGGATCAAACTGCCTTGGATTTCAAACCACTGAGTCCAAGGAACACCTCGTTCAATTGGAAATGGATAAAGCCAAATTGTTAAGGCAACAGGAGGAAGAGTGGAGGCTCAAAACCAGGGCCATTTAGCTCAAAGCAGGAGATGACAACACTAAATTATTCCAGCAATGTGCAAAGGGTAGAAGGCGTATCAACACAATCTGGGAACTGAGGGACCATGCTATAAGGGTGGCCAATAATCATGCTCAACTTGTTGATGTGGGGATTAGACATTTCTCCCATATCTACAGGGACCCTAGGGTTGCAAATATTTCAGAAATACTCTAGATAGCTAGTTCCATGCACAGATATGTGGAGGATGACGATATTGAAAATCTAAATTCACATGTTTCCTTAGGGAAAGTTGAATCGGTATTAAAATGGTTTAAGAAGGACAATAGCCCTAGTCTATATGGTTGGCCCATTGAATTCTATCTCACCTTCTTTTAAGACACTGGGAGGGACCTCCTCCAATTCATCCAAGAGATTCGGACGAATGGTTGCATTTATGATGGTTTCAATGCTACTTTCATAGCCCTCATACCCAATATTGATAAACCCTTAACCTTCAATGACTAACAGCCCATATCCCTCTACAACTGTATCTACAAGATCATATCTAAGATCATCGCCAACCGCATTAAGCCCATATTATGACATCACATATCCAAGGAACAATTTTCCTTCCTTAACTAGAGACAAATTCATGAAGCTATAGGCACTGCTCAACAAGCCCTGCACTCTATTAAGCTCAAAAGTCTTAAAAGCACCATCCTAAAGATTGACCTAGCAAAGTCTTTTGATTACAAATGTTGGACCTAGTTACAACTCATCCTTATTCATATTGGCTTCCCCCTTTCCTTCATCAGTTGGATCATTGGTTGTATCTCTAATGCCTCCTTTAGCATTATTATCAATGGAGCAGCATCTGAATTTTTTCATGCAGGTAAAGGGATTCATCAAGGATGCCCACTATCCCCATTGCTATTTTTATTAATCATGGAAGGACTTACCAAAATTTTGGCAAAGGCCAAGGCAGATGGGACTATAAAAGGTGTCAAATTATCTGAATTTATACAACTGACCCATCTCTTATTCGTGGATGATGTACCTATTTTTCTTGATGGATCCAGCCAAGACACCATCAGCTTCAGAAATATTCTTGAGGTTTTTTTTAAGGCTACTGGTATGGACCCCAATCACAGTAAATATATTATCATATTCGTGAAGTGCACGGAGCAAGAATGCAGACATACCCTTGCCCATTTTCATTTTGGTCGTAGGGAATTAGAGGATGGCATCAATTATCTCGGTTTTTGTCTAAAGCCAAATGACTACCGCATCACCGATTGGAACTATTTAATTTCAAAATTCGAGAGGAGGGTAAACATTTGGAAGCAGAGATGGATATCCAAAGCTGGGCGACTAGTTCTAATAAAATCAGTGCTGGAAGAAATCCCTGTATATTGGATAGCTTTGGCTTGGATTCTCAAAGGTGTGACGGCCATAATTCAAAAAAATTGCAGAAGATTCCTTTGGAGGGGTAATAAATATGGCAAGACTTTTGCTTGGATCAGTTGGAAGAGGATTGCAAGGCCATAACTGCCAAAAGTTTGGGGGTTGGAGGGTTGGGGGCTAAAATACATGTCGTTTTCTATAGCATTGGCATAAAAAAATGGGTTGGCGGATTAATCGAGTGCCAGTAGCCTATGGCAATAGTCAACCTATTTCATCCTGTATCCTCATACTACCCTCCAGTTGGATGAGGCCCCACCTCAAACATTCCTGGATCCTCCATTATTTTGGCTTAAACCCATCCACGGATCATACAAATCATCAAGAGAAAGGCCTTGCTTGGAGCATTGGATCCGGTGAAAATCATAAATATTGGTGGTAAGTCGAAAGGTCGAATTGCCGGTTGTGGTCGGGCATACGATTACCTCAGCCGCTCAGACAACTTAATGGACGTAGGAATTCAAACCATTTTCTCAAATTTCTAATAGAATCAATTCCTCATGGATCTCACAGGCTTGGAAATCGGCACAAGATCTCAACATCCTGTATATTTGGCATCCGACTTGGAACAACGTATCTTAAGGCTCTCATTTTACCAACACTCTGAGAATCACTAGAGGGAGAATTAAAACTTTATGGAATTATCTACCAAGGGTAGATACCTCCCCCTAGAAGAGTATGTATGTCTATATGTGAGCACCCAGTCCCTGAAAAAAACTATAGTGGTGGAGACACCTTTGCCAGAAGTTAGAAGAACCACAAAGGCAAAAAATTTCATGTGGTGCATACTCACAGTGTGCCCAATGGAAGACAACCTCATCAGTGATCCATGGGTCCTCTAGATGTTGTCTCTACAAATCTTAGGCCAAGGATGTGGATTACCTCTTCCTCACCCTGCCCATCTACTTCAATATCATCTAGCACTTTACCACAAGTGCCCTTGGGCATCACACATCATTAACGCCGACTTTGTAGCTGAGGCTTGGTATTACTGGTGGAAGTCAGCACACTGCCCATAAGAACGTAATCTCCCACTCTTGATATCTTAGGGCACCTGGCTAGTGCGTAATCAGACTATTTTTTAAAGTGTTGTGATAGATTGGCCTCGCATCAGTAACACCATTGTGTCACTCTTCCACTCAATTCCAAATGACGAGCCCATAGCACAACGCAGAATTCTAACACCAGAAGCTATTGATAATTCCTTCCAGTGGGCCTATTTTTATGGTGCTTCAAACATCCATGGCTATGGAGGGGGGGCTACTCTCTATCTTTCTGAATCACACTACTATAATATTAAAATGGGATTAGGCCTAGGGACAAACAAATATGTCGAGCTCAACAGTCTCAGACTCCTCCTCACCTTCGCCCGAGAGAAGAGTTGCAACCGGATTCAGACATTTGTGGACTCCAAAATTATGATTAACTGGTTCAACAATGAAGCACAATGTCATGTTCATACTCTTAGAGCTTTGTTGGATGATTCTATGGCACTAAAATCTTATTTCTGATTCCATTATTGTTGCTCACATTTATAGGCAAAGGAACCAAGTGGCTGATCAACTATCCGAAGAAGCATCGCAGTTAGAGTGGGGTCACTAGTTCATTATCGAACACGATGGACATAATGACTATCAATATTTTCATAGACCCTTCATAGAGGATATGGAGGGTCAGGGGGTAGTCTAACTAGGCTATCGGTTTTGGCTGATTTTAGCACGGCTATGGCTGGTTTTTATTGTTATCACATGTGATTATGTAGATATTTTTGTTTTTCACAACATTGTTTTACAAGTTTGCTTATGTACAACTGAACTATATGACTGTTAGTGATTTTGATCTATGCATAGATGATTATGTTGTTGACACAACATGTAATTTTCTCTCATAATGAAAATTACGATTTTTCCTTGGAAAAAAAAGGTATAGTGGTACAACTAATCAAGGCGGCTAAGCATCTCATCCAAGGAATGGGATCCAACTTTATTTTTTATTATAAACCAAAGCAAGCCTATGGTTAATTGAAATCATGTGTATGTGAGAGTCTTCATCACTTGGTTCTAAAAAAGTAAAGTTTATTTGATCTACTAATGAGCCCATGAATAACTTGTAACCTAGAACCTTCGTTGATGCATGTCAATTCACATAGAATTCATTCATAATTGAACTAGATCAACATATATTTCATAATTTCAATGTATGGGAAGGTTAACACCATAATTAAGCAATGGAACCGTAGTTATCCCAGTTTCTTCCAATTAATGGTCAGATCCAAAATGGTGGGTACCCCCATTTTGTTATCAAGGAACTCATCTTTGAATGTATCAATAACTAGATACATCATTGGTAACAATCAATCATTCATTTTTCAAGCTTGGATTCTTCTTTTGGTTGCTATGCTCCACGTTGTAGTAGACAAGGATTGTGGGGTAAAAGAGTTGCATTCTTTTAAACATCAAAAAAGTAATGCGGCACTTCATACAATTTTTTACATTGCATAACCATATTATGTTTGTATTTGAACATTGGAAGTGTATAATTACCCCTCCATTATCTATTTATTGCTGGAAATTTGGTTCCTCTACCTTCAATCTTTCACCTTTAGCGTCATAAATGGGATCTTGGTAGAGGCACTAGAAAAATAAGCCTTTCTTGCACCTTCTTTGTCTTTATTAAGAATATGAAATCATAAACATATGAATGATTCATAGTGAGATTTAGAGGTTTCTTATATTATATTATCACAGTAGCTTCAATAATCACATGTCGTGATTTCAATCTTGGGGAATAAGATCCAAAATTCTTGAATGCTAAGAGAGGAGGAGAGAAAACAAACAAATCTACCCTGAAACTACTAACAAGAACACAGATAAAAATGATAAAATTGAATACATAGCAAAAATATGAAGAGGGAGAGAGAGAATTGGAGAAAAAATATTACATTAAGAAAAGACCATTGCATGAAATGAGGCCAATTTTTGGACCTCTCCCTTTCGAGCGTCGCTCTCTTAATATTACCATATTATACGGTGTCTTATTGACAAAGTAAAATTAACTAGGGAGATAAATTTTAAAAAATATATATATTGTTAAGTAGAGAAGCTCTACAACAGAATAACATCAAATGATGAGAAAGTTATTTTGGGTGCCTAAAGGTACCCAAAAGTGCGCAAATCCAAAAAAGTGTGTTTTAAACGCAATTTTTTACTCAGATCTCCTTAATGTGACACTTTTGGTCACTTTTGATCATTCATATTAAGAAAAAGTACATGTACTATGTAGAGAAAACACATTTTGAAATTAAGACGATATCAAAAACAAAAGAAGTCGGAAAAGATGATAAGAAGTCAAAGAAAGATCAATGGCGATAAAAATGAAAATGGTAATTTAAACAGTCAGGTGAATCACTTTTATAAAATAAAAGTGATTTTGATGCAAAAATAATAAATAAAGGTAGATACCATATAAAAAGGTAGGCACCATAAAAACGTAGGATTGATATATATATATATATATATATATATATATATATATATATATATATTAAGTTCCCTATTGCATAGCAAAAAAACAAAAAAAGAGAGATGAATTTATGAATTATACATATGAACTTAGACTATTATCCCCCCATATTCAAATCACTTCCTCGCCACCCCACCCTCACCCCCCACCAACTTAGAAAATGATGGTCCCCATCATTGACCCGTGTCAACAAAAGAGGGACCCCATTATGTTTAATGTACCATCATGATTACAATATGCTATGAACTAATGAAGATAATGGTTTTGTGTGGCTAACCCATAACGGTGGGTTTGTGGATGAGCCATAACCATCATGATTACAATGTCGAGTGCTAATGAAGAGAAGGGGTTTGTGTGGTTCACCCATAAGTATGGGTTTGTGGATGACCCGTAGCCAAGTTGTTAATTGCAAGATTGGAGAAGGGTTTTTTGTGGTTTGTCCATAACCATGGGTTTGTGGATGATCCATAACCTTGTTTTTTTTTTTTTTCTAAGTTTTATGGGAATGTACCTCTTACTGCAACTTTTTGGATAGATTTATAACAAGTGATGAAATCAAATTCCAGTGAAGATCCATTTAAGGTATATTCAAGAAACCTTTGCATTGATATAAGCCAGTTGCTTTGTAACGATCTCTGGAGTGAGAAAATAATTCCTAAAACTCAAGGTACACATGGTTGCATTGCTTTATAGGCATATCTGACTTATGTTGGCAAATTTAACTAGTCTCAGTATTCATATTTGTCATTGTACTCATGTAATTATGTATATTTTACGTTACATGCAAAAGAAGAAAGAAAAATATTATTTTTAAATCATGGGTTTCATGCTCTAATTTATTGGTCATCTAGGGAGCACATGCATTTCATGCTCCTATTGTTTGTCAAGTCAAAAGAATATTTTTCTTGAGTCAAGAGAGTCTTTATCATTTGTATAAGACACTATTTTGTAATTTGTCACGTGTAAAAGAAATTATTTTTTAGTCTAGAAAGTCAAAAGTGACCTCCAAGACCAAGTCAGCCCTGCCAAAGGAAACCGGCCTAGTTTGAGGCTATTCGACCTCCAAAGAAGCATATATATTGAATTTTCTCAACCTAATTTGGACATATACTTCTGTAGTTCGTTCTAAAGCAAGACAAGAAGACAATACAAGAGTGAAAGTCAAGGAAGAAGAATAATATTTGTCTTTTCTACCCATTTCAGATCACATGTGTGAGAAAATATAGGCTTGTTGCAATTGTTGGGGGCCGAAAATTGTAGCATGAATTGCAGACCTAAATTGCAGGACCAAATCTTCGATTGGGGTAGATTTTGGAAGCTTTTAATTTTGTTTACTTTGAAGACCTTGACTTGCTTGAGGAAGGATCTCTTGGAAGGTTGACATGTGCTAGAAAGATAGGGTTTCTGTTGTTTCTAGGGACTGAAGTTACAAATCTCAAGTAGAAGGAAAAAAAATTTAAGTGGGGCATATTGGAAGATCTTTGACCTTCTTTCACTTTGTCAATATTTGACTTATTTGAAAGAAATTCTTGGAGGGTTGACTTCATGCTTGGAGGAGGTCTTGAATTTGGTCTTGGATCTTGGATTTCTCGTTTAAATTGATTCTATCAAAAGATAAGAGATTATTTTTAGGTTTTCCCCTTGGAAGGGTTTTGCCCTAGCTTGGAGCCTACCTCTTGTGTCTCTTGTCTTTATTGTTTGTGATCTTGATAATTGTTTGATGAAAATATATAATTAAGAAAAATAAGAAGATAATTAAATTTCACAAGATTTTATCAAGGATAAGGAGAATTTTTTTTAATATCTGCCCTACTAAATTCTCCAACCTGGTATTAGAGCTAAGGTGAAGTAAGAGAAGGCATCTTGAAGATCATCTTGTTGACATAAGAAGGAATTGCATGTTAAGGGGAATGATTTGCAAAAGGATGCAAGGAAATAAGAAGAAGACATATCAACCTAGAAGGAAGGTTGTTACATCAAACTTGCATTGAAGACCTCATCATCTTAAGAAGGATCGAGCTCTTGCTTTCTAGTACACTCTATCATCTTGAAGAAAAGAAGGAATCAAAGAATCCTAGGATCATCATCCACTCTCTGAAGCTTATTGAAGACACTATTGTTGAAGGCATCATATAAGTCACCATTCTAGGGCATCTTTGAAGTGTTTTGAAGATTATTGAAATCATCCAAGTGCAAACACATCAAGAATATTTCTCTAATTTGAACGCAGATAAGAAATACCTCAACAAAGGAGAAAAGAAGTATAGTCACTTGTGACTTTTTATAAATATTTGGATGGTCGAAATTCATAGGCAGTAGGCTGAAGGTTGGATGGAGAAGTATGGGCTTTTTTGGTGCATATCTGAGGTGTGTTTTTATTTAGGCTGCAGACCTTTTGTTGTATTACAGATCGAAGAAATCTCTCTTAAGAAGGGTTGAAAGGCCTAAAACGTCTCCAAACTCTAGGCTACATACATATAAGTGACATCGTAGCTGATTGGAGGGGAATGCAGGTTTGTAAGGAGGGTTTGAAACATAGTATTAGGGTTGGCATGTGCCCTAACCAGATTTGACAGAACTCAGTAAAAGTACATATGGTCATAAAATATCCTTGAAGAATAAAATATATAGAACAAGTATGTTAAAGGATGAAGATATATCCACATATATTATGAATATCTCACAATTGAGGGACCGGCTGCAAGGGCTTGGGGAAGTCATTTCTGGTTCATAAATGACTACATGTGTGCTAAATGCTTTGCCACCTGAATGGAGCAGTTTTGTGACTAGTGTATATTCAAGAAAAGATACTAGTCCATATGATGAACTATGAGCTCAATGTATCTTGGAAGAAACTAGGATAAAGGCAAAGGATGACACTGAATCAAATGAGAATTCTCAATATTTTGTTATAAATTCCAAGAAGAAGAAAAAATGGAAGTTTGGAAAGTCCAAAGGAAAACAAGATATGTCCAAGATACAATGCTTTGGATGCAATGAATATGGACATTTTAATAGGGATTATCCAAATAATAAAAACAAAAAAACGAAGGAGATGAATGAATCTCACATAGCTGAAGAAAAGGGAGAACCTGGGAAGAATCCAACAAGAGAAGATCCCAAGGATATTTATTATTGAAGCAAAGCTCCATCTCTACCAAGTTCATTTGCAAACTTTCTTTCCTTTATTAGAAAGCAGTAGTTAGAGTAAGCATGCATAGTTGCATTCCTTATCAGAAGTCTTGATTTTTTTGAAGCATGCCATCATAGAAGGAAGCATATGATGGTAGAAAATCTAGAGTCTACATAATCAAATTTCTTTGAAAAATTCATCTAGTTATCAAAGAATGAGAAGATTTAGATAATGTTGCATATCATAGATCATCCAAGAATTTTCTAGCATAATGTTAGAAGGATACATCTTGCAAAATGGATCACTAGGATCCTCCTATAAAAACCATCATCTAGGGAAAGCTCTTGAAAGAAGAATTATGACTAGTATACTCCACCTAGTGTGGAAACAATACTCTTGAAGGATGAAGGAATGGAGATGGTCAATTTGTAGTATGAAATGCATAATTAAATCTTTCTCCTCTTAGGAAAAGAAACCTATATTCAATAGGTGTAAGAAGAAAAATTGTTCAAGTAAGGATGGCTAGATGGTTATATGAAATAAAAGGCATGCATGTCCTTAGTAACTCTTCTCTATAAGGTAGAATTTATGTCTACAATAATATTGCAAGAAGATTTGGTTGTAAGAATATGCTCAAAATTCCTTCTTACGATCACTTGATACTTGAAGTTTTGATCAAGACTCTTCCACGAAATTCATACTTGACATGATGATATTGATCAACATCAAGTCTGGTCACCTATGAAAATAAGGAGAGTTAATAATGACAACTCCAAGAAATAAGCCATCACAACTTGTTCCATGATCACTTTGATTACAAGTGATTAGCATGGAGAAGGATCTTTGGTAAAACATGAAGATAGACCCTGTGAAAGCATGTTGATCTCGGAAGTAAGCAGAACCTGAAGAGGCCATCATATTGAGGTAATTTTAATATTATTATCATGTTTTTGGTTATCAAGTCAATATATGTTTTGCTACCTCGAAGGAAATTGTAGAAAAGCGTAATCGCAGTTGAGGCATATATATCAACAATTGTTGATTTTAAATTCAATTCAATGAATACATGGATTGAGTGGATGTTTTTGGTAACTCTTGAAGGATTGTAGGGTCAAGATGTTTACATCATCTTAGAATTAAGAGGTAGAAGTACAAAGAGATAACCCAATGTTCATATGAAAAAAGAAGATCATTGTCATTTCTAAAGGGAGCTATGACTAAGATCTGCCTTGATTTCCTAAATATAGTGTCTTTGTTGATGATGACTAGAGGAAAGTGATATGAAAAGTTGATGGCTCGAACCCTTTCACATTTTGGCTCATGTACATTCAGGAAGATGAAAGCTCAAGATACAAAGAAGAGGAGTGGCCATGTAGCTACTTGAAGATCTCTGTGAAGTACTAGTAGTTGATGGATTTATGAAGGTACGTTAGAAAGCGTCCTTATTGAAAGGAAGTAAAAAAATCTCCTCTATTCTTTAAAGGAAGTAAGAAATCTCCTTAAATGTTTAAGAAGGAGTGGGGATCTATTACCCAATTGTTGTAGTTGCTATAACAACACCCAAAAATTTAGCCTACCACTCAATTTTTTAGTCCCCTTATGCTTTTCAAGGCTCCAATGGCTATGGATTTCTTGGATTGATGAGATATTTCATTGACCTAGATACTATCAAAACCGATCGTTGTTGATGCTCCCACAATGCATATTGTATATATCCACCATTTATTTGTCCTCGTTTTCCTTTACGAATGCATTAGGGTTTGGGAGGTTTTTATTTTAGTGATGCAATTTTAAAGCTTTAGGTCTCCATGTTATACATTGCAAATGGTAGGCAAGCATATTGTGTTGTTGTTATTCTTTACTTTGGTCTTCATTCTCTAATTTGCATCTTCAAGCCTCAACCTTCATGGGCATTTTTAAGTCATGCTAGTCGCATTATCATTGTTGGATATTTACATTAATTTCTTTTGCTTATTAAATTGGTTCATGTGCTTGAATATTGATTTGGTTTTCAAACTCAAGTATCTTTTTTCCATATCAATGCAACTTCTAACACTTTAATGTTGACTATTGCATATCATATTTTTTAAAGGGGTTTGATAATGGTGCATTCTCATAGAACTCCTTGATAATAAATAAATCTTCAATTTTCACATTATGCATGGAATTGGTTTTCAAGTAAATATATGAGAGGTATCATAACCATATTTTTCTTACAATCTCAATCATTTATTAGGAATACAAAGCTTTAACATTAAAAATTATAAAAGCTTATATTATGTAACACAATCCTACAAACACTTACTATGTTTGGGCATGCTGGGTAGCCTTTCAAAGTTCTATATATGCAATAAGATTTCCCTTCCAGATCCATCTAATTCCTATTAATGTGAATCTTAGAGATGGACAAGATAGGATTTCAAAGGGACATTAAACCCTAGTAAGCATGGGAACTTTGCAAACCCTAATTTGATAGGGACATTGAAACAAGAGCTTAGTATGAACATGGAATGAGGGGCACATGAATATTTGTCCTCTATGATAAAACATCAATTTTAATTACATTTTAAGGCAACATGGAGGTTATTTAAAAGATCCAATAATAAAGCCATTCAATTCAGGGAATTGATTCTAAGTTTGAGGAGTATTATTTTGCTTGAATTTATAATGCTTATTTTATTGCATGTATACCTCTTTAGTTAGTGAATTATTTTCATTTCTCTTGTAAATTATTTACCACAATGTATCTCATATGCTTTTTCATGCTGCCAAAGACCACATTCGTTAACAAATGGGTTGAATGGATATTAAAATGCAATCTTTGAAGTGATAATAAAATAAAACAAAACATTTACATTAAAAAATAAAATAAAGCGACACATTTAAATAAGAATAAAATTAGCACATCTAAACAATAATTAAAGCAACACATTAAATAATAATAAAAGAAAATTGCATGGAGGTGATTATATGATAATGCAAAGCGCATTAAATAAATAAAGCAACACATTTAAAAAAATAAATAAATAAAGGAAAATATACATTACAAAATTAAGCAAAAAGAATAAATAAATAAAGAAGCACATTGATTTCCTTCTCTTTATTTTTACATTGGGTTGTTTATTACTTTTTTGCTCTCATGTTTTTGGTTATTGTTTATGGAAGTTTAACAAGGAAAAGAGATGGAAGCCCTCAATGAGCAATCAATCACTTCATTTTCACTTCATTTTATTGTGATTTTATTTGCAAATGCAGATGGAGTGTTATGGTTGACAATGTGCAATTTCTAATATTAATATTAATTGTTGACAATAACAATGTGCAATTTCTAATATTAATATTAATTGTTGATAAGTGAATTTTTTTTTGGTAAGTTGTGCTAATCTATTGATTTAGAAAACATAAAAGTGCATAGTTTACAGGCAGGGTTGGTGAGTTGCGCTTAACCAATCCTTTCCTTTGTTACATTGTTTTTGGGCTACTGCGGGGGAGGGGGCTAGCCTAGACAAAACTTGTGAGCAAGAATTACTATGTGTGCAGTAGCGCTGATACATTTAGGATCATGGGAGTAGGACATGATAGTAAAGCCCTGCGGGCACAGATGACAAAAAACAAAATAAGACTAAACAACTATGCATATATAATTCATCATCATCATCACTGTGGTGGGGAGGCTCCTCAAGGATGGGATAGGCAGGGGCCTGCGCGACAAATGCTTCCACTATAGCTTCCACTTCAGCAGCAGTACGTTTGGGGAGATTTGAGGGAGCGCAGAGGATGGGGGAGTCTGGATCTACTCCTTCAGGAACCTTCTTCCAAACGCCGTCGGAATCCATGATCTAAATATTTGTGTATTCATAAACCTGCGCAGGACTATACGGGGGAGCTGGAATGCTCTGCGAAGAGGGAGCTCTGGGGTGGAGGTGGACCTCCTCACGCCTCGACTGCCCCTTTGCGCAGGGCTCCTGGAGGAGTCTGCGCGCTGCTCGGGAACTAAATGATGGTTGACTGGGGAGTTTGATGAGAAGCCTTCAATCCATTTGAGGTGATTGTCCTTGCCGCGATGATAGCGGCCCATAAGAGCCCCTTGTTGTCCACCACGAATTATGCATTGGCGTAGCCTGGGTGCCATTGCGCACTTGGGAGGGGTGGTGGGGGAAAAACAAGGGTAGGAGAAGTTGCAGACGCTGGGGGTCAGGTGCGCAGGATGCAATGCACCAGGTAAAGGGGGGTTGCGCAGCTCCACTCCAATACTTATACTTCGCAGCTGATTGGAATCAGCGAGTATCCATATCAGAAGAGCTAAATGCAGCGGAGAGCAGATGAGGGAGGGAAGGAGCTGAGATTGGGAGGATATATAGGATTGCAGATGAGGAATGTCAGAGAGGCAATGAGTGATCTTCATACGGTTATGCGTGTGGAGCTCAAGCAGTTGAGCAGGCGCAGAGGGGTAGGCATGGCTGCATTGTTGATTATGCATCATGGTCATTAATGGAGGTAAGGGTGAGGTTATGGTCAGGGTCAAGTGACACCAGGCATGTCTGATCTGCGTGATCTATGTTTTTGTGAGGATCATGTGAGGCTCTAGCGGTGATTGGATCCGCTACAGGTGGGAAATTGCATTGGAGATCTCTACAGTCCGCGTGAGTTGGGAGGTGTTGTTCACCCGTGTCCAACGTGTCACCCGCATCTGGGGAGTTGATAAGTGAATTTTAACAAAGACTACAATGAATAATTGTTTAACTATATATGATTTAATGAATGTGATTGAATTTGTAGATTTTCAAGATGGAAGGGAAATTATAATACAAGCAAAGAATAAAAGGAATAATCATGTGTTGCAAAGAGGATCTACAAACAATGTTGAGATAATATCAAAAAATAAGTTAGAAGGAATTAGAATGAACTACAAGCAATTCTTTAGGAGATTCACATTACAAATGTGTTGCTTAAGGCAACAATGATGTGTTGTGATAAAAAGAGAGATGAACAATTTAAAAGTTGCATTGAATAATTTGTTGAATAACCATTTAAGGCATTGTAGAAGAGCCATAAAACAAAGTGTTTGAAAAGCATTTGAATAATAAGTTTGAAAGTTATCAAAGGTAGTGTTAAACACCATTCAAGTCCTGCGTTGGAGAGATACGTTGAAAACTTTGCAGAAAATAAGAAATGCCTTGAAGAAACAATGCGCATATATCAGAGGTGCAAACAAGGTGTTGAAAAACATTAAAAAAAAACTACCTTGAGAACTTGTGATATAATGCGTTCAATGCAATGTTAAGTACCATTACATACCATTCAATGCAATGTTAAATACCATTGAAATAATGGGTTGAGAACCATGCCAAAATAGCGTTAAAAATAATATGTATTGTTGTGTTAAGGAATAGCATTAAAGTGAGTTGAGAAGCAACATATAATGTGTTGGAGTAAAACAAGGCTACAAATAGTGACTACCTGCCGCTTAGTTTAAATGTAGTAATGTTGCAATGTGATTTTGGAAATGAGCTATTACGGCTATTACATGTCGCCTAATGCAATTATAGAGAGGTTGCAATTTGAATTTGAGCATGTTTATGAAGTTTTGTTTTGTAATAAAGTATGGTTAAACTAAATTAGAAATAATTGTTGCAATTTGAGTTTAGTAGTAGTTTAAATCTATCTAAATTATAGTGAAACAACTTTTGTGTGGACCCATGAGCATATGCATTTGATGTGTAGATTAGATTTGCTACATATGCTTAGCTTATTTTTGGAATCAATATGAGTATGGCAGAGTAGCTACTACTTGCTGCTTAATGTAAATATAGAAATGTTGCAATTTGAGTGTCAACATGTCTATGAGGATTTGCTTTCTAATAAAGTTGCTGCTTTGTTTAGTATAGTTAAATTAAATTAGAGATAATTGTTGCAATTTGAGTTTGAGTGTGTCTATGAGGATTTGCTAGATGTTGCCATTTGATAGTTTAGTTTAAATATAGCTAAATTAAAGTAAAAAATAAGAATTTATGTTAGTATTAAGGTTTAGAATATTTTTTTACTAATATTTTGTTAATCCAATTTCACCCAACTACAATTGCAATGCCATATTGTCTACGATCTGAAGACTTTTACATTTTTCGTAAAGTATATATATGAATATGAAAATTTATAATGCTAAAAATAAAAAATATTATTATAAGAATTTATAATAAAGAAAAATATAAGTTATATATATATATATAAGGAATTTATTTTTATTATTCAAAAAGTTGCATGTTATTTTTATTTAAAATTACATGCCATGATATATAGCAATTAAAATTGTTTAATATTTTGTATATTTATATATTTGATATATTTAATGTATATTCCAAAATTTAATAACGTAATTTAGTTAGCCAATTTGAGTTTTTAGATATTGGATAGATTCAATATTTTACTCATTAGGAATGTGGTTTTTTTATTACATTTTTCAATTTCAAATGTTTTTTTTTTTGTATAAAATAAAGCAGCCATGATTCGACCAGCGATAGTTCCTAAGAAGTCTTATACTACACATAATCGTTTTATTACTACTGGGTTATGAAAACACGTGTTTCTGAAGTGGTTGAGGTAGGAGCATCGTGTTTTCTAAAATGGTGAACAGTCATTTTTGTTTGATTGGCGCAGTGCTGTGTGTTTGAAAAACAGAGTTTTTTTTGTGTTGGGGGACAGACTTTGTATTTGGTAAAACAGAGTATTTTAATATGAAACAGAGAGATATTTT
Source organism: Pinus albicaulis (assembly GCA_034641835.2). NCBI lineage: Eukaryota > Viridiplantae > Streptophyta > Pinopsida > Pinales > Pinaceae > Pinus > Pinus albicaulis. The sequence goes on along the minus strand of CM076570.1, from coordinate 317,381,072 downwards.
GTTTTTATGCGTGGGAGAGTTTTTAGTTAAAACTCCATGGTCCCCACAGTGTCTTGTTGATGTGGCGATGTTCCGATGCGATCATCGCAATGGGAACTGACATAAGTCACCACAGCAAATTCTTATATCGCAGATGGTATGGCCTGATGCTTTCATCGCATCGAAAGTGTTTTAAGTTATGTCGCCATTGCACAGTATGAACTCCGAACCTGATCCTGTTTACTATGGCGGAGTTAAATTTTTCATCGTGTCCGTTTTTCAATCGACATCGGAGATTTTTGTAATGGGCCGTTTGCATTGTTTTAAAGTAGACCCGATGCATATTATTCAGCGCATTTGATAAGCAGGTTTTTGGGTTTTTAACCTTTGGTCATATATGTTATATGCAATTTTTGCAATGTTCATGCGCAATTTATAAATGGCCCGAGAGGCTTTGTAATAGGTTTTTTTATGTTTTAACATAGGTGAGTTAATTCGCTTATGGGCCCAGATCTTAAAATATATTAGTGGTTGATATTTTAACCGTAGTCCATGTGTTATTGTCGCAGGTATTATGGTTAATTATTTGCTAAAGTTTCAATGTAAGTGTGCGACGTCGTATGTTGATATATCATAGTTGGTGCGCGATATATAAAGGTAGGGTATAAGGCATCGTTGGCCCGACGAGTGGTGTTGGTTTTTAAACCATTGGCAAATGCATAGATTATAATAAATCGAATGGACAGAGTAATTTATTAACGTTGTGGGACCCTCACGAATCGCATTAGAGAAAATCATAACAGCGGAACATGTTAATAAAAGTCCCGATGACGATTGCGGAGCCGATGTGTTTATGAACTGTGATTTATATGTGTTTGAAGTTCCGGCTTAAAAGGCATTAATCGCATCGGAATGTTTGTGAATGCATTAATTGCATCAGAGGAAGGGCATCGCATCGGAACATTGGCAAATGCATTAATCGCAATCGGAAGCATTGAGTTGCGATTAATCGCATTGGCATATAGAAAATAAAGGTTTATAAAGCTGTGGAGCCCAAACTTTTCAAAGGTTAGCGTTGGGATTAGAATATAAGAGCATATTATATGCGTAGTCTGCATTGTTTTAAAGCGGACCCGATGCATATTATTCAGCAGATTTGATAAGCAGGTTTTTGGGTTTTTAACCTTTGGTCGTATATGTTATATGCAATTTTTGCAATGTTCATGCGCAATTTATAAAAGGCTCAAGAGGCTTTGTAATAGGTTTTGTTATGTTTTAACATAGGCGAGTTAATTCGCTGATGGGCCCAGACCTTAAAATATATCAGTGGTTGATATTTTAACCTTAGCCCAAGTGTTATTGGCACAGGTATTATGGTTAATTATTTGCTTAAGTTTCAATGTAAGTGTGCGGCGTGGTAATGCTGCGCTTGAGAAATACATTCAAAGGTTGAGTTATATCTAAGGTTGTAATGTATGTTGATATATCATAGTTGGTGCGCAATATATAAAGGTAGGGTATAATGCATCGTGGGCTCGACAAGTGGTGTTGGTTTTTAAACGACTGGAAAATGCATAGATTATAATAAATCGAATGGACAGAAGAATTTATTAGCTTTGTGGGACCCTGACAAATTGCATCGGAGAAAATCATAACAGCGGAACATGTTAATAAAAGTCCCGATGGCAATTGTGAAGCTGATGTGTTTATGAACTGTGATTTATATGTATTTGAAATTCTGGCTTAAAAAGCATTAATCACATCTGAACGTTTGCGAATGCATCAATCGCATCGGAACATTGGAAAATGCATTAGTCGCAATGGGAGGCACTGAGTTGCGATTAATCGCATTGGAAAATAGAAAAGAAAGGTTTATAAAGCTGTGGCGTCCAAATATTTCAAAGGTTAGCATTGGGGTTAGAATATGAAAGCATATTATATGCGTAGTACTGTTTTAGGTTGAACCATAGGATAACAATGAAAGCTCTGTTTGAAAATTGTATGAAGACTTAGTGTTGGGGTTGATAAAAATGCATATTATATGAAATGAGGGGTTTATGACTTTTGAGGAAATAGTGAGATATTAAAGTTCCGCACTAATTTTAATTGCCAGCTCAGATAATAAGATGGAGTTGTACTCTCGTATGAATTGAGGGACGTATATATACTATTGGAGTGTATTATTGATTTTTGAGGTGAAAAGCTTTGGGGTGTTGAAATAGTAAAAGTCGAAGTCGCAAGCGAACCTTAATATCTGCCGGAATATTAATAAAGTTCAAAGCTCATTAAATGTTTCATAACTTTGATTTGGGGCCAAATGTAATTCGAATTAGGCAATTTGAATACATACGAGTAGGTTGTAATATGGCTCCAAAATTAATTTAAAACATTGATTGGGTTTATTACAACATCAGTTTATGTCCATTACGTGATAAAGTACAACGTATCAAATGAACCTTTTGCAACTGTGGACCTCGCTGAACGTGAAAAACTTAAACCAAATATGGAAAATAAATTTGCCTTATAAAACTTATCGGGTCCGAGACTTGCCATTGCAATCGGGTGAAGACAAAAGAACTTGCGATTTGCAATTGCGATTGGGCGAATCGCATCGCATCATTCAATAGTAGCAAAGAAAACATATGCCCAAATTGTTATGCGATGTGGAAATCAGATCCGCCTTATAAAACTCATTGGGTCGGAGACTTACGATTGCAATGAGTGCAAAGCAAAAGAACTTGTGATTTGCGATTGCGATTGTGCCAATCACATCATTCAATGGTGGCAAAACAAATGGATGTGGCGATCGCATTGCAATCTTCCACATCAACAAGACACTTAATTTAAATACAATTTGTGATTGCAATTCAAAAGTATATCAAATGTTTTATTGATTCATACCATTGAAATTGGACCATAACAAAAAAACTTGAACTTACGATTTGCGATTGCGATTGTGCCAATCGCATCGCATCATTCAACGGTGGCAAGAAAAACATATGCGGTTGTATCATATAACTTGTGATTGCGGTTGCGATCACATCACAATGTTCCACATCAACAAGACACTTAATTTTAATACAATTTGCAATTGTAATTCAAAAGTATATCGAATATTTTATTGATTCATTGCTTTTTAACTTTCTATTTGCCATTTATTGAAAAAGATAATAGTATTTGAGGATGTTTGTGAATATTTGTTTTGTAATAAAGTATAGTTAAATTAAATTAGAAATAATTGTTGGAATTTGAGTTTGAGCATGTCTATGAGGATTTGCTAAATGTTTCCATTTGAATTTAAGGATGTCTATGAGGATTTTCTTTGTAATAAAGTTGTCGCTTAGTTTAGTTTAAATATAGCTAAATTAAAGTAAAAAATAAGAATTTATGTTAGTATTAATTGCATATAATAATATAATTTAGTTAACTAATTTGATTTTTTTAGATCTGAAAACTTTTACATTTTCCTAAAGTATATATATGAATATGAAAATTTATAATGCTAAAAATAAAAATATTATTATAAGAATTTATAATAACAAAAAATATAAGTTATATATATAATTTATTGTTATTATTCAGAAAGTTGCATGTTATTTTTACTTAAAATTACATGACATGATATATAGCAATTAAAATTGTTTAATATTTTGTATAGTTATATATTTGATATATTTAATGTATATTCCAAAATTTAATAATGTAATTTAGTTAGCCAATTTGAGTTTTTAGATATTGGATAGATTCAATATTTTAGTCATTAGGAATGTGGTTTTTTAATTACATTTTTCAATTTCTAATGTTTTTTTTTGTATAAATATAATTATATGGCATAGTATATAGCCATTAAAATTGTTTAATATTTTGTATAGTTATATATTTCATATATTCATTATATGTTCTAAAATTTAATAATATAGTTTAGTTAAGTAATTTGACTTTTTTAGATATTAGATAGATTTGATATTCTATTGATCACAGATGTGTTTTTTAATAATTATATTTTTCAATTCATAATATTTTTTTATATAATATAGTTAGACGTGTTTTATAATAGAATTAGATATGGCTAAATTAAAGAAAATTTATAAAATTGAATTTAGTGCTGTGATTTTACGTGTTAATTTGAATTTCATCATGGCTATGAGGACTTGCTATTTATTTATTTATTTATTGTTATTGTTCAATAAGTTGCATGTTATTTTTACTTAAAATTAGATGACATGATATATAGCAATTAAAATTGTTTAATATTTTGTATAGTTATATATTTGATATATTTAATGTATATTTCAAAATTTAATAATGTAATTTAGTTAACCAATTTGAGTTTTTAGATATCGGATAGATTCAATATTTTATTCATTAAGAATTTTGTTTTGTAATTACATTTTTCAATTTCTAATGTTTTTTTTTATATAAATATAATTATATGGCATAGTATATAGCGATTAAAATTGTTTAATATTTTGTATAGTAATATATTTGATGTATTCATTATATATTCTAAAATTTAATAATATAATTTAGTTAACTAATTTGATTTTTTTAGATATTGGATAGATTTGATATTCTATTCATTAGGGATGTGTTTTTTGATTAATTATATTTTTCAATTTCTAATGTTTTTTTATATAATATAGTCACACTTGTTTTATAATACAATTAGATATAGCTAAATTAAAGTAAACTTATAAAATTGAATTTAGTGTTGTGATTTTAGTTGTTAGTTTAGAGAGAAATAATATGGCGATTCATCTCATATTAGATATTTTATAAACATTTCTAATTGATGTCAATTTATATATAAACTGTGATATTTTGTTTAAATATATAATTTATAAACTTTGGATCTACTTTAACTTATAAATATGTAATAATAAAATGTAAAAAACATATTTTCTAGTAATAGAAATGTATAATAATATGATATATTTTTAAAAATATATTGAAGTAATTATTTAACTAAGTATTGATCTACAAAAAAAGTATTCCATTATTAATATATGTATGGATTAATTTATTAAATATAGGTTTTTTTTTTAAACTAATTTTAAGGAGCTAAATACATTGATATATATAAAAATGTTATATTTGTCAAAATAAATTATAAAAGAAGCAACAATTTGAATATATAAATCAAGTTCAAGTTTAAAAAATTAGTAAAAATAAATAAATATTATATATATATATATATGTATGTATGTATGTATGTATGTATGTATGTATGTATGTATGTATGGATTAATTTATTAAATATATAATTTGTAAACTTTGGGTCTACTTTAAATTATAAATATGTAATAATAAAATCTAAAAAAAATATTTTATAGTAATGGAAATGTATAATAATATAATATATTTTTAAAAATATATTGAAGTGATTATTTAACTAAATATTGATCCATAGAAAAAGTATATAAGTCAAATTTAAGATTAAAAAATTAATAAAAATAAATAAATATATTGTGTATTTATAGTGGAATATTGTAGGTTGGAGTTGATTAATGCAACTTGTGAAAGAGAACGAAAAAACAGATGGAACTGCAAGCTTGGGAAATAAAAATTGTAAATTGCAACAAATCGAATTTCAAGGTCGTTTAATTTGCAATCATCATCTTGGAAAATAAAAAATTAAAATTAAAATAACTATAGTTGCAGGGTTGTTTAATTTGGGATCTTTAAATAAAGCTTTTTGTATAAATAAAACTTTATGTATGAAAAGGATTAAGTTCAAATTTCCAATTAAATTATGTAGAGAAAGATGTATATAAATACTTAAAAATTATAATAAATTTTTTGAAAATTAACTTAATCCAATCACCAATTGATCTGAATAAAAAATAATAATAAATATTCCAGAATTAAAAGAATAATAACTAAATAATCCAAATTAGCCAGCAATATATACATAGGAATATATATCAATTGATTTGGATATACGGTGGAGTCACTACTTAAAAAAAGCAAGATGGTGCTAAGATGCATAGCTGTACCACTGTTTCAGCATTTGGTAGATGTTAAATAACATCCAAAATGGTGCAGAGTCGAAAAAAATGTTAAATAAAGCTAAACTTAAAACCTATGCATTGCCCTTTCGGGTGCACCTTACAATGAGCACACGTTTAATGTTAAAACATATAATTCAAAGGTTATAAACCTTTTTGCTGTGCGATAACAAAAACAAACCATAGTATAAAAACTCCATCGCGCAATGTTTAAAACATAAAACAAAAACGTTAATAAAACTTAAAACCTTTGTAAAACTTCAAACCTCCATCGCCCGATAAAGCTCTGGACTTGAAAGTCGATTCAACCAAAATACATTCACATATCGCATTACAATCTGGCTGACATCACATGGCCATTTGGACGCACGATGAGTCATTAAATCGATTTCATAATAGCTCATCGCGTCCGCAAACAAGTTTTGGTGTACAACGGATTTGGACGTGCGATGAACAAATGAAATACGACCTATAATATGCATCGGATCTAGAATTTGAGAATACAAATGGGCCATTTTGAATGTTTTGATTCCGATTGACAACATACACGCGATAAAGGAATTAAATCCAGTCCATAAACGATATCGGGTCCGGACTTCACATAACAATTGGGCCATGTTAGAACCATTTGCGATTGTAACATAATATAAGATGCGATTGCGATTGCGATCGCATCGCAAGCTCCAACATCAACAAGACACTTTGTGGGGACGACTGGTCTTCACTTAAAACTGACTCCGTCGCGTTCAAACAAATCCACTGTTATATAAATTTAAATAATTCTTAATTTCGGCTTTTTGATTCATGAAACAAAAACCTGTGTTTGAGAAAAAAATCAGAAATTTGGTTTAGAGATGGAAGGAATAATTATCGAGGGCAAAGTAATCAAGGTAGGACCATAGATCGAATTAAATTACAAAGGCTTTGCGTAAAGAGGTTAAATCGTAATGCTGGACATGACTGGGTTAATGGTGGTTATGCATGCGTTTGACACATATAATCTTTTATTGAATTAAATAGAGTTGTTTCAATTTCATTAAGAGATGGTGGCAGAGGAACATTCAAATAATGGCATATTTATAGTCGGTTTGATTATAAGGCGAATATTAATCGCAATGGTGACTTTGTGTGGGAACCAAGGACTTAAAGACATAGGCTTGGCTTATATGATGTAATTTGTTATTTTATATAATGCAATATGTTATTTGATAGTATATATGAAAATTTTATTATTGTAGTACTTTAGAAATTGAAGTTAAATATAAATTTTAAAATGCAAAATAGGTAAATAAAATTTTAAAAATACAAAACAATTAAATACAACAAAAACAAAAACCAGAATTCTACAATTTAAAGAGACTTGTATTCTTGGCTTGAAATACTGTTCAAACCATCTGTGGCATCGACACTGTACGTGCACAGTTTATTGATTATATATATTATCTCATAGAATCGAAGCTTGACTGAAAATTCTTAAACAAATACTTATCAAAAGCTAAGACTGGAGTATTTGAATATTAAAGTAGAAAAATAACTTAACAAAGTAAATATAAATCACCCAATAATGCTTAATATATAAGCTTTCAGTTGTAAAGTGTAGGTGAAGAAGAATCATATTGTGGAGGAAATTATAACAAAGGCCAAGAGTAGGGAACATAAGACTAACTTTAGTCTTAGTACGGTGTTTAGACATAAAGTTTGGTGCATTACTATTAACAATGAATATAGGAATCTGCAAAAAAAATATGAACTTACAAGCTAAGGAAGCATAAGCTTAGAAATGGCGATTTACTATTTCTGTTACCATAACAATATTGCCCAAATTGAGAGATGCTGATCAAAGTTGATACATAAGAATATATGAAAAATTAATCGCTCCTACCTTGAGTTTTGCGGGGCAGCGCGTACTTGTCTTGCACCTGACCAACAGCAATGGGCGTGAAAGTAGCCCAGGCATCAAGTCTGCACAAATATTTTTTTCAGGAGATTTTTAAATAGATTTATAACATTTATATATATAATGTCAGATTCTAAAGACAGGTTCTATTCATTAAACATATATGTATGAAACCTAAAAACATTTGTAAAGGCCTAATGGAAAAGATATATTTCTTAAATATACATATATTAAGTCTGAAAGTATCTGTGAATAGGTAGAAGAAACACTATAAGTATAACTAGTGATTTTTTTTCCTAATTGTTCTATGAAAACATTCTTGTTCTAGCAAAATGTTGCAGACATACTGCACTTTGAGAAAGGCAGATGTGAGCAGTAAAATCTTGTACAAAAATTGAGAAGAACTTTGCATTGATTTCTGGATTACTATGTGTTTCAGTTGTAGCCAATGTTTGTAGAAGTGCTGGTGCTGCAAAGAAAAGGGAAAAATTAGTACAAATCTTGCTATTTTGGATAGCATAATTTAAAGTGCATATATCTAATTTTTGGTTGAAAGATGAAGAATAATTATAAGTATACCTAGCCTTGGTAGGGCTTCCGTTGCTGTCAACAGATTGGATCTCGTTGTCTTCGTTGATTGTAAATGTACCATTGATTTTGAAATCGAGTAGCATATACATTGTCGTTTGTTTCCTTTGAACATAGTCTTGAAAAGACATATGCGCTAGGTTGGGAAGTAACTGTTTCAAGAGAAATTTGTTTCGGATGCAACATTGCAAATTGGTGTTGTTGGACTTGATTATGCAATTAAGACACTGTGAATAGGAAAAGGATGAATTTTTATTGCACTTTAGGCAATTAATTGTTGTCTCCTCTATCATTGTAGAGGTTGGTATTGGTGAATTGCATTCAACACAAACTGGTTCAAATGGCGTAGAGTAAATGCTTGCAATTGTCAATGTTCCTTTTATCTGTTCATAGAGGAGGACAAGTAGTATATCTCAAAATAGAAACAGATGAAGAAACAATTGCATATTGAGAAGTAGAGGTACTGTTTCATTTGTACTTACAGAGAATGTTGGAGGGTTCAATTTTCTGAGTTCTTCTGCTGCTTCTGCATTCAATTTTTTGATGAATGTAGCTTGCGTTGTTCGAAGTGTTCTATCCTTCAGTTCTTTCTTGTTTGTTATGTTTTTGAATAACATAATTGGAAAAATGCCTTTTTGCAATTCTTGCTCAATTTCATCGTAGAGTGGTGCAAATGCTTCAAATAATTGCAACTACAATAGAACACAGATTTTTTTTTTTTTTTTTTCAAATTGAATTGAAATGTAGGATGGAACTAGCAATATAAAAACATTGCAAAGTAATTTATGTTACCGTTGCTCTATTGTCATCGAAATTTCCATCTTTAATTTGCAATGTATATTGCAAACCAAGTTTCCATGCAGCTGTGACAACTGCTACAGTTGTTCCAATTGGATATGTTTTTGTATTTGTTGTAAGTTGTTTTACTGTTGTATCTAGAATCAATTTGGATTCTTTGCAAATTGTTGGTATGTTCTGTACGGTGCTTAGTTCAGTTAGCAGCAGAATCTAATCACAATCATCGCAGTCATAATTTGTTTTAGGAAGAAATTTAAAATTTGTAATAGATATTGCTTTTCCTGGTGATATTTTTTGTCCATGTTGTTCAATAAGCTCAGTTGGTATGGACAATGTGATTGTCATGATTCCTTCGGCATTTGTCAAATCTGCACATATTATTTGTCGTGCTTTGTGGACTTTATCAAGGTATGTGCTATAGATAACCATAACATCTCCATTGAACATTTTTCCAGTTTTGTGAATGTTTAGTTCTTCAATGGTAACTGGGACTAAATATGTTGCTTTCGATTTTTGTATTGATGATGTTGATGTGGCAAAAGAAACAGTTAGAAGTAAAATATATTGGTGATAAATATAAATGCTATGTCAATGGTACGTATAAGAATTTGTTTCAAATTTACTTGTCTGATTCAATTGCACCTGATATTTATTGTTCTTTGTCTATTGTAGCTTGTTTTCCAGAGATGCGAGATGAAAAAGATGCAACGTCATTGAATGGTGCGCTTAAACGCAACCACAAAGTGTTTGGTAAATTTTAATAACTAAAAATAAAAATAAAAGTATAAGCTTATTGTATATTGTAGTGGAAACTGAATATTAGTAACTGAAAGAAATATTAATTGCATTTAAAAACTTCGATAATGGAATACTTATAAATTATACAATATTAAATTTAGAAAATTCTATTAGTGCAACAAAGATATATACTGATTTGAGTTGCAAATATTAAAAAAAAAAATTGGCTGATAGAAAAAATGATTCAATTCCAGTACTATAGAAACGTGTAAATGCATCTAGTATAGATGTATGAAAGTTCAGGTACTGGTGATTGGCATGAAAACATTGATAAATATTGACTCAGTGATACTAATCAGGAATCAATTGAACAAGTAATCAAGAATTCAATGAGCAATAGTTTCATAGAAAGAAATAAACGATTAAACATAGAGATATGTATATACATATGCATCAAAGACTAAGTAAGTTGGGCGTAATAAGCAAACCTGGATGTGTTTCTTGATCAAGCTCACTTTCCAATGCTGTTAATTATTATGGGTGGTTGGGAGTTTACATAATAAATATGTTGATCAAGATATATGTCATTTGAGCTTGTTTTACCACCCAACAAAAAATAATATAGAAACACCATAGGACAAAAGAAACCAAAAAAAAAGGTATAGATAAAATTACAAAGATAACAAGGAATATTAAGAGAAATAATGATAAGATTGGAAACATTTTCTTCAAATTGCACAATGTGAATTAAGATGCATATGGATTATGAAATAATTCAGTTTGATGTAACTGAAATAGAGTTATAATTTTGGAAGCAATTTAATTTCTATTTGATATTATCTTTATTACAATTTAGAGGTTGACAACAAGCAACATGGGAAATTGGAGGAGATCTTAGTGAAAAAGGGTTCAAATGTGAAGTGAAGAGGAAGCTTGACAAGTTTCTAGAGAAAGGGTGAGGAAAAGGAATTAAAGGTTGACAAGAAAAGAAGAACAAGAAGACTGGGGTTGATAGAATTATGCATGTAACAGTTCTGATGGAAATAAGCAATTGGTGATGATTGTCAAGTTTAAGCATGGGACATTATTGAGATGATGAAAAGGGAAACAAATTATGTGGTAGTCCTAAAATATTGTAGAGAATAACGTTCATTATTCTGTAGTGTTTACTGTTAGATAACTCCAAAATGGTTATATATAGTTTGCAATTTGTAATGGAGGGTGTGTCATGTGTGCATGAAAATATTACAATGGGTTGAAAGACAAATTCAAGAATTAAAATGAATTTTGTGATGCTTGAGAGTTAAATCATCGATGCATAGTATAATTCTATATGAAGAACAGTGCTATAGAATTCAGTACTAGTAATATAAGAATAGGTCTTGCAATAGTTTTGTAGAAAGAAATAAACAGTTAAACATAGAGATATCTCTATACATATGCATTGAAGGGTAAGTAAGTTGGGTGTAGTAAGCAAACCTGGATGTGTTTATTTCTTTTTGTGACTTGTCTTTGCCTATTTGACTCATTGTATAAAGCTATAGAAATCTGTGAGACATACAATTAGAAGTCAAAGTCATAGTAGTTAAAAGGCTATAATGCAGCTTTCAAAAACTTTTTCAGAAACAAATTAAAGGTATGTTTGGTAATAATACTCACTATTGATTTCATTTGTATAATAAGGACATGAGTATGCAAGTCTGACACTATTGACCAGAAAAAAGCATTAGATTACTTTCATTTGCACTATGTTTCTGTTGCATTTTTGTCTTCAATGATGAGACAAATAGTATCATGGTCGGTCCAATATGTATCTAACATTAAAGTCTTATAGCTACAAGTTATGTTTGACCATATATTATCAATGATTGATAATTGTTGATTGTTATTTGTGTCTAAAAGAAAATGAAGGTTGTAATTGTGCATATACGATCTTAGTTTGTTTGTTTTGTCGTTGCTTCCAAGCATATTGATGTTGAAATCACCGAAAATTGCTATTGTTTGATTTTAATGTATTCTGCATAATGCTTTTGAAATAAGATCCAATGTATCGTTCAATGTTGCATATGGTGCAACGTAGACATTCACAACTATAATATCCATGTCATGAAGAAGCATATTTGCTAGTGTAGCTTCAACGTTTTTTTCTTCAAAATGAATATGTTTCAAGATCTTTATATGCTTTTTCATACAAATTAGCAAACCATGTTTACTATGATTTGATATGCAATTGAATGTTTCAAGTCTTTTTAGAAGCATTGAATCTTTCAAATGTGTTTCTTGTAAACATAGGATGTCAGATTGCATTAGATCATAGTCATTTAACAAATCATCAATATGTATTTGTAAACTGCAAGTGTTTAGAGAAAGAATTGAAATGTATGCTTTTGTTTCTAATAACGAATAGTTGTAGTCTAGTTGCCACTTTGCGTTTCTTTGTAAACGTTCCATTTCAACAGAAATTTTGTGTTGAATTCGGAAGTTTTGTTTCTTAAGTGGACTAAGCAAATACAATGATTCTATGTTTCTCACACGAGAAAGAGCTGTATATACTAATCCATGGCGTCGTATTCCTAAAGGATCAAATGCAATATTGTCTAGTGTCAAGCCTTGTGATCTGTGTATTGTACGTGCACATGCTAGTTGGATTGGGAATTGTTTTCTTATTTTCAAGTTGCCTGTTTTTGCTAATACAGAAACTGGCTTTGTTGTGCGCAGTATGGGAGTCCAATCACTAGAAATTTCTTTGCTATATAGAAAAGCAAATTTATGTGCTTGTTGACGGCCAACACGTTCATCATAGAATTTGATCCATATTACATCAAAGTTGTCTAATTTTACATATGCTTTAATGATACCATCTGCACCGTTGACTAGACCGTCTTGTAAGTCATAGTTTCCTGCATATATTTCAACTAGCATGTTAAGTTTTAGGACAATTTGTGAAGGCAATGTTGTTATTTGTGCATGAGATGGTATGTGTCCATGGTTTTCTTCTTCGTAATCAATTGCATTAATTACGATTTCATCACTAGGAACAATAGACAACATTTTCTTGTTATGTAATGCTACATCTTTATTCCTAAAAAATAGATAGGGGAAAGTAGGATCATTAGGAGCATTTCGAATACAATTTCTATTTAGGTAATTCAAATCATCTTCCGTTTGATTATTTATACGCATCCTATTCAAAATGCTAATGAATATTTCATTTGTTTGACGCATTGCAATGTGCAATTCATAGTACTTTACATGTTCTTTCCAAAAGTCATATGTTATTGGTTGCCTTCTTATTGTAGGTTGTTCAAATATTAGTGAATCTTGTATAGGTTGTGCTTGGTACAAGTCGCCACAAAATATGATATCAATGTTTCCAAAGTATTTTGTTTGATTGTGCTTAATGTTTCTTAGTCGATCATCAATTTGATATAGAAAACAACTTCCAATTAGAGATACTTCATCAATGAGAACAACCCTTAATTCTTCGTACACTTGTGTTAAGTTGTCTAATGCATCGTTGCTAAGTGGAATAAAACTAGATTTGTTGAAAGGCATTAGCAATGTAGAATGAATTGTAACTCCACCTGCATTATATGCAGCTTTACCTGTGTATGCTAATATCAAACCTTTTGGTTTCAAAGGATCTATATTGTAATGTTCATTGTAGATGCGCATGAGCATTTGGAATATTTCTTTTGCTGTGAATGTTTTTCCAGTACCAGCTCCTCCAGTCAAAAATAAGTAGAATGGTTTGTCTATGTTCTTTCGTTTTTTCATTGCAATGTCTTTGAGTATTGCTTGTTGTTCTTTATCAAGCATTCTCCTAATCTTGTAGTATTCTTCATTGCTAAGCATAAATGGATGTTCTGTAAATTGAAAACCAATGTTAAGATGTCTTTTTTTCTCATTGCATTGGGGAAATTGCAAATATTTAGCCAAGTCATACTTCTCAGTAACATCATCAGATATTCCAGGTTTTTTTTATTGTATGATTAGAAGTTGCAGTACTGCTATCAATTTTTTGAATTGCTTCTTCCAAATCACCCCATTTCTTGTTCATGTTATATGTGAACTTAGTTTCATTGTTCTTTATTGTGTTCTTATGCAACATGTATGCACTCTTCCATGTAGAGGAGTCTTGCTTTAGTGCATTTTCATTGTTTTCGAATGGAACATATAGCAAAAGTTTTTCTCTGTAATAGTTTTCATAGTCAATGTGTTTTTTGTATTTAATGAATCAAATTACTTTTTCTTTTTTTCTTTTTGATATTGGTCTGCCATCTTTCCTATACTTTGATACAAATTCGGCTAAACATACATGCTTAATAGCATTAGGCCTATTGATATAGTAATCAATTATAGAACTGCACATAACATCTTCAGAGTTGTCAGGAATTTGTTTCAGAAGTTTAAGTATAAATGTGCGTTCGTGTATTGGTGTTGTGTTTATAAAGTTGCATTCTCCTGAACTATGATTCAATGGTAGTGATAGAGCTATGTGGACTGCTTGTTGAGCTAAAATTTGTTGAAGGTTAAGAAAAGCATTGCCTAGAGACCGTATCATTTGAATAACATCAATTTTGCTTTTTTCATGTTCTTTTCGTATCCTTTTGATTGCATTTGTCATAGATATGTCAACTTTGGTCATATATGAAGTGCAATATGAAGCTGCAGCATATGCATTTAGAACATATTGAGCAAATGTATTTGCATTCCATAGGTGTGGCATATTGTATGCAAAACTATTATTCCATATTTCTGATGGTTTTCGTTGCAAGAATACTATTGGTTGTGTTAATGTACTTTGTATTAATTCAGTGTAATCAGTTTCTGTTAACTAGATTTCATCTAAGAAATCTTCATGATTGGTTGATTTGTCATAGTGTTTTTTCTCTAAGGTGCTTTGCAAGGACAAAATTTTTTCATTTATTGAGCCATGTACTGAAGTAATTGGTTCAAGAATCCTTGTTCTTTTCATTGGTGGCATTGGAAATTTGTATCTACACTGGGATGCTTTTCGTTTTTTACAGCTTTTGGTATGATGATGTTCATGTATCTTTGCGAGTTCTGGATCAAGGTGATTTGTGCTACAAGTTATATAGTTATCCAAGAAGTTTTCAATTCATAAGTTAGTATTAATTCCATATACTGGAGCATTTTCTATCCATAGAAGAGCATGTTCATGTGCACTACCTCATTTTGGAACTCGGTTACAAAGTAGTAATCTAATATTTTTCCAAATAATGTGCTATCTTGACAAATCAATTGCTTCAATGAATTTGTCTTATGTCTATAGTCACGTGTACATGTTACTGGGTCCTTCCTGACAAGATAATCAATGTTGCATTCCTCAATTGTTTCAATGTATTTCTCTTTATTTCTATTGCTATGTAATTTAGTAAGAGTTTGTACTAGTGGTGTCCAAAGATGCTCTGCGTCTGCACTTGTAAATTTAACAAAGAAAGTTGGAGGACCTAATTGTCGTATCATTGCAAATATATGTTTTTGCATTTGTTGATGGTAATCAGGAGAAATTCTTATGTGTTTGAAATATATGTATCCAATATGACTTTTTAGTAACTTTTCTAAGTTGGGATTGTACTTAACATCTTTTTCTAACAACTTTCTTCCTTGTAATTTTCCTTTTCTTATTCGTACTAAGATGCATGACATGACCTTTTCAATGAGTATTCACATTGTCTTGAAGAACAAATTTGTGATGTCATAGGAAAAGTGACCACTACAATGCATTAGTTCCCATTTTACTATTTCTTGGTAACGAAATCTTTGTAGTATATCATCGTCACATGGATTTCCAAAGAATAGTGTTGGGAAACTCATTTCTTCTGCATGTTTGTCTTTGAATATCCCAAGTGGTCGTTGTCCCTCAGCTGGTGCAATTTCAATAAGCTTGTCTTGTAAATCATGAATTCTTTGTGAAGCTATGAATCCATGCACCAAGGTTTCAGTTGGCCTTTCACTTTCTGAAATGCTATCAGTTTCACTTTTGCTATCAATGTTGTCATCATCGGATTTATTACCTTTATTGTCCAATTCAAGTATATGATTCCAATTTCTATTAATGGAAATGTTTTCAGTTTTATACAAATTTCGAGAACATAGTTCTTTAAGTGCTCTCATGACAATATGCACACGCACTTTTCCTGTTTGATATGCATTCTTGTATTCTAGTCGTCGTTTTAATGCAATAGCAATTGTGATTGTATTGTTTATGGATTGTGGCAATGCTTTTTGGACAATGTCCATTTGGACAGGTACATTGATTATTGAACCAGTTAAGCCCATTTGTGATCGCTTCTTCCCACATTGTCTTATTTGTGCAAAGGGAATTCTCAATGCAACAAGTCTTTCCTCAAGCTCTGAAAGTCTTGTTATAGTTTGCAATGGCTTGTTACGTCTTATTTGTTCAGGTGTTGCAAAGCGAGGAAACTTTGCATTCGCAAGTGCTGTTTTGCAAGATCTACAAATGATATTTAAATGCAATGTCTTCTCTTTTTTAGATATGTTTATGTACATTTTTTCTAATTCAAGTCCAATGCTTGAGATGTTCTTTTGAAATTGCAATGTCTTACATATTGGACATTTGGTTTTTGGTGTGTCTTCAATTTGTCGTTTGTAAATTTCTATGGGAGTACTTTTTTGTGATGAACAATTTTTATCTGCTATTTTATTTCTATTTTGTCCAATTTTATTTGGGTCATTTGTACGTATCATTTGTTTCAATTTGCGCAAGTTTATTCTATTGTTGGTGTTTTCGTGCATTTGTACTATTCTATGTTGCAGATTGCACCGATTTTTATTTTGATTTGATAGTAATGGTTCATAATGAATGTGTGATGTACTTGTTTCAAATGATAATATGTTGTACGTTTGGTTGAAATTTGTTTTTGATTGGTAGTAATTTACAATGGTTTTACTAGTAAATGACCATATTTGTATGTTTACATTAAATATGATCGATGTCCATTGGAAGCAAAATGATGTTCCCTCAACTCCTCCTTTTTCATATGGCATTGCCATATTAATTAGGTATTCTTGTCATCCTGCAACCATTGTTTGACTTTGTATAGTTTCATTTGTTAAGTGTTTTTCTATACAATTCAATGCATCGTTTCTCCTAGCCATTAGTGCATTGCAAAAAGATTGGACAATGTAGAGTCTGAAAGATTGTTCATCAAATTCAGGTGTTATTAAATGACAAATTGAACTAAACATGCTATTAGCACTTTTCGACATAGTTGTTTTTGCTATATGCAATCCATGAATTTTCATTTCATGAACAACAGATTCATAATGGTTTTCAAGATATTTGAAAAGAGGTGACAAGGAATAATTTGGTACAAAGTTGCATCTACATAATATTTTGTATAATAGGGGTTCAAAATGTCCACTAATTGGATTTGTATCATGAAACAAAATGTTTAGTGGAATTGTATCTAGATCATGGTTGAAGAACAAGTACCTTATTTTCATTGTTAGCGACCAGACTCCAATTGGTATGTTCAACCACTTTGATAGCCACCGTATGCAAAATGTGTCTCCCCATAGGCCTCTTTCAGATTGGAAGTTGCTATTAGATGCAGAAAAACGCATTCTACGAAGGTATGTGTCAACATCGTGAATTCCATGAAGTTGATATAACATGACAGGATCTAGTTCATATTGATATGATTATTTTTCCTCTGTGTCATTTCGCTGTAGAAAATTGAGAAAATGGTCTATTATTCCATTGCGCAGTTCAATAGACGAATAACGAAAGTGCATAAGCACTTCAAATGCATTGAACAAACAATCTCTAGGAGTATATGCAAATTGTTGTAGTCTAAAGAGACTATGGTTCATTAAAACGATATCAATATTAGTATCTATGCGATATTTTTTTGCTGGATGGTAGTTTTCAATGTCTATGATATCGACCATTTTTTTCTATGTATTTATTTTTCAGATTCGTATGGTGATTTTTTTACTAAGTACTATGTATCTTAGATTTTTTTTCCTCAAAGATGAGAAGAGATTCTATAATATTTTTTCTTTATTGAATATATCTCTATGATAATGTTTACTAGCACAAAATACTAATTTTACTATTATATTGTATCTTTGATTTCAAACAGTAAAATAAGAGAAGCAAAGTTGCAAGTAAATAGTTCCTATTTTGCATCTCTCTGTATTTCAAAAGTATCACTGCAAAACAAAGAAGATGCAATGTTGATTATTGTCTCTGAAAACATGAATCTCACATACAAGCTATGTATTCTAGAAATAATTGAATTTTCTACATAATAGAAAGCATGAAATACAGATTCTATGTGTCTTGACTAGTAAAGCTAATCTTGCTAGTTGTAAGCACATAGTTGTAATTACGAATATGTATGTACAATTAGATCTGCACTGTATGATAATAGCATCTTGAAGGCAACAATATGCTTCATACAAATAGCCGAACATGAGAATCGACTTAGTTATTACAAAGCATTCATTCCTTATGCAAGTCCCAACTTTATTGCACCAAAGCATGTACTTGCAAGTCAATGTAGAAAATATTGGACAAGATAGGTCAACATAATATGGACTAATTCTATCATTATATTTTGAAAATTTGGTGGTTACACCACTTTTTGTGATAAGACAAAATATTCATTTCAATGACGAATAAATTTATTCTATGATGATTGCTAACAACCAGACATTGTTCTATGGACATTAACAATGATGGTATATACAACAACGCCATTTGGCTCATCTGAAGTCATATCTATACGACCTAGTACGACATCTAGATTTAAAGTATTGACTATTTGTTTTTTTCTTTGCTTTCCTTCGTGTTTATCTTTGACAACTGCTTATTATGTTTTTGCATATTAACAAATGTACTGCATACAACAACAACATTTGCACCATTTGAAGCTGTAGCTAAACCACTTCTTACAAGGTCTACATCCAACACTTGTTTTCTTCATTGCTTTGTTTCTACAATCTATTTTGATATTAGCGGTGTCTTCTTCTGCTATTAGTTGTTGTAGCGTCTTTGAGAGTTAAATGTCACTACATTCCATCGTTCCAAATTCATATATTTCATTCAATGCAGCAAGTGGCACCTAACTTTTCTAAAACATCAAGAAAAAAACAACAAATTAACTATCCAAAGGTATCAATTGACTAAAGAATAAGAGCAATACCAGAAGTTGAGACATAGTAACTTGTGCAGGATAATGTGAATAATAGATGACATAGAACAATATTGATTTATACTATATGAAATCTCTAAGATCCTATAATAATAACTTAGGGCATGGGACTAAGACTATGACCGCCATAGGTCCATAGCAATAAGACTAATGTGACTATTTGGGTAGCTACTCTAATTTGCTATAAATCTCTAGACTATAGTGTAACAAGCACTATTCTCACTAAGCTATAAGTACATAACCTATAAACTACCCTTGCCTTTGCATCTGTTCTATTTGCTACTTCTGTTTTGACTGCTCCTAGTGTTGCTTTTAGTCAATCAATTGAAATAATGACTCTTGTTAGGTGTCTTGTATTCTGGAAGCAATTGTTTAAAGATTAATTCTGACTAACTTTTAACTGAGGTGCTTGTATTTTCTTGCCTCCATAATATGCACAACATGCGATAATTTTTTGGAGGATACCAATGAGCACAAAATAGCTTGAACTTTAATTTATTTCATAGAGTTTTGTTTTTATGACTATCTTAACTACCCTTGGCTTTGCATCTGTTCTATTAGCTACTTCTGTTTTCACTGTTCCATTTTTTATCTCCAATTTTTTGTGTTCCAATTGCTTTCTAAAATAGTGAACAATCAGCTGTGTCTTGCAGCAGTCACTATTTTGTAAAACCTTCTATGAGAGGAAGACATTGTAATAACAATTTTTATTGTTAAGGAATAGAACTATTTCTTTTGTCTCTCCTGTTGTCATCACATTTAATATTTGTTTCGACTTTGCACGCCTTTGGATGTTATTTAACGTCTAGCAACTCTGTATTGGATACCTTCGAATTTTGCATCATAAAGTCAAGGTCGAAGTGCTTCTAGATAGAAATGATAATAATCGTGCTAATATGTTGTTCTATGAACAAGAACATAGTTTTTGAGCTGCCAACACCGAAGCTACAAATGAAGTGAAATTTGATTCAGAAAATGATGATGATAATAATCTACATTTTTTAATGAACGGACGCTGTAGTAAACAAAGTTTTTAATATTGCAAACGGATAAGCTTCTTCGAAGGAGGAGAACTCCCCCAATATCGAAGATGATAAGATGTCGAAGTTGCATAATCTCAAATCAAATCCTTTTTCATGAACCGAAGCTACAAATGAAGTGGAATTTGATTTAGAAAATGATGATGATAATAATCTACATTTTTTAATGAACGGAGGCTTTAGTAAACAAAGTCGTTCCAAGGGAAATGACTTTGAATCCTTCGAGGCTGATACAAATGGTATTCTCATGCTAGAGACGTAACAAAATTCTGTTTTCTATGTTTTCTCTGTATGAGATAATCTTGAGAAGTACTTTTAGGAACTTTGTAAATTTGTTAAAAAGAAACGAGATTTGTAGGACGTACCAACTTTATCAAATTCGAAAGGAATTGCAATTATCAAAGTTCCATCGGCTATCATTTAAAAACACAGTGCATAATATGTAAATTGCAGGTAGAATATCATCTACTTTGCACTCAGAATCAAAGCAAGAAAGCGAATCAATATATGGAATTACGTCAAAGAGTAAGAGAAATTATGCTTAGCAAACCTTGCAACCGGAGGCGCACAGTTCCAACCTGACTTGCGAAAGCTTGCTTGCACAGTGTCGAGTCGCACGATAAATTTGGTTATAGATGTGTTGAGCAGAATACAAAGACTTCGACGGTCAAGAACAGAAAATCTCAAGAGTGGAAATAAGATTTACAAAGCTTCAAGCAAAGTAACCACTGCAAAGTAGAAACTGGTACAACTGCAATAATTTTATGCTATTTAATTTTGAATTAATGGTTGTTGATATCAAGAGATCTACATGGGATGTCTATGACATCGACTAGATCCTCCAACTTAGATCTGCACTTGCATAATGGATATGATAAATTACATATTCGATGCAGAAAACCTTATTGTTAATAATGATTGTATGTATAGTTAATAACATTGAAATTTGAGTTTTCTTTTTTTCATGATGGTTTTCGCACCAGAATAGGTGGACAGATATGAGCATTTATACAATCAAGAAATGACCGATGATAAATGTAGATTTTACATGGATTTACTTTAATGTAATCCTCGAAGCGAGAAGAGATAAATATGTAATTTGTGTTCTTTAATAAATTATTTAATGATGTGGATACAATGGTTCTTAAAAGTATTTTCAACCCAATAGAAAATATATTAATAACTAATTTATAATTTAATGAAAACTAAACAACTCCACATACCAAAATTCAATAATTTGGAGCAGCAAGTCAAAACTATGTGGATGACATTACAAATTGAAATATTTAAATAAATTGAAATATTTATTCTACCCCATTTAATTCTCTGTAATAATATTCAATGCCTACATAGTAACGTAACTGGAGGAATATATTGCTAATGAATAAGTTGTATGGGGTTTGACCCTTATTGCCATGCATGGGATCAGTCAACCAAATTTTTTCATGTAGGAGCATGTAGGTTTGATATGGATTTAGTTTAATGTAATCCTTGAATCAGACAAAGATAAATCTGTAATTTATGTTTTTTAATAAATTATTTAATGACCTGGATCCAATGGTTCTTAAAAGCGTTTTCAATCAAATTTGATAGGAAAGGCAAAAATATATTAATCACTATTTATAATTTAATGAAGGCGAAACAACATCCCCAGCCTAATTTCTTTTTTAAGCTTAATTTGTGTTTTAACAACGGTGTGAAACAAGTTAAATATTAATTACATTTAACCAATACCAATTACATAATAACAATACGAAATAAATTAGTAATTAAATTAAAATAAGTAGCAAGTACTAAAAATAAAATTGAATATGTATTTAAATATATATATATAGTATAGAATATGTATAAATATTATGCAAATTAAATTTATAAGAACTTCATCATACCTAAATATTATACAAAAAATTATTGATAATAATAATTTAAGTGGAAACTTATTTTAAAAAATAATTTATTATATTTATTTATCATAATTCACTAAATTTACATTAATAAAAATTATATAAATGTACTTAGTAATGCTATATATGACTGCGGGTCAGTCTAGAGAAGTTCAACACTGATGTCAAGTACCTCGGGGGTCAGCTTCTTTCGTCAGTGTACAATATATAGTACAAACATAACTTAATTTACTCGTCTTGACTTGCGATAAAAGTATTTATATAATTACCCATGGCCTTATAACCTTATCTTTATTACCTATGGTTTCAACCATACTACATTCAGAATAAAGCATATTTGAAAGGTAAATTTAATGTGGTAAGACTTGAACGTTGTTAATGTCATATTAATTGAAAAGGTTTATAACCTTCAATGAACAAGCTTCCGTACAACACTAATAGAGTGAACTGCCCAGATTCAGATGCATTTCTATGCACAGGAAACGGAAAGCGAATTAGTTAAAATAGCAAGTTGAACAAAATTAATAGAGCCATAAAAATTGGCACGAAACACTTAACGAGATAACATCCTGAGAAATATCAAAATCATTAAATTGATATAATTAGCCACAGTACAATTAATACTCATCGCTGAAATATTTCAAAGGTGTGGAGTTCAAAAACTGTCAAACTGCGAAGTTAATCTACATATATATGAAAATGGTATAGGTTAGTTCAAATATAACTAATTTAAGTAATAATCATCAACACATTAATGTTTATCATGTAATTGGTGAAAATTTGAATCTGAATTAGAAAAATAAGAATTATTCACTATAACTATTTAACATAATCCCAATTACTAAAATTATTTTTTAAAAATCACAATTTTAAGTATTATTATTTGTATTAGATTTATTTAACATTTCAACAAATTTCAATCCTAATAATTTTTTACAATTAATTTTTTTTAAATAATTTTTTAAAGTTTTTATAATTAAAATAAATAATAATACAAAAATGATAAAGTTTATTTAGAACATAACTTAATTTTAATTTTAATTTTTATAGTTGCATTCTCTGTTATTGCTTGTATACACTGTTGTTGTGTAATATTATATCATAGAATCTCAAATATTTATAGCAAAATGTTAAATAAATACATCGAGGCAATTCAAATTATTAAACTTTATCCAACTCATTTGTTTTCAACAATTTTCCAGGCCAACGACGCATCTTGTACCGGGAATCAGTTTATTCACTCAGAATTTTCCATTCAACAGTGATGATCTTACAAAAGCGTAGTGGTATATCGCATGCTCACAAGGTAGTAAATGGTATTTTTATAATGTGTGCGATAAACCTCTGGAGAAGCCACGTAGCAATCGGAGATCGGTGAATCCTTGTAATAAATGTTAAAATTCACTTTTGATCTTTTGCGATGCGATGAATAAATATAAAGGCAAAATAACAATCGCATCGCAAGTTTTCAATGGTGCGCAAGATAAATAGAATATGATTCATGCCGATTTTCTGATTGCGATGATCGCATCGCAATTTGTTTCAGTGAAAACGTTTTTTCCAAATTTCGATCGCATCGGAGATTTAAAATGAAGTGGACTGTTATAATCTATCTCCGAAAATGCGATTGCGATTTAGCACAATCGCATCGGAATTTTGCAATGAGAGGAATGCAATGTTTAATCTTTTTCCCGATACACGATTGCGATAAATCGCATCGCATTGTTATAAATAGAAAAATTTCAATACTTAATATTATTCCAAAATGCGATTGTGATTGAGTGCGATCACATCGGAACTTCTCAAAGCAATAACAACTCTTTAAAAGAACTTTTCCGAATTTCCGATTGCGATTTACTATTCATTTTAACATATTTCTAAGTATAAACTGCGTACATCGAATTAATACAAAAGTGCAATTGCGATTGAGCGCAATCGCATCGGAATTTTGCAATGAGACGAATGCAATGTTTAATCTTTTTCCCGAGACGCAATTGCGATAAATTGCATCGCATTGTTATAAATATAAAAAGTGCAATACTTAATATTATTCTAAAGTGCGATTGTGATTGAGCGCGATCGCATCAGAACTTCTCAAAGCAATAACAACTCTTTAAAATAACTTTTCCAAATTTCCGATTGCGATTTACTATTCATTTTAACATATTTCTAAGTATAAAATTTTTCTAATATGTTCGAAATATGTTAAAAGGTTTTTTAACTCATAAGATGGGTAAGTTTTTAAAACTTGTAAACTTTGTGAATAAAATGTGATATGCATCTTTTTATTTATGGAAGAGATATAAAAAGGGGACTTATTTTTAAATGGGATTTATTCTAAAAATTTAAAAATGGGGAGGGTTGTTGTACAATACAACAATTGGGGAAGAAACAGTTATCTCTGAAAAAATGAAATGAATACTATATTTCAAGTAAGTAAAAATTTCTAAAGATAATGAAAACTTTTCTTAAGATAATTCAAATAAAATCTAACTATGTAAAATAATAAAAATCACTTACAATTTCTTTCTAATTCTTCAAGGACTAAAACATTTTTTGTGTTATCTCAAGCTTTGATTAGTTGATAATAATAAAGTAAGTGGATTTTCTCAAGTTTAGCTTATGTAATATATCCTGTTGTCATAGCTATTGCTTTTGCTGCAAGCAAATGTTCATGGTCCTAACAGGATTACCTTTTAACCATTAACTATTCATACACCAAACCTGGTAATGATGAATTGATCGATGAAATCAATAATTACGTCAGAGTTGGCTACCTTTAGAAGAATTTATTCTACCCATTTTGTGAAGTAATTTGTTGCTGTGAGAATGTACTTATGCTACTTGGAAGAATGAGGAGTTATCTCACCAATAATATAAAGCCCCCATTGCTCAAATGGTTCTTCAATGTTTACTGGCTGTAGAGGAAAAGTTGGCTTCCTCTGCCTTCCACTAGCAGTTTGGAAAATCTTGCACTTTCTCACATAATCATAACAATCTTTAAAAAATCTAGGCCAATAATATCCAACATGGATGATTTTGTGGGCTGTGGTATTGCCTCCAAAATGACCTCCTGCTGGTCCATCGTGTAGTTCCTGCAAAACCTTCTTTGCCTCGGTCTTTTCAAGACATCTTAGTAAGATTGAATCATAATTTTTTCTAAATAACACATTATCAATGATTTCATATTTAGTAGCTTTTAATCTTAAAGCACGTTTATTCTTATAGCTGACATTAGAAGGACCATACCCATTTTTCAAGTAAAATATCATATCAGCATACTGAGATTCAGAATCTGTAGCACTTATCTGACTTATTGAAATAACATTCTTTAGATCTTGATTTTCTAATATATTATGAGCTCCTGCTAATAATCTGCAAAAACCTTGTCCTCTAACAATATTTGTTGGTTTAATGTCAACACCATATTCTTGCAAGGTTGTTACCCAATTAGCCTTTTTTTCTCCTACTTTTCTTTGAATCAGTAATTGTCTTTGTATGAAGCATATTGTTGCCTTCAAGATGCTATTATTCTATAGTGCATATCTAACTGTACATACATATTCGTAATTATAACTATGTTATTTACAATTAGCAAGATTAGCTTTACCTATCAAGACACATACAATCTATATTTCATGCTTTCTATTGTATACAAAAGTGAATTATTTCCAGAATACATAGCTTGTATGTGAGATTCATGTTTTCAGAGACAATAATAAACGTTGCATCTTCTTTGTTTTGCAGTGATACTTTTGAAATACAGAGAGATGCAAAATAGGAACTAGTTACTTGCAACTTTGCTTCTCTTATTTTACTGTTTTGAAATTAAAGATACAATATAATAGTAAAATTAGTATTTTGTGCTAGTAAACATTATCATAGAGATATATTCAATAAAGCAAAAAATATTATAGAAGCTCTTCTCATCTTTGAGGAAAAAAAATCTAAGATACATAGTACTTAGTAAACAAATCACCATACAAATCTGAAGAATAAATACATGGAAAAAAATGGTTGAAATCATAGACATTGAAAACTACCATCCAACAAGAAAACATCGCATAGATACTAATAGTGATATCACTATTCTTTGGAGATCCACGTGACGATGATATACTACAAATATTTCATTACCAAGAAATAGTAAAGTGGGAACTAATGCATTGCAGTGGTCACTTTTCCTATCACATCACAAATTTGTTCTTCA
Source organism: Pinus albicaulis (assembly GCA_034641835.2). Lineage (NCBI taxonomy): Eukaryota > Viridiplantae > Streptophyta > Pinopsida > Pinales > Pinaceae > Pinus > Pinus albicaulis. Next base: position 317,354,701 of record CM076570.1, on the reverse strand, counting down.
AGACAATGCAAATACTCATTGAAAAGGCCATGTCATGCATCTCAGTACGAATAAGAAAAGGAAAATTACAAGGAAGAAAGTTGTTGGCAAAACATGTTAAGTACAAGCCCAACTTAGAAAAGTTACTAAAAAGTCACATTGGATACATAGATTTCAAACACATAAGAATTTCTCCTAATTACCATCAACAAATGCAGAAACATATATTTGCAATGATACGACAATTAGGTCCTCCAACTTTCTTTGTTACATTTACAAGTGCAAAGCATCTTTGGACACCACTAGTACAAATTCTTATTAAATTACATAGCAATAGAAATAAAGACAAACACATTGAAACAATTGAGGAATGCAACATGATTATATTTTCAGAAAGGACCCAGTAACATGTACACGTTACTATAGACATAAGACAAATGCATTGAAGCAATTGATCTATCAACATAGCACATTTTTTGGCAAAATATTAGATTATTACTTTGTAACTGAGTTCCAAAATAGAGATAGTGCACATGAACATGCTCCTATATGGATAGAAAATGCTCTAGTATATGGAATTAATACTAACTTAGAAATTGAAAACTTCTTGGATAACTATATAACTTGTAGCACAAATCACCTTGATCCAGAACTCGCAAAGATACATGAACATCATCATACCAAAAGCTATAAAAAAAGAAAAGCATCACAATGTAGATACAAATTTCCAATGCTACCAATGAAAAGAACAAGGATTATTGAACCAATTACTTCGGTACATGGTTCAATAAATGAAATTTTTTTGTCCTTGCAAAGCACCTTAGAGAAAAAACACTATGACAAATTAACTAGCCATGAAGATTTCCTAGATGAATTCTAGTTTACAGAAACTGCTTACATCGAATTAATACAAAGTACATTAACACAAACAATGGTATTCTTGCAACGAAAACCATCAGAAATATGGAATAATAGCTTTGCATACAATATGCCACACCTATGGAATGCAAATACAGATGCTCAATATGTTCTAAATGCATATGCTGCAGTTTCATATTTCACTTCATATATGACCAAAGTTGACATATCTATGACAAATGCATTCAAAAGGATATGAAAAAAACATAAAAAGAGCAAAATTGATGCTATTCAAATGATACGGTCTCTAGGCAATGCTTTGCTTAACCTTCAACAAATTTGAACTCAACAAGCAGTCCACATAGTTGTATCACTACCATTGAACCATAGTTCAAGAGAGTGCAACTTTATAAACACAGCACCGATAGACAAACACACATTTATACTTAAACCAAATACTCTTTTGAAGATTCCTGACAACTCTGAAGATGTTATGTGCAGTTCTATAATTGATGTGCTCTTAGAATGGCTTTCAGATTTAGATTTATCTGCCATTCATAGCTTTGGCCCTCCTTCTAGTCCCAAAAATGTTGAAGCCTCGAAAATTAGCAAATTTAAAAGAGAATATCATATGACAAAAGAAATTAACAGTGAATAGATAGAATCCAGCAATTACAACGCAAAATCAACTCCGAGGTACAGAAATGCAACTCTTAAAAAATAATTCCGCATAGAATTACCAGATGTGACCCTTTATAAAAGAATATAGAAGTAAATGTAGTACAAAAATGTAATCTCCAAGTCAAAAAATATTACAAATTAAGGACCCATTTCTAAATGCATGAAAGGGGTTTAAATAGGTACTCAATAAAACAAAATAACTAAAACTATTCCTACAATTTATCTAAAATAAAATATCTTAAACTAAAATGCGAACTTGTAGTAGACTAGCTCATTAATCATCGATTGAGGTGGATGAACGAAGGTGACAGACATTGAGCATATCTTGGACTTCTGTTGGCCGAGTCATTTTTGAATGTAACTGTCCAGTGTATGTAGCATCAGAGAATTCAGGAATGATACATTGAATAACATTCGAAAGGAATTTGATGGCCATCTGTTGGCTGTGTGGCTTGATCAGATAAGACCACATATTATCCCATGAAATTCCTTGAAGTTTGCTAATTTTTTTATTTTTATCGATTATCTCTTGCTTCCACCTAGAATCAGCTTCTTTTACTTTAGGTAACTCGCCTGGAATACAATATGAGATCAAATTGGTAGCGTACAGGCTATCATTAATCAATTGTGTTGTATTATTCATTAAACTTTTAGCCCTTGATGTGGCTCTTTCTAATTTCATTAACTGTTGTTCCTATTCCATAAATATAATTTCCTTGTGTCTCTCTTCAATTCTAGGAAGGTTAGCTTTTCTTCCTTGCTCTGTATTCTGCCATGAAAGAAACTCGGAAATTTTGTCATCAACATCTTCATTTTCTTGCCTAAGAGTCACTGATTTATCTATCAAAGACAATGTAACTTCGTACAAAGGCTCAATTTGTGTCAACTTTAAACAAAATTTATTTAACTGTTGAGAAAACAGTTTGTTAATTTCAAGAGCTTCAGTAATGAATTGATCTAGCTTGGGATACTCCTTGAACTTGTCCATTTCTGATTGGAACATTTTTTCCTGTTCAACCTTTGAATTTCTCTCATTTTGTAAAAGATTTTGTAGCTTTTCTACTTCTTGAGTCAACTGCTGTTGTTTGCCCAAGGCTTGTTCATCAATCTTTTTCTTTTCAAGGCTGAGTTGCTCTTCTAGTTGTTTAGCTCTGATTTCTGCATCCTGTACCCGCTATTCCAACTGAATTATCTTTTGCTGGTCACCTGCAACATGTTCTTCAAAGATAGCAATTTGCATATCCTTTTGTTTTACTAGCTGTGAAACTTCGGAAACTTTATCTATAGTGGCATCACTATAGGCACCAGCATACTGAGACAATTTGGTGAGATCCTCAGATGGATCCACCTCAGCATTTTTATAAACAACATTTAGCAATTCCCCCTGTGATGCCAAAAGAGCATCTTGATCTGTTCTCCTCCTTTTCCTTTGTTTTATTACCACAACCTATGTTTGGGATTATAGAATATATCTAAAGGAGGGATTTCTTCTATATTTAGCATAATTTCTCCAGTGGGGTTTTCAGGAATGATTTCCACATCCTGATCTTTGGGATCGTCAACTTCAGGATTGTAACTTTGCAATCCTATCTGCTGTGCAAATTGTTGATATTGATTTAGCAAATGAGAAGAAACAACCAATTCAGTATCTACTTGTCCTCCCAGTTGAGAACCTGCATCATTCTTGGATGCCTGTTCAGTGTTTTTATTTTCTGTACTTCCCTTTTCAATATGTACCTGGGCATCAATGCCAGTGTTCCCTTTTTCTATTTGCACTAAAGGCTTCTGTGTATCTTTTTGAGAAGCTGTTTCTGTTTTGGCACTATCGACTTTACTGCTGTCATCCTTTTTCCCTAAAACAGGATCAGCTCCTTCTACTTCTTTACCAGAACTACTTCCTGCTTGTTGTGATGCTTTCTCCTGTATGGGAGCTCTCAACTGATCAAGAGGCAAATTAAGTAACCTTTGGCTTCTATACAACAAAAAAAATTTCAAGTCCTCGGCGTGTAACTTGGACTTGGTTGAATCAAATACTTGGGATATATCATCCATGGAAACAAATAAATCATCAAAAATGTCTAGTTCATGCTCGAATCGGGCAATCGAAACAGAGGTAGTAAAATCATGCGCCACTTTCCTTGGGTCGTACTGTCTTCCAGGAATTGTTGAAAACTTAAGATTAGAAATCTTACCAACTTCTTTCTCAGCATGAGAAAAACTATTAAGAGTATAGTCACCACACTTAAAAGGGAAGGTAGGCCACATAAGCTTTTTATTGCTTTTCAAAATTCTAGACATTCCTTCAACTGTCAGTTGATAGGAAATCTCCTGAGCTAACAAATTATCTGGAACATATAGGGGAAGGATATGTGGCTGAACAATACTCCCAAAAATTCTGATATAAGTGAATCTTTCTTCTCTGAACCAATCTCCGATAGAAGACAAATCAGTCTTGGCTTTATTGGACAGTCTAGGAGGGAAATGACCAAAAATGGTTTGGTAGATTGGAATTAGAAAACCATGGCAGACTCTGTAAACATGAAGTTTGAAATGTTCTTTCCATAAGAAACTATTATACACATGAATAGGAATAGGTTCTTTTGGAGTCCATTTCCAACCTAGCATGGGGAACTCAGAATTGAAACAGAGGGCGTCCAAAATATAACCACAAAAATGGAAAGGGGAAGAATTCCTTGAATTCTTATCTTTTCTATACTCTAGAATTCGATTAGCTATCTTATCCAACAAAATGACAGCCCAATCCATAATTTCAGAATTAAGAGCAGAATGAATTAACGGGACCATTTAAATAGAAAATCTAGCAGAGTTGTTGTTTCCGAACAACCTACACATCATTGCTGCGGCATAACAATATGGAGGTGCAAGAGAGTCCACAGAGTACATACCTGATGCCTCTTGCTTATGTTTCCTCCATTATTTGATTGGCTCTACCTGGTTTGGATGTTCTTCAACATATTCCTTAAGGAATTCTTTGTTGTAAATCTTTTGTGGATTGGGAAGATGGTACATTGCTTTAATATCTTTTGCCCTGAATGACCCGAATACTAATCCAGAAGTAGAAACAAAAGTCCTATTTTGAATGGTCACATTGTCAATGACCCATCTGATAACATCATAGTAGGGAAAAATATTCGCCCGGGCAGCAACTCGGTGTAAAAATGAATTTGCCAATGGACTAAGTTGAGATTCAGAGTCAGAGTCTGAATCTTCTTCATCAGGAGCAGTTGCTTTGGGCACAACAACCCTAGGTTTCTCTTTTTCAAGAAAATTGTATACATTCTCCCATGTCATCTTCCCCAGTCCTTGATAGGAGGTGTCTTTGACTAGCTTGAGCTTCGCTGGTTTTTCCTTGGGCGGCATGTTTAGCACAGGAGCATTTGCATCAAAAACAACTTTAGAATTTCTGCTTCTCTTTGACATTTTAGATTCAAGTAAACTCTCTCTGGTTCTACAAATGAAAGGATTCAAACTTTTGTTCTGCAATTCAAATGAATGCTTTCAACCGAAATAAAACACAATAATGAGAACAACTACGAAGATTTTAATTACCATTTAATCTCCCCGTATTTTCAACATTTGTCGTACAATCAGAGATCGGCGAATCCTTGTAATAAATGTTAAAATTCACTTTTGATATTTTGCGATGCGATGAATAAATAGAATATGATTCATGCTGACTTTCCAATTGCGATTATCGCATCACAATTTGTTTCAGTGAAAACTTTTTTACCAAATCCCGATCGCACCGGAGATTTAAAATGAAATGCACTAATATATTCTATCTCCGAAAATCTGATTACGATTGAACGCAATTGCATCGGAATTTTGCAATGAGAGGAATGCAATGTTTAATCTTTTTCCCAAGACACGATTGCGATAAATGGCATTGCATTGTTATAAATAGAAAAAGTGCAATACTTAATGTTATTCCAAAATGTGACTGTCATTGAGAGCGATCGCATCGGAACTTCTCAAAGCAATAAGAACTCTTTAAAATAACTTTTCCGAATTTCCAATTGTGATTTACTATTCATTTTAACATATTTCTAAGTATAATTTTTTTCTAAAATGTTCAAAATATGTTAAAAGGTCTTTTAACTCATCGGATCGGAAAGTTTCTAAAATCGCAAATCGTAAGTTCTTATGTCTTCAACCAATTGCAATGGCAAGTCTCATACACGATAAGTTTTATAACAAAAATTTATTTTCCATATTTGGTTAAAGTTTTTTCGCATTCAACGGGGTCCACAGTTGCAAAAGGTTCATTTGATACGTTGTACTTTATCACACAATGGAGAACTTTGATAAGTTTTCTTTTGTAATACTTTTACCTGTTTTATTATGTATAGTTTAAAAAATACATATCCCAATCTACTTTATTATTTGAACAAAATCACTATAGATTTATTATTTTATTCTTTACTATATTAATTTAAAAAAATATAACTTTAATTTTATATTTAATTCTTTGTTTTTCAAATTTATTATTTTATTTTTAACTATGCAATCTCTTGTTCATAATTAATCTTTGTGCTCAGCCTACCTTCTTACACTCTTTGTCCATATACGAACTGTATTCGTTTTTATTTTTTAAATCTATGCACTCTAAGCCGGAACTTCAAATACATATAAATCACAGTTCATAAACACATTGGCTCTGTTATCGCCATCGGGACTTTTATTAACATGTTCCCCTGTTATGATTTTCTCTGATGCGATTCGTGAGGGTTCCACAAAGTTAATAAATTCTTTTGTCCATTCGATTTATTATAATATATGCATTTGCCAATGGTTTAAAAACCAACACCAAAAAAAGGTTCATTTGATATAGATTTATTATTTTATTCTTTACTATATTAATTTAAAAAAATATAAATTTAATATCCGCTTTAAAACAATGCAGACTACGCATATAATATGCTCTCATATTCTAACCCCAACACTAACCTTTGAAAAGTTTGGGTGCCATAGCTTTATAAACCTTTCTTTTCTATTTGCCGATGCGATTAATCTCAATGCTTCCGATTGCGATTAATGCATTTGCCAATGTTCCGATGCGATGCCCTTCCTTTGATGCGATTGATGCATTATCAAATGTTCCGATGCGATTAATGCCTTTTAAGCTCGAACTTCAAACACACATAAATCACAGTCCATAAACACATTGGCTCTGCAATCGCCATTAGGACTTTTATTAACATGTTCTGCTGTTATGATTTTCTCCGATGCGATTCGTGAGGGTCCCACAAGGTTAATAAATTCTTCTGTCCATTCGATTTATTATAATCTATGCATTTGCCTATGGTTTAAAAAACAACACCACTCACTGGGCCCACGATGCATTATACCCTACCTTTATATATCGCGCACCAACTATGATATATGAGCATACGCACGGATATGCGTGCTATCTGACAGACCACAATGCGCGGCTCGTACGGGAAAAATGCATTCAACACTGTCTCGTTATTTTGCTTAATGCGACTCCAGATAAAGTATAAGACCTGCAGGATAGATATAAATGTTTTTGTAATGGCAGTACAAATAATGGTGATAAAATCTAGGCATTTTGTAATAACAAGTGAAAGTTTTTGGCCAATTAGATAACACATAATTCAAATTAAAATAATTAAAATAAATGAACAATAATAAATCTTATAGTGAACCATGGAAAAAATAATTTTTTTTTGAAAACATATGTCTAATCAAGGTAAATTAATGTCACAATTAGGAAAAACATGATGCGTAGTATCCTACCAGCGATAGGTACAATAACCATTAACCTTCACTTTAGATTTTTGGGAAAAGGTTGATTAAAATAAAGTAATAAAAGAGTGACACAAAATAACAATAAAATAGAATTTTAGTCTTTCTTCTAGGCTAGTTTATAAATGCAACTTTGATATGTTTTTTCAAATTTATGGCAACCACTATACCCATTTAATTCATTGTGCTAACTGATTCATTTTTCTAGCAATAATTAATGTCAATAAGGGTATTTAATGTTATCATATATTTGTGCATGCAATATAATTTCCATAATCATTAAACCATTAATTAAATAGTTAATAACCAATTTTAGTAATTAATACATCAAAAGTAATTGTAATAGAGAGTAGTGTTTAAGTGCGATTTTTTGAAAAAAAATTCGGCTTATTTTATGATCTAATTTATCTATAACCCAACAGGGATTCACTGAATCAAAAAATCGACGGGCGAACTTTTCACAATCGAAGTGCCGAGGGGTTTTTAAAGGTGCTGAATCCATATATGTAGTAAAAAAACCAGCTTAAACAACAAAAATCAAGATTTGACCACAAATGTTTTGTCAGATTCTAGCCAGAAACTCCAAAAAGTCGCACTTAAAGACTAATCCATTATATTAGTGCACATGTGCAATGTGTGTATGAGTAGCTAGTGTACACATAGTTTGCACATCTACTAGTAATAAACAATCATTGCCTCTAATGCACAATTCTTACATGTTCACATCAAAGCATGCATGTTGATAAAACATATAAATGCACCATTCAATTATCTTAACTAACAAAATTACCATAAATCATAAATCTTGATCATCAAACTAAAAATATCAAAAGTGAATCAAAATAAGAGGCACGTGGTTGTTAGGATATTCTGAAACATAGGAAATAGTTAAGTATAACTTGGTCTAGTGTAGAGTTAGGTAAAGTGTGTTTCTTTACTATGTACATTTGTAACTTATAATATGACGATCACGATTTGTATTGATACGACGATTCACTCTCTCCTCGGTATTAACGACACATGATCCGTGGCTTAACACCTGATTGGTCCATGATCCGTATTTAAAGAGCATGGAGGGTCATTTTTCCGGTAACCGTTTATGAGAGAAACATTTGTAAACTTTCTTTTTATATTAATAAATTTCCTGAAGTGGCCGCATTGGCTCAAGAGGTGCATTGTTTCTCTCTTTGAGGGTTTTAACCACATTATATAATAGTGTACTGATTTGTGATCTATTTGTGAGCAGTGACCTTTGGTGTGTGATCTAAGGAACTTGCCCTGTAAATTCCTACATGGTATCAGAGCCATTTTGAGGGTCACATCCGTTGCTGATCCAAATCAGAAGAAGGTTTGACTGCATGCGACTGCCATTTTTCAGATCTAATGTTTCTGAACTTTTTGAGGCATGGAGAACTGCTCTGTTGTGTCCGGAGCACCTGTTACAGTGAGGAATCCCTTTCGTTTCATGCGAAAATGTTGCTGGTTGCCGAAGTTATGTCAGTTTAGATCTGGAGGTATAAAGTACCTTTTTTTGCAGTTAAATTTGTTAATCGTTCTGCTTATTTCGGTTCGCTCTGTTTATTTAATTTTATAGTTTTTATTTATTTTCCGGATATATACCCTCTTCTCTGTGTATTCTCTTTTCTCTGCGCTATGTGTGATCTCATCAAATCAAAAAAAGGAAGAAGGGATTTTTTTGCTACGTATGCTCTTTCCCCGCGTCTGTGTGCGATCTTGGGAAATTAGAAATAGCGAAAAAAAGGATAGTTGCCAGTAAGGCTAACCGAAAATCTAACATTCTGCTGTAAGGCTTGCATTTCATTTTTTTTGTGCACAGATTTTGTGTTTTTTTTGCAAGAAACAACACGCACATCGAAGAGTAAAAAAAAAAAATACCCCCCTTCCTCCTTTCAAACAATTACAGAATCCTTTTACTAGCTCACTTGGTGTAAAGTTAGTTTATGAGAATAGAGGTCTTGGGTTCAAGTCTCTTTCTCAAGCTTCTTTTTCTAAAAAGGTTTTTGTTAAAGGGGCGGGATTTAAACAAAAAGTATAACTTCATCATCAAATTTCAACCGTTCCCATAACTATTCGGCATCTACAACTCAATTTAAAAAAAAGAAGGCATAACTTCTTCATCCGGAAGCCGTTTTTTTTTAATCGGCCTAATTTTTCGAGATCTTTCCATTGGAGCAGTTAGTTTCAACCCTTTTCAGCTTTAGTTTAAAAAAAAAATGGAAAGTGCTTGCCCAATTATTCTTAACAACACCAATTATTTCCAATGGCTACCTCACATGGTAGATTTACTTAGAAGTAAAGGGATTTATAGAATAGCCACAGGACAAGAAACTAAACCTACCAATGGAGATAAAGCCACTAAATGGGAAAATAAACAAGATCAAGCACGAGGGTTGATAGGAATGTCCATTTCTCAACATCTTTGATTTCATATCCTTGAAATTGACACCCCTGATGAAGCCTTGAAAAAGGTAAATACTATTTTTGACATTAAAAATCAAATCAGGGCCCACTAGCTTGAAAATGAGTTGCTTAATTTGGACCCCAATAATTTCTCCTCTATTGAAGATTTATTTTCCAAATTCAAGACCCTTAGACTTCTTTTAGAAGGTTGTAAGGTCAAAAATGAAGATGGTAGCCCCATCTATTCCATTCTTGCTAAGCTTGGCCCTGCATACTCTGTATTTGTTTCCACCTTCCATTCCACTAGAGAAGACCTCATTTCTCAAGGAACAACCTACAAGAACCCCTATTTTGATGCCTTTTGCGATTATTTGATAAGAGAACAAGAGAAACTCTTACACCTTGGTCTTATCACTTCTGGAAATGCTTCTAAGAAAGCCTTAGCTTCCTAACATCAACCATATCAAAAGAATCCCAAGAAGCAGTATCCTAAAAAGTATGGTCCTAAACCAAACAAGGGTCCTAAGCAATTTCAACCGCAAACTGAAAAAGCAACTCACCAAACTGATAAGGCAACTAAAAAAAAAGGGAAGAAAACAAATAGACATTGCAACTTTTGTAATCATGATGGCCATGTAGAGTCCAAATGTTTTAAAAATATGGAAGCCTTGGAAGCAGCAATGAAGAAGCACCACATCAATTTGGAGACCTCTTCAACTTCATCTTCAGGAATGGCACTTTCTTCTTGTGGTTGTCAAGCATCTGGTTATGCATTAAATGTATATTCATCTTCTCATTCTCATGAGTGGCTCATTGATTCTGGAGCTTCTTACCACATGGCAAAAAATAAAGCCATGTTTTTCTTCTTTAAATGATTGTAACACCAAACATATTTATGTTGGTGATGATAGATCTCTTAGTGTTGTAGGATCTAGAACCATTCATCTAGATAATGGTAAGTTTAACGATGTACTATGTGTTCCTATCTTGTCATGAAGCCTTCTATCTGTTTATCAAATAACTCATTCAGGTGAAGGGAAAATAGTAGAATTCTCACCTCATGATGTTGTAATCAAGGACCTCAAAGATCGTAAAAATATTTTAGCTACTGTCATTGTTGATGATTCCACAAGGTTGTATAAGTTTGAAAACTTTGGATCATCATGTCTTCCCTCTGTTTTTGTTTCTCATAATGATGAAGTCAGCAAAATTTGGCATGAGTGATTTGGTCACTTAAACTATCACTCTCTTCAAACTATATGTAAATAAAATATGGTGACAAGTCTTCCTATGGTATCTTGCTGAGATGGTGTTTGCACCGGATGTGTACTCGAAAACATCATCAAGATAGTTTTGACAAACATACCTCTTGGCACGCTTCAAGCCCTTTGAAGCTTGTGCACAGTGATTTATGTGGTCGACTTCTTGTTGTTTCTTTCTTTGCTTGCAAGTACTTCTTAGCTTTCATTGATGATTTTTCCAGACGCACTTGCGTATACTTCTTAAAACTTAAGAGTGAAGTTTTTAACATGTTCTTGGCCTTTAAGGCCTTTGTTGAGAAATAATCTGGACATCAAATTCTTAAGTTAAGATCAGACAATGAAGGAGAATATGTTAACAAAAATTTTATCAACTTTTGCACTGAGCATGGCATTCAATTGCAACATACTGTTCCATATAATCCATAAAAAAATGGTGTAGCTGAAAGGAATAATCACACCTTAAAATAAATGGTTAATTGTATGCTTCAATCTAAAGGACTTAGTCTCAATTTTTGGGTAGAAGCAATTAACTATGAAAATTACATAGTAAATCGCACTCCTAATAAGGTTTTAAGGAATGTAACTCCAGAATAAGCTTGGAGCTCAATCAAACGAGATGTAAGTCACTTTCGCATTTTTGGAAGTGATGCTTAGGCCCATATTCCAGATGCGAAACATAAAGCCTCAGAACCTAAGAGTGAAAAATTATTTTTTGTTGGATATTCTAAAGATGTCAAAGGATATAAACTTCTTCAACTAAAATAAAAAAATATAATCATTAGAAGAGGTGTAAAATTTGATGAAAATATATTTGCCTGTGAGCCTAGTTCGGTGGGTGTGCCACCTTTGGCCTGCGAGCCTGATTTGGCATATGTGCCACCTCTATCTATCTCTTCTATTTTTGATAGCATTCCTTCTAGTTTAGATGATGACAACGAGGATGAAAATCCTCCTCCACCTCTTGAAGATATTCCTTCTTCTACATAGCTTCCAAGATGGGTCCGCTCTACTCGATATGCAATAGTTTCTCTTGCAGGTGACCCTACAGATTGACGACGTACACATTCTCAGTTCGAAAGAGCCTCTTCCTTATTAGCTCAAGTTCCAGAAAAACCTGATCCAGACACATTTGAAGAAGTTTCTGGTCATCCAGATTGGGATGAAGTTATGAATGAAGAATATCATTCGTTATTGGAAAACGATACTTGGGATCTTGTTCCTCTTCCAAAAGGAAGAAAACTTGTCAGACAGAAAAGTGGATAGACATAAATCTCGTCTTGTTGCTAAAGTATTTTCACAAGTTGAAGGCATTGACTATACTAAAACCTTCTCCCCTGTTGCTAAAATGAATTCTATCTGCCTTGTTCTTTCCCTTACTTCTTCCTTTAAATGGGAAGTCCATAAGATGGATGTTAAATCCCCCTTCTTACATGGATATTTGCATGAATAAATCTACATGGAACAACCCCATGACTTTATCCAAAATGACTCTAGCCTTTTTTTTCGCCTCAGGAAGTCTCTCTATGGTCTCAAACAAGCTCCTTGGGCTTGGTATGCCAAAATGGATAGATTTATATTAGATAATGGATTTTCTAGGTGTCATTCTAACAACACTGTCTACACCAAGAAAATGGGTAAGTTCTTCACCATCCTTATTCTTTATGTTGATGATATTATCCTTACTGATAGTGATCCCAACAATATAAACCATGTGAAGTCTAGCCTCAAAAATAAGTTTGAAATGATAGACTTAGGACACTTGCATTATTTCCTTGGTCTTCAAGTATTTCAATCCAAAGATGCTATTACCCTTTCTCAGTCCAAGTATGCCTGTGATCTTCTACATTACTTTCACATGGAAGACTGTAAGCCAACCCCTTCTCCCTTTCAATATGGAGTCAACTTTTTGGTCACTTGTACTACCCCTGAAGTTGATGCTACCTTATACTGTCAACTTGTTGGTAAACTTCTATATCTAACCTATACCCATCCCAATATTTCCTTTGCCGTTGGTCTTGTTGCTCGGTTTATGCAACAACCTTATGAAAGTCACTGGAAAGCAACTAAAAGAATACTTTGATATATTTGAGGTACAATTCAGTTCGGGATTCATTATAGTACAAGAGCATCTCCATTGATGATTGGTTTCACTGATTCTGATTGGGCTGGTGACCCTGATGATCAAAAGTATACTGTAGGATATGTATTCACTATTGGTTCAGGACCTATTACTTGGTCTTGTAAGAAACAAAGTGCCATCTCTCTTTCTTCGGCAGAAGCAGAGTATCGTGGTGCCATTGAAGCCAGTAAGGAAGCCATGTGGCTTCGTCAGATCGTGTCTGAATTTGGTCTTCATAAACAACATCCAACTACACTTTGGTGTGATAATGAGAGTGCCATTAAGCTATGTAAATATCCATTTCAGCATCAGCGTATGAAACACATTGAGCTCCACATACACTTCATCAGAAAGCTCATTCATGATCATGTTCTTGAAGTGCAGTATTGTCCAACCAATGATCAAGTAACCGATATCTTTACAAAGGCTCTCACAGAAGTGAAGTTTACCAAAATTTGATCCATCCTTGGAGTTCAGGAACGTTATCATTAAGGGGGTATAGGTTCTAATGCCTCCTTCATTCTCCTATTGTGTCAGCTTCGTAAATCCTTCAATTTTATCCCAAGTTGTTCTTAAGGGGGGATGTTAGGATATTTTGACACATAGGAAATAGGCTCCTTTTGTGTCACCTTTGTAAATCCTTCAATCCTATCCTAAGTTTTTCTTAAGGGGGGATGTTAGGATATTTTGACACATAGGAAATAGTTAAGTATAACTTGGTCTAGTTTAGAGTTAGATAAAGTGTGTTTCTTTACTATGTACATTTGTAACTTATAATCCGACGATCACAATTTGTGGTGATCCAATGGTTTACTCTCTCCTCGATATTAATGACATTTGATCCATGGCTTAACATCTGATTGGTCCATGATCTCTATTTAAAGAGCATGGGGGGTCATTTGTCCGGTAACAGTTTATGAGAGAAACATATGTAAACTTTCTTTTTATATTAATAAATTTCCTAAAGTGGTTGCATTGGCTTAGGCCATGGACCGTTTCCCTCTTTGAGGGTTTTAACCACATGATATACTGGTGTACTGATTTGTGATCTGTTTGTGAGAGGTGACCTTTGGTGTTTGATCTAAGGAACTTACCCTGTAAATTCCTACAGTGGTGGCTATGTCATTGCTTTTGTTTTTTTTGTACAAGTGTTTTTTTTTCAACGTTGTGCATGGAGATCGAATGACGATGATGGTTAATAACACTTGAGTGAAGAACACTTCAAAATTTTGAAACTAAAAAACATGGATAAAAAAAAATTTATCTCCAAAGGAAAGCACCTTCTAAAAACAGACGAAATCCATCTCTTTTTCTTATAACCACTTTGACATTAATAAAGGCATTCATATTGTTCCTTGTTCCAAAATAAAATTGGTCTAAAATTTGATAGGAATTATGTCTAAAGTTAGAGTTATTTTTTTGAAATCCTTTATGGAATTTTGTTTCTAGGATTATGATTTGTTTTAAATGAAAATACCTTCTAATGCCAATGTCAACATTAAATTCACACGACAACTAGAAATATACATCCTCGGTTTTCCAATACTGTGTACCACACAAAACGACAAACATACATAAACTTTTGAAGCTCCTATTTCTCTTGAATCAAAGTAGAACAATTTCAAGCTTATTTCTTGTGGTGTGGCAGTCACATGTATTGTTTCTTGGTATTTATCTTCAAAATCATCATAAATATGTAGGTCAAAATATGATTCTTTTTCACTGTAAAGTATGCCTGCATAATGGATGCCTTTTACATAAATGTAAAATATGCTTATGTTTTTCTCAGTGGAATGAAAAAAAGTGGAATATATTAGCCACTTTTTGCATGAGATATTTGCCTCATAGTACTAGGTAACTCATTACAAGAACAAAAAATTGGAATACATTAACTATATTACATTGTTTGTATGCCAGATTTTCCTCCATTGCAGTAGATAATACAAGAAGGAAAAATAAAAATAGACATATAGGTAAAATGCACTATTCAAACTACTAGTACTAAGATATGTGATTATATGATAAAATTTTAGGACAACTTTCAAAATATTGTCAGCTTGCAACTAATAATAATGGTTGAAGAATTATTCCTAGTGTTGGGAGGGAAAGATCTAAAGCTAGGCTAGGTACTATTATTTACTTTCTATTCATTTAATATATCACCATGTGCCAGCTTGTAATTGATAAGTATGGTTACTGAAATCCCCCCCATTCTATTCTCAGAGTTAGAAGGGGAAAAAAAAAACTAGGACTAGCATTGTGACTTAGTCTCCATCTATTTAATATATCACCATAGCCTAGCTAAATATATATATATAATCCCAAATATAACTATTTTTCAGGATGAAAACAACCAAAACAACCAGAAAAAGGTTCACATGTGGCTTATATTCAATTTTGCTTCACAAAATTGCAACTACTTGAATACAAAGTTAGATGTTGCAATGGATTCTCCCCGCTCCATGCAAACACAAATGTGCTCTCTCTCTATCTCTCTCTCTCTCTCGCTCTCTCTCTCTCTCTCTCTCTCTCTCTCTCTCTCTCTCTATATATATATATATATATATATATAGAGAGAGAGAGAGAGAGAGAGAGAGAGATTAGTAAATTCCATTTAATTTTACTCAATGTCTTTCACTCCAAGTAGTGAATATGAGTCAGTGAGAATTGACAACATCTTCAAGGGGAAGCATTCTATTGTGCTATATTTTCTTTTGGGTTGTAATACAAATAAAAAATTTAATGGAAATTGCAATAAATTAGCTCCATCTTTACATTTCATGCACAAAACTATATATAAGTTATAAGAGAGACACTGAAACTTCAATATTAAAGAGACCAATGATGTGATTGAAACATGGCCTTACTTCACAAGTGGGTAAACTAAATCCATGCTTCTAAATGTTTTTTCATAAAAAAATATGCAAATCAAATCTAACATAGTTGATAATGGTATTATAATAGAATTTCTTCCCTTAAAACATAACATGTGACCAGAATAATGCTTATTGAGGTTGATTGACTATTGTAGACATGCACTTTTAAGCATTGATCGTAAGGGGAAATTCAAGTTTGTAGAAACATAACCTTCCAATTGAGTTCCACTTTGTTTGAGAGTAGGAGACTAACATTTCTAAGGTTCTATTAATTGTTGCAAAAATGCATTCCAACCAATTCTGTAATCAAAATTCTCGTTGATTCTTGCCTAACATTTAACAAATTTCTCATAGTGAGTTTTGAATCTTCATGTTGTTTCAAAACTTTCCAATTAAGGCAAGAACAAATTTTAAAACTTCAATTTCAAAAGTAAACGCTTTGATGGTAGACTTGTTATTGAAGGTCAATCTTCCAAGAAGCAGCCACTTAGTGAAATCCACCGATAAGAGGTTGAACAACCTTTAGAATAAAAACTAGGATAATACAAAATCAAAATTATGTGTACGTTCATATCTATTTCCCTTAAAATGGAAACCTATTGGTTCTTATCTTCTATCTCATTTATTTCACTTACTGTAATCTATTATACTATATATTCTGCCAAGAAAATGTACATGACTTTAGAATTTAAAACATCAAATATACAAGCACAACTTACATGCATATATATACACACAAAGGTCAACCAAGAAAATGCCTTTACATGATCATGTTAGTGCAAGTTGTAGTAAGATTTTCCAGCTAGACAACAACAAGTCACATCAATCAACAAGATTATTTCATGCATGTCTACCTGCTTGGTAGGATGTTTGTTGGCCAGAGTATATATAGTTCATATGTTTATATTTAGTGGAGTATATTGCACAAAACAACACACTTGAAAATCATACACCCAACTATCCAAATAGTTAATATATTGCTACATATGATTGCTATAAATTACAATGACTCAATGCCGAAACTAACGAGAAGTCTCTTGCATTAATGCTATTCTTAAAAAAACCAATATTAGAGTGTATGATATTATATTGTTGTCCTTAATGCCTATAAAAATTCACATTCATAATTACTAGCAACGTTTCTTTTTCAAATTGCTTATATCAACATAATTTCCTACTTAAGATTCCTTTGTTTCCTATTGCGAATTCTCTGGTACAAACGTTGTTCCGAGGATAAAAAATGTCATAGAATTTATCTATAATTTTATTGATTATGTTCACTATGATGGTTAATTGTCCACTTTCTCAACAAGATATGCATGTACAAGATTTGCTTTGATTAGTGAGTTGGAATTTTTGGTTTGATATAGACCATACACTATGAGTACAACACCCTCAAAAGCATTTGTTTGTGCTCCTGTGCATAGTTGTATAATTGAGCATGGGGTTGTTTTCACATTCTTTAGCCTGTGCATATGTAAACTCAAGTCATTTGGTTTTTATAAAGTTGCGATAAATTTACAAGGATAAAAGTTGGCAGAGTTGCAAATATTCAAGTTGGGCAAGTAATATTACCTCTTTGTATTTTGTTCCTTTGCTATTTGTTCAAGGAGGATCTGGGAATCTGTATTGCTTTTTTGGATGTTGTTTTCAAGGAAGTCAATCACTTGCTGTCAAGAGAAGAAAATCATTGAGTTGAAGTTTTACATAATTGTATAAAAAATATTTATGCTTATTATTAAAAAACCTATGAGTGCATGAGTATCTTCGGCACCGTAATATATACAAAATATATCATGTAATACGTGCGAGGAAAATTTATAGACTACAAAAAAATATAGCAATTTATAATGTCAAAAAATTTGCATACCAGAGAACAATGGCTATTTTCCCTTACTCCCTCTTCTTTTTTGATGGCTCTTTTGACAAGTTTCTCTTGAGGCCACTGTGAGATAGTGGTTACTGGATGGTAGTATTTGAGAGAGTAAAAATGCTAAATTCAAATAAAGATCCAATCATTTCAGAAGTTCCGAATGTTGAATAACCCAAGAAAAGTATGCATTAGATTGATGTTGGAACAATTATTGGAAACGAAGGTGATGTGGTGAAAAAGACAACTCATATGTAGCTATGATGCATGTATTTCTACATTTTATTTTCTAGTAACTAGAGGTTTGAATCTTCACAAGTTTTCACAAACTTGTTTTATGCATAAATGAAAACAAGAAAATATTGGCAAGTTGTTACAGAGATTTCCTGAATATAAATTCCAATATATTTGCAAATAAGTGCATATATCGACATTGGATATTTGAAAATATGCTATTTGCTGTGAGTTTTGACCATTTGGATCGATGCATACGAACATTGGAAAAATGGGCTAAGTGAGTAGTAAAGGTATGATACTGCAAATAGTGTGACGGTCCGTCCAATAAGCATCAAAGACATGGAATGTAATATTATTACATGAGATATTTTTCCAAAAGTGGTCAAACATAGAGCCATAATCAATTGTTGGTTTTGTTGTATGGAAATTGAAGTTGTTGTTCAACATAAATAGAAGTAGTTTTTCTTGTTGATGGTTATTTTGCAACATGTCCAAGTTGAAATCACCAATAAGCACAATTGGATATTTGCTCGTTGCATGTTCTAAAATGAACTTGATGAAATTAATGATTTCTTCAACTTTTGCATTTGGTGTAATATGCACATTTACGAGTCTAATGGCATTTTCTTGAAAGTGGAAGATTGCAATTGTTTTTTTTTGCAAGTTAGACTAAACTATATTAAAAGCATAAAAGAAGCTTTACAGAGGCTATGGGAAGATATGGCAAGCAATACTTAGCCAATCCCTGCCTTGGATTTTTTCAAAATAAACCAAGTATGGGGCTACCTCATAGGAGGAAACCAACCCCTTAAGAGAGTAAAACAATCTTGTTTTACAAAATATTCAGTGACACTTATGAAAACAAAATAGCTGAAGTATGTCCTGAGTTGACAAAAATCAGAGAGTAACCTTGCTACTGAGCAGTCATGGAGTTCCTTCATCTTCCTCTGTCACGTGGTCCTCCTCCTTAATTAGGCATCCATATTCTCTTGCAATGGCTTCCTCCTCAGCTGCGAGCTCACGAGGAGGCTTTGGAGGGGCCATGTGGACAATGGGAGCAACAAGATAATCATCATCGTAAAATCTGGTCTAGACATCATCCGAGTCCATAATCCAGACATCTATCTCCTCCTCCGCAGGCTCATGAACTGGAAGCAGTTCAATTTTATGGGGTATGGGCGACTCAGATTGTGCAATAGTGGATTTTCGGCAGCCTCTTATGCCCTTAGGCTTCTTCGGACGTAGAAAAATCCCCCCCTGAGTGCTGTCATGCATTTGAGTTTCCGCCATTTCATGGCTTCCTGATGTGGAGGCTTCATTGGATTCCAGATGCTGGTCATTGCCACGGGAAGGTTGCAATTGTTGATTGAATGTGGTTTGATGTATAAATGAATTGTTTGTCAATTGTGATATTTTTTGTGTAGCATGTTAGAATCCCATGCAAATGAAATAGTTGTAGGTAGTCATATTTTTTTGCAAGCATTGGATTAAATGGAGGAGAATTTGTTTTTATTTATTGGAAATTATAAAGGATGTCAACCTTCATCAACTCATATTCAACAACAATATCCTCAAAATTCAATGAGAAGCTACGTGTGTTCAATGATAACATTGTCAAACAATCCTTTGTTTGAATTGAATATAAACTTTATTCGAGTTGATAAGACATAGTTTCTTTAATTATTTGTAGTTCTAAGGAAACTTTGTCATAGAGAGAGAATTTTTTTTGCTGCAATTTGTTTAATATATACAAAGATTTTATATCCTTGACACGAGAAAACACAATGTAAACAATTCCATGTTGCTTGCCTCCTTTTGGGTTAAAAGCTAATTTATCTATTGTCAAGCCTTATGGCTAATGTATGGTTCGTGCACATGCCAATTGAATAATAAATTATTCTCTTATGAAACAATTGTTTTTGTTTGACTCATTATGCATACAAATTCTTGTAATAGGTGTCCAATTAGGAATTATTCCATCTTTGAACAAGTGGTGCATTTTTGTTTGTTGTATACTACCAATTTTTGGATTGACAAATTCAATCCAGATGGCACCGTTTTCAAGCGCTGTGGATATTGTAAAAATTCCTTTAACACAATTTTCCAAGCCATCTTGTATGTCATAATTTCTGCTAATCAATTCAAAAATCATGTTTTCTTTGAGCATAATTGCAATTGGCAATTACATTTTCATCTTTCTATGGCAATTTAAGTTTATTGTTTTGGTTCTTTGATCATGTGCATTTAACGTGACTGTTTTTGTATTGATGAGAGGAAACATTTATTCATTATGTTCTTATACGTTTTTTTTCAAGTGGAAGATATATGAAAATGTTGGATCGTTTGGTGGGCATATGTAACAATGTTTATTAAAAAATGCAAGATCATCATTAGTATGTGAATAAGTTCTAAGTATGTTTAGGATGGAAATAAGATCTTTGTTTTATTTTCACATCACTTGTTTTAGCTCATAACTTTTGACATTGCCTTTCCAGAAGATGCAAGGAGTAATTGTTCCCTTAAGGATTGGATGTTCAAATATCTAGTGATCATGTGTAGGTTGCACTGGGCAAAGTTCACCACAAAACATTATGCCAAGGTTGCCAAATGGTGCAGCTGGAGTGTGCATTGTAGAAATTATATAACTGATATGTTATACATCCAAGATTCTCCTGATCACACACTATTTGACTTCATGCACAATATACAATCTCTTCTACCATTGATCATTAATTGCGGAAATAAAATCAATTGCATGCACACATTAAAACCATAAACATTCACACATATGAACACAGTAATTTATGGGAAAGCTTAAAGCTGAAAAACCCCAACTATCTGTATATTATACACCATAGATATCATGTAACAATCATCATACAAAGCTCCTCACAAGCTCTCAGTACAATCTCCAATTGCTACACACTAATCAGGTCCGATCTAGCAAATCTCATGCTCCAATCTCTGCCACCTGCTAGCATGCCTCTACTGCGCAATCACTGCTGAGGAATGGCTCTGAATGAACTCGAATTGGTCCAGCCTTGATAACGCAATCCTATTGGCATCTCCAACCACTGTGCGTTGCAAATCATGCAACACTATAGTCTCAAATGATAGTCACACTACGCTTTCACCTACCTCTTCACTAGTCTCCACTGAAACTGTCCATGCATTGTAGTTAACTGATGTATTATTTAGTTGATTAATGAGTTAATAATTAGTAAATTAAACAATAATTAGTTCACACCACTCTCACTAGTGTATCAATCAGTTAGACTAGATACAACTAGCTCAACTATGTTTAACTCAGTTAAACTGAACACAACTCCACCAACTACCTCAATAACTCCACCAAACTCTGTCACATGAGTTATAACTGAAGTCTCCATGCAATAGCTCCACTTAACCCTCAAGAATACGTAAATTCCTTCCATTACCTCTCCTCATGTATCTGCACTTAAATGAAGTGCTCCAAGAGAATAAGATAATGTTTATAGTCCAAATATTATTAAGAGCTAATAATATTCGACATATCTATTTTTAGACTCACAATCTAAAAATAGATTCTACTCAATATGTCTAAAAATAAAAGTCCATCTATTTTTCCAACTTGACCAACCATCCACAAATGGCATCCTGGAACTCATAGAATATGATCGACATGTTCAAAACAGACTTGTGCCAAAATAGCCTCGCGTCCACTTAGCGACTTTTCACTAAGCTCATCATCTTGTTGCAATCTCAACACTCCCTCTCAACAAGATAGGGATTATCTGCCACCCCGATCCTGCCCCTGTGGTATTCGAATTTGCTCCTGGTGAGCGCCTTCGTCAAGATATCAGCATCCCGATCCTCCGTGGGAATGTATGAAAGTAACATGATCTTTTGCTGCACACAATCTCTGATATGATGATACCGGATGTCAATGTGTTTAGATATATCATGAAATACTGGATTAACCGAGATTTTGATGCAACTATGATTATCACAATATATCACAGTAGGATCTAAGTGTGAACCGAACAACCCGACCAGGATCTTCCTCATCCATATAGCCTCACATGCTCAAACTCGCGCTACATACTCTCTGGGCCTCCGTCAACTGAAAGTGGATCTTCTTTTCCCCGCTGTACTTCAAGAAATCGTTGTCGACCCGATACCGAAATCCCTCCTGACAGTTTTTTCTCGTCTGGTTCATCAATTCGTATCCGTGTTAGTTAGTCCTTCACTCATCCATTGTCTCACTCATAAGCCATATCCCGATGTGCCTCGAGATATCTCAATACATGCTTGCCTGCCTTCCAAAAGAGCTTGGTAGGCTTAACCATAGCTTGTGAAAGCTGGTTAATAGCGTAGCATATGTCAGGTCGTGTATTGACTAGATACATAAGCGACCCCACCAACTGTCAGTAAACAATGGCATCCACTACCTCTGCCGATGTAACATCCTCTTTCCTCCATCCACCAGGAAGAGGAGTGTCGATAGGCTTGCAGCCATGCATCTTGAACTTCTCTAGTATATCTCGGGCATACTTGCCTTGAGACACAAATAGTTCACCTTCCCGCTGCCATATTTCCAATCCAAGGAAATAATGAAGGAGGCCCAAATCCTTCATCTCAAAATCCTTTGCAAGATCTGCCTTGCATGAGTGTATCAACTGCTCATCACCCGTTAGTATTAAATCATCAACATAAAGAAAAATGATCAGCAACTACCTCAAACTACAATCCGGTAGGTTCGGATCCGCCTCACTCTTGGAGAATCCAAGTCTGGTGAAATAACTGTCTATCCATGTGTACCAAGCACGAGGTGCTTGTTTCAACCCATACAACGCTCTTTTGAGCCTGCACACATGTGACTCGCTGCTGAAGATCTCGAAACCTTCGGGCTGCTCTATGTACACCTCCTCCTCAATAAATCCGTTGAGGAATGCAGTCTTCACATCCATTTGATGAATGTGCCACCCCATCTGCGCTGAGAGAGCAAGAATCGTCCGTATGGAATAATACCTTACGACAGGTGCAAAGGTTTCCTCATAAACGATCCCCTCAATCTGTGAGAAGCCTCAGGCAACAAATCTTGCCTTGTACTTCTCCACACTCCCGTCAGCTACTTGCTTCACTTTGTAGATCCATCTTGAACCTACCACTGATTTCCCTTCTAGCCTTGGGACAATCTCCCATGCACTGTTTCTGACAATCGAATCATACTCTTCCACCATGGCATCTACCCATGCGGGGTCCTCCACAGCTTCCTCGAAAGAGGATGGCTTTGTCACGATACACTTGCTCATCAGAGCCATGTATCTAGTATACCGGTTAGGTGACTGTCTTTGTCTGCGCTGTGA
Organism: Pinus albicaulis; assembly: GCA_034641835.2. Lineage (NCBI taxonomy): Eukaryota > Viridiplantae > Streptophyta > Pinopsida > Pinales > Pinaceae > Pinus > Pinus albicaulis. The sequence goes on along the minus strand of CM076570.1, from coordinate 317,331,263 downwards.
TGTAGGTGCTCCTACAATCTTCTCTGCATCCTGATTCAGTCGCTCAACTTCTGTAGTGCGCTTCTGCCCTCTGATGGTTGGCATTGCATGAGTGGTTTCTTCCACTCCATGAACCTCCTCTTGTGGCTGATCCACATCCTGAGGCTCATCCTTAGGAACTAATAGCTCCTCATTTGCATGCAAGTGTGGCTTCCTCTCAAGTGAACACTTCATGGCTTTCTCCTCATGAAATTTGATATCCTGTCACACAACAATCTTCTGAATGTCTGGAAAATACACACGATAGTTGTGGGGTGTTTTAGTGTACCCCACAAATATCCCAACCTCTGCGGTCGGATCCAGCTTCTTCCTAGCATCCTTCGTCACATGAATGTAAACAGGTGAACCAAAAATCCTCAAATGAGAAATATCAGGCCTCTTTCCAGAAAATGCCTCCTCGGGTGTACTCATACTAAGTATCCTATGAGGACAACGGTTTTGCACATAAACTGCAGTATTGCATGCCTCAACCCACAAGTGTATGGGAAGGCCCTGATCATGCAACATCGCCCGTGCAACACCCACGATCGTTCTATTCTTTTGCTCTGTGACCCCATTCTGCTGTGGGTTATGAGGCGCTATGAGCTCTCTTTTAATTCCTTCTACGCTGCAAAAGTCCTTGAATTCGCCAGAGATGAATTAACCACCATTGTCGCTCCTAAGAGCCTTCACCTGCTTCCTGGATTCTTTCTCAACCAGTGCCTTAAACTCATAGAACTTTGAGTATGTCTTGCTCTTCTTCTGCATGAAGAAGATCCAGCACTTACAAGAAAAATCATTGTTATAGCAACATTTTTCACCCTCATGTGATTCATGATTGTATTTTTGGCCTTGGGCACCCATTCCCACATACTTGAATAAAGTTCATAAAAAACAGTGTTTAAAATCCCATACGTGGATATGCCCAGACTTTTCCGTGTGTATACGCGAGTCTAGAGATACTTTTCCGCGTATGCCATTAAAATCATTAAAAAATATATAAAAACCCTATTTTCGAGGCTGGGTTGATGGTTATTCCTGTAATTCAACCACCCCAGCCCGTGGCCAACTGTTTCCAACTGATTGAAACTACTTTGAGGGAGTATAAAAGCTCCTCATATTCATGGCCTAAGGGAGGGAGAAAAATTATAGACATTATACTCTGTTAGAGCCCAATTCAAGTTTGATTTCTCGTGCCTCATGCACTTCCCAGGTATTTATAGGAAACCCTTGTTTCCTCGAGCTGTTCATCAGCTTATATGTCATCTCGTGTGCACAAGTCTTGGAAGAATCCTAGCGAGGCAAGGGTAGGACAGATCCAGACGACGGTCTTTTCGAAGATCGTGGAAGGATTCAGGTGATCTCTCCACCTTTCTATTATTGTACATGCTGTTTGTAATGAAGAAGAACCATCTTGTTTCCAAATTCACATGTTAATATCTGCTTATATATGTGAAAAGACTGTTAATTAAACATTTATTATTGTTTATATGATGTTTCACATGGATTATACTGACATTTAGGAAAGATTTATTTTGTACAACTAGATTTCCGTGCACGTTTCTTCTTGATTTTCAGGTTGAAGAGGAAGAAGAGTTGCTGGGGGTTTGGACCCCGCAAGATCTACATCAAACGTAGGATCTATGGGTGAGTTCTACAACCGATAATATCTAGTTTTAGCATACAAGTTTGGTTGTGTGAGTCCTTCTTGAATAGTATGCCCCGATCTGTGGAGGTTTCTGACCCAACGACCTCTAGGGAGTTATTTCCCGAAGCAGAACTGGCGACTCCACTGGGGATCGCATTTTTTGATTCCCCTGTTGGGTGGTTTCAGCTGTTTTAAAGGTTTCCAACAATTTTAATCATTATTTCCAGTCCAGTTAGTTTTTTCTCAATCAGAATAAAGACCTGGTTCTTTAGCCAGGCTTGATCATTTTTATTTTTTCATTATTTACTTTTCCATACGCTAGTTTTCCTATATACAGTCGCGTATACACACAGGTTTTGTCAAAGGAAGTTGCGTATACGCGTGTTTCCTTTGCCACAGTCGCGTATGCACGCCTGTTGCAAAACTTCTAAGTAGCGTATGCCTGAGCAAATTTTGAAAATTTTGATTTTTTGACTTTTTGGTCTTGTCTGCCTGTGGTGAACTGTTCCTGCAGTGTCCCTTTAGTCTCTGGATTGTGTTGAAGGTGGTTATTGGTATTTTTCTCTCTTGTTTGGTCGAAGACCAGCTCATTTGGCAAATCTTGTTTTTCTTAGTGCTTGCATTTCTGGTTCAAGTACCAAGATCTCTTTTTGGAGATTCTTGGTTGTTCTGCTTAATCAGGATAGAGAGCTTCTGCTCATATGCTCTTTCCTAACTTTATGTCTTGCTTTGCACTTTAATTTTTGCCTGCTTTTCGGTTGGTTTTCTTGATTTCATTTTACTAGCTCTTGTTGCGATTTTTTTTGAAGATTCATTTTTGGTTCTTTGAAGTTTTGTTTGCTGCAAGTTTGTGCTATTATACCGGGCTGATTTACTGAGTTTCTTTTCTTCCTTTTGCTTGTATGAATCTTGCTACCAAGTGGCATTATAAGATTTGGAGCATTTTTGTTGGAGTTTTGCTTGAAATTCAGAGATCGTTTGGCTTGGTAATTGGATAGTTTTCTTGGTTTTTTTGAAGTCTTCTTTTTATAAAAATCAAAAGCCCAAAAACATTTTGTTTTGCCATTGCTTTTGTTTTGCATTTTTGTTTTGGTTTCTTTTCATCTTCTGAAGCCTTGTTGAAATATTTTGCCTCCGGTTTCTGTCTTGATCTGGGAAGAGAGTCTTCATTGGTTTCTTTCTCTTATTTCGAGCATGTTTTGGCGTCTTTATACTTAGAATTTCTGGTTTGGGAACTAGCTTTGTGGACAGCCGAAAAGTGATATAACTGCGGGATTCCTGGAGATTTCTCTTTGCTTTGTTAGATATTGCATATTAGAGTTGCCATGCTCTTAGTAATTTGCATTAGGTGCACTTGAACATTTTTAGTCTTTTTCATAAATTTTGTGAGTGTGAGGTTTGATATCTGAAAAGAAAAAATAGTCTCGTAGAACCCGTGTAGAAATTTCTTTTCATCGAAAGGCAATTAATGCATCTGCATGTAGTTTGGTTTTCATTAATTTCTTTTTTGCGTCATAAAACATCATGAGTTTCATTTCCATATTCCCTTGACTTAATATAACAACCAACTAAAATAAGCGCAATAATTTAAAAAAACAACTAGCAAGTTTTTTTTAAGTGTCATACATCAACTAGCTAGGTTGTAGGGCCTTGGATTAGGTGAGTGGAGAGTTAACTCTCCAAGGCCGCTCAAACTAAAACATAGAAGTTTATTAAATGAGCGAAATCCAACACAGTTAGGTTGACTGGGAAAGCTCTCCTCCAGAGAGTCAAGCGCGAGGGAAAGTGAAGGTTGAGAAGAGAGATACCCCCTCTCTGATTTTCTGGATCTTGCCTTAAGACCGTTCCGCCCGGCTGCTGATACGGATTGGTACCCTTAGTTGCCATTCCTAGGTATCACATAGGTGAATGCGGGGGGGAATACCCGTGGTTCCTGAGGCAGACGTCGTATCACTTCCAGCAGTACTTCTGGAGGGTGCCTCGGTGAAGCTTGGGTACTTGCACTGGCAAAGGTTGTTGTTAGGAGGTCGACGTAACTGTTTCTGTTACCTTCGCTAGTAGATCTGGGCCGTCATTATCCCAGACTATTTTCGGGAGGTCCTATTTTTCGCTTTCTCGTATTTTGGTGTCCAGTCCTAATAACCCGGAGCGGAAATACCTGAAGGCCGCTTGCTTGGTTGAATCTTAGGGATTTTTTGTAGTGAATGCTATTTTCTCCTAGCTTGATTAGCTTCATACTTTTTTGAGTCTAATTAATCTGTTAAAGTGGTTGATCAAGTGCCTCGTCGATCAAGGAGAATCCGGGGGTTATCTCCCGAGAGTGCTGAGCCTTCTTCAAGAAGGCATAGGAGTAATATAGCAAGTGAATATCACCCAGTGGTATCTGACGCAGCGGAGAGAGATCCTCGGCTAGGGCTTGAAGGTTCTGTAGTTGGTTCTGGTGTTGGTTTCGAGAGGAGCACTCCGCTCACCTTGAGAGTCTTATTTCCGCGAGAAGAAGAGGTAGAAGTAGAGGAAGTACCTCAGCCTCCTGAGTCACTTCCATCTCCTCTTCCTCCTAATTCTCCATTTGTTGTTTAGTACATCGAACCTAAGTCTGCAAGACCAGAAAGTCCTTATCCATATTATTTGTACCTTTCGATGGCCACGACTGGGAACGCAGCTTCGGTTGTGAGTGCCGCAAGCATTCAGACTCCTGCTTCGGTAGAAGGTGGAGGCACAATTGCTATATCTTCAATTGCTTCTAGTAATGTTGTGTTTGGCTCTAGTCACACCCAAGCACAAGCTTCTCAATATGGTCCCTTTTGTTTTGGAATTCCCATTAGTGGGATTCCTTCATTTTCCTTTTCCACTTCTGTAGCTGCATCTTCACCCATGTGCTCTATGGCTAGTGGGTCGGCTTCTTTTCAAGGGTTCCCCTTCGGAAGTGGGCATATTCCTAGTTTGAATCCTTCCTTAGGGTATTTTCCTTTTACTTCCCAGACTCAAATTTTTAACCCTTGGTCTGGAGGTCAGAGTTCGACTACCTTTACCTGTTGGAACCCTATATTTACAACAGTGGGGGCTAGGAATCAGTTTTTCGCTGGTCAGCAAGGGAATGGTCCATTCACTTCGTCGAGTACTTATCAGGCTTTTTCCCCTTTTTCTAATGCTTGGAACCCCTATCAGGGGGTTTCCTCTTCATTCACTACTTCAGTGGGGGGAACTGGTCTGGTTTATGGTAACTCTACGTTGGGAGGAGGTCCTTCTCCAAATAATGGGTCACAAGGATTGTCCTATGGCCCAACATTTTCTACGAGCTCTTTCTGGAAACCTGGTGCCTCATCAAATCCAGGTTATTCTTTTCAGAATGTTGGGAACCCATCCCACCAAAGATGGAATTCTCAGGCCCCTCCTCTTTTACCTTTTCTGGCAACTTTAAGCTTGCCAGATTTATCGAAATTGACAAATGATCCAATCTGATATAGTCCGAGGTGGCCTCCGGTTCCTACCAAACTACCTTCAGACATTCCAAAGTTTGAAGGCAAGAATGGAGAGGACCCGACTGATCATATCACCAATTTCCATCTATGGTGTTCATCTAACTCCCTGATCGGGGATTTGATTAGTTTGAGGTTGTTTCAACGCACCTTGACTGGAAATGCTGCCAAGTGGTACATTGAGTTAACTGGGGGTAGTTTTTCTACTTTTGGAGAGCTGGCTACTATATTTCTAAATCATTTCCAGTTGCCTGTTCGTTATGATGCCGGGACAGAACTCCTGGCCAGTTTTAAGCAGGACAAGGCAACCCACATTTCTGATCATATTCAAGAATGGCGGAGAAGGAAGAGGCTCATTAAAGCTTATATTCCAGGATAATTCCTCTTGGAATGGTTTTTAAAATATTTGCAGCTAGATATTTCTAAGGATGTATCCCTGTCAGGGGTATTTTATGAGGAACAGGCTATTTTCAGGGCCCAGCAGCTTGAATTGATATATTCTCAGTCTGGGGTCCTTCATAAATATTTGCCTGATGCTCCTCACTCCAAATTAGACTTGTCCAAGACTAAACCCGGTCCTCATGGTGATGGACTTATTGGGTCGATCGATAGTGGTGCAGCTAACGTGCTTAGTAAATTGCAGCAGTTGTCTATACAATCTGCTTCTTCTGGTCAGGTTGTGCCTACTGAGTCATCGCCTTCTCAATATTTTTCGGTAAATGTCGTCCAGACTTCCAACCCTAAAGGAAATCAACAAGCCGAAGGGAAGAAGAAGGGACGAAATAATAAGAAGAAAAATGGCAAGGATGGGAAGGGTAATGCAAATAAATCCAACGAGCATGTTGCTGAGGGTCCAAAGGATAAAAGGAAAGTGAAGTTTCCATGCAAGTTATGTACTGGAGATCATCTTACTCGCCTTTTCCCTAAGATTCAAGATGCGCAACGCTTGTTAGCTCAGCAGGGTTCTTCCAGTTCCCAAGCTGTGTTGACAAACCCTTTTCCCCAAGGGCAACAGCTAGTTGTTGGTGCGAATCAAAATACTGGGGCTTCCTCTGGGGGCACCCAGGAAGGGGAAAATCCATAAAACATATATATGATGAGTGCTCACGCGGATATCACCATGAGATCCCGTGATTATGGCGAAACCGAGTCTTCGAAAGCCAAGGGTGCTCTCGATGGTACTGAGCCGCTTCATATTACAAGGCCTACTGTTGAGCTTATACCTCGGATGCCAAAAGCATCTACTAAGTGTACGACGATTAATCCAAATGCTAGGGCTGCCCAGAATTACTTTGTTGTAGAAGATTTGGTGCAGAGCCCTTGTGCTATGTCTTCTCTTGAGGTGCTCTAGTCTTGTCCAGCTCAGCGCAGTGCTTTGCTCACTGCTATTGGGGCTGTCGATCCAAAGAACTCTCTTGTGATTACATTCGATATGTCTAATTTTAAAAAGAGACTCCCACATCATATGGCTTTTCATATCAAATCGTCGTTCCAGAAATTTAATATCTTTCAGACGGTCATTGATGAGGGTGCTTCCACATGTGTGATGTCTCTCGCATGTTAGAAGGGGATTGGATCTCTTGCAGCTATTCCATCTGCCACTCTTCTGACTGCGTTTGACGATCATTCTCACAGACCGCATGGCATTATCCCAGCTTTGCCCATCTGTGTTGGGGGAAAAACTGTAAATATAGAGGTTGAGATAGTTGATGCAAGCTTGGACTAAAACCTTCTGTTGGGGAAAAACTGGATTTATGAGATGGATGCTATTGCATCCTCATTATTTCGGATTATTTGTTTCCCTCACGAAGGGAGGATTGTTACATTTGATCAACTGGGCTGTTTTCCTGTAGACCCGAATGCATCTACCGACTCAACTATTCCAAAGGTGGATGATGCCAAGCCGCCTGTTGAGAATTTAGGGGTTGGGATGTATTCTTCTTTGATGGGTACTTTTGATATTCCACCTCCTACCATTCATATAAATGCAATTTCATCCTCCAGGGCTCCTATTCAAAGAGAGTTCTTCAGAACTCATTATTTTTCGGACCCTTGGACCTTACCTTCCCCTACCTCCACATTAGCGGAAGGTCAAGTGGGTGGAATGGCATTTCCAATGTCTGCAGCTGAGATTGCTTATCAATCTATTGTTGACTCTGCAGAGTCCATTCCAGCGTCTCTTTCTACAGAGGAGTTGGATGGCGATGTGGCTCCGGCTTGGACACTTAGTTCTTCTTCTGCCCAGGATTGCCTTGATACCACTCTTCCATCTGAAGAGGCCATCCTAGAAGCTATGACTGGTGTAGATAGACCGTGGGATGATTTGCATCATCGGTCTTACTTTTTACTTGATTTGAGCGAAGTTGAATTGAGTTTTCCAAGTCCTTCATCTTCTGGTCTTGTTCACCTAGTCCTGAACCCTTTAGCACCGACATAGGCGTATGCTGAAGGGAACATGGCTGTGATTTATCTTACTATCCCGGTGAACATTTCCAAAGATCCCAATGTTATAGAGAATGTCTTCATCGGAGCTGAATGTTCCCCTGAAGAGATTCAGCTTTACACTGACCTCTTTAAAGCGTTTAGGGATGTGTTTGCTTGGTATTATGAGGAAATTCCTGGTATAGATCCATCTATTGTCCAGCATGAGATCAAGACTTACAAAAATGCTAAGCCTGTAAGGCAAAAGCTTCATTCAGTCAATCCTAGGAATGCTGCAGCTATCAAAGCCGAGGTAGAGAAGCTGCTTAAGGTGGGATTTATTTTCCTTGTTCCTTTGACTGAGTGGGTTTCGAATCCTGTTCCCGTGGATAAGAAACAAGGAACAATTCGAGTTTTCATTGACTTCAGAGACCTTAATAAAGCATGTCCGAAAGATAATTACCCCACACCATTTATAGATCAGATTATCGATGAGTGTGCCGGTAATGAAATTTTCTCCTTCATGGACGATTTCTCTGGATATAATCAGATTACTATCCGTCCTGAAGATCAGCATAAGACTGCCTTTATTTGTCCCTGGGGTAATTTTGCTTACAAGAAGATGCCTTTTGGTCTTAAAAATGTTGGGGCTACTTTTCAGCGGGCCATGTCATATGCCTTCCACGACATTAAACATATTATTGAGGCGTATTTGGATGATTTAGTTGCTCGTTCTCGAAAGAGAATGGATCATCCTGCTCACCTCCGTCAAGTATTTGAACGATGTCGTTTATACAAGATTAGGTTGAATCCGAACAAGTGTGTTTTCGCGGTCACATCCGGTTCGTTATTGGGATTTATAGTGTCTTCGGAAGGGACTCGGGTAGATCCCTTCAAGGTAGAGGCAATACTTCTATTGCCTCCCCTGTCTTCTATTCGTCAACTTCAAAGTCTACAAGGAAAAGCTAATTTTCTTCGGAGATTTATCGTAAATTATGCTGAAGTTACCAAAGGATTTATGATATTGTTGAAAAAGGGAGTCCCATTCTTTTGGGATGACTTCGCTCAGCGCTCATTCGATGCTTTGAAAAAAGCATTGACCTCTACTCCTATATTGAGTCCACATGATTATAGCAGGGATTTCCTTTTGTATCTTGCAGCAGTAGAATCTACCATTGGTATGGTTCTGGTTCAGGAGGACGATGCTCTTGCAGAGCATGTTATATACTACCTTAGTCAAGGCTTGGTAGGACCTGAACTCCGATAGAGAAGCTAGCTTTAGCAACTGTTCATGCTGTACAACGACTCAGACATTATATTCTTCTACTAAAAACTTATGTTTTGGCAGCAGTCAATCCATTTCAGTTTGTTCTCAGTAGGTGAGTGATTGGGGGAAAACAAAATAGATGGATTGTGATTTTGTAGGAATTTTATCTTGAGTTTATGTCTGCCAAGTCCAAGAAATCATTAGTTTTCGCGGAATTAATCTCCGAGTTGCCCTGTGGAGAAGAGATCGTTTATGATGAATCCTTCCCGGATGAACATTTGTTTCTCATCTCTGCACAGGATCCTTGGTATGGGGATATCATTGTGTATCTTCAGACTGCGAAGTTTCCCTCTACTTTTTCGAAAGATGAACGCCGTAAATTGCGTCACTTGGCTAAAAATTACTTAATTATTGGTGATGCTTTATACCGTCGAGGGGTTGATTCAATCCTGAGACGTTTCTTAACTCTCGAAGAAGCTGAGGCTGTGCTGAATGATTGCCACAGTGGAGCTTGTGGTGGTCATTTATCTGGGCTTGCTACAACCCAAAAAATCTTGTGTGCTGGATACTTTTGGCCTTCGATTTTCAAAGATTGTGTGGAGTCGGTCAAAAAGTGTCATCCGTGTCAAGTCTATACTCAAAAAATGCGCGCTCATCCAGCTCCGATTTCTCCAGTCATTACTGTCGGTCCCTTTACAAAGTGGGGTATTGATTATACTACTTGTAACCCACCTTCGGCTAAAGGTCACAAGTACATTATTGTAGCAGTAGGCTACTTTACGAAGTGGGTCGAGGCTATGCCTACTTTTGGGAATGATGGTGAGACAACAACTCTTTTTCTTTTCAACCAGGTTATTGCTCGTTTTGGTATTCGTAGAGAGATTGTCACTGATCATGGCAGTCATTTTCAAAACAGCATGATGGCCGAGTTGGCTCTAAAATTAGGTTTCTGGCAGGAGCATTCGTCTCCTTATTATCCTCAGGCCAATGGGAAAGTGGAAGCCGTGAAAAAATCCTTGAATACCATTCTTTAAAGGACGATTGATAAAGCTCGATCCAACTGGCATATCATGCTGTATCCTGCACTTTGGGCATACCGGACGTCAGTAAAAACTACAGCTGGCTTTACTCCGTTTCAACTAGCTTATGGGTTGGAATCCATATTCCCCATTGAATGTGAGATTCCTTCTCTAAAGTTAGCTGTTGAGCTTCTTCCTGACACTTCTAGTCTCGAAGAACGTCTCCTTCATCTGGAACATATTGATGAGCAACGTCGGGATGCCGCTACGATGAATGAGGCACATAAGAAACGAGTCAAAGTTCAGTACGATAAGGCGGTCAAACCTAGGGTTTTCTCGGAAGGTGACCTCGTTTTGGTCTATGCCCAAGAGAAGGATGCCCTGGGCGCAGGAAAGTTTAAATCTATGTGGTATGGCCCCTTCATTGTTAAAAAGGTCCTTAAAAAAGGAGCGTATGCCTTGGTTTATTTTGAAGGAAATGAGTTGGCGGAGCATAGAAATGGGCTCTATTTGAAAAGGTATTATGCCTAGGCTTCGGCCTGGCATTTTGCTTTTGTATATAGTTAGTTTTGTTTTGTACATATCTAGTTTTTTGGTCTTTGATGTGTTGGTGATGTTTTTTATCTTCTTTGGCAGGTTGTGTCGAATGTCATGAGTCATTATGGTTTCGGCGATGGTGCTAGTAGACACACCCGGAACTTGGCTTCCGCGGCTTGGGTGCTTCATTATCCATCCGGTCAGCTGTTAGTATCAAGAGGAGTCTGCATTGGTCCTGCTTCCAATAATGTAATAGAGTACACTGCAGTTATTTATCTACTCTCAGAGGCCATATCTTTGGGTGTTGATTCATTGGTAGTTTTCTTGGACTCCCAGCTGGTGGTGTCACAGTTAAACAATACTTATCAGGTTCGAGATCCATTCTTACTCCAGTTTTTTTTGAGGGTACGTTTGTTACAATGATCATTTCAGTATTTAACATTCATTCATATTCCTCGTACAGACAATTGGATGGCAGACTCATTAGCTAATCAAGCAATTGATTGGCATATTATTCATTCAATACATTAAATTTAATCATAAAAAACATCATGCATTTTTTATACATTTGTCACATCACATCATAAACCACTGTATATATATATCATCAGAGTGTTCAAAAACTATACAAAATTTTGGATCCATATGTCATACAAAATCAGGGCTTATGCCCGATCATGTTCAGTATCAAAAATATATAGTCATCCAGTAATCATGTCTATCTACTCCTGCAGCCCCTGCCCAATATTTGTGTTCTTATAGAACACGATTTCAGTAGCGACATGACGGAATAATCGCACCCAGTCACGTGGTACTCCCACTACCTATCTCTGGATAGCCTCAGGTAAATCTTCCACTGCAGCCATAGGTACTTGGTGAGTCAAACCCTCTAAGTTCCTCTGAATAGCATGGAGGGTCCTGCCTGGGTCTTCAGTATCTGCCTCGCCTCTGCGGTGCTTGTGCCGTGGGTAGCCCTCAGGACGGACTGGTCCAGTATCTGTATCATGGTCATCATAATATTGTAATTCATTTTGAATCCAATCAAAAAACATGTTTTGTTTTCACATTTTTTCACATATATTGAAAAAATCATCAAAAAATCATATAGTTAAAAAATTGCAATCTCACCGATTGCGCCCCATGGCGCGCCAGGTGGAAGGACGAGGTCTGGATCACCGCAGAAATCCATCCAGGCATAGGGGTAGTCCTCCATTGCGATGACTTGTTCCTCCCACCATTGGAAGAACTCGTCGTCCCAGGTGGTTCGGGGAACTTCACTTCCCCCCAGTCTCTTCATCAGATCAGCCCATCGGGCAATTCTTGGGTCTATTGGGCTATTGATGGAGGAGATCACTTTGGGTCGAAGCCCAGGAATCTTCTCAAAGAAGAATGTCATCAAAATGGTTCCATACCCAAAATGATTTGTTTTAGCTTTCCGGATGGAGGTCAGTTGTTTCTTCATGTTGATTAACAGAGCTGTACACCAATCATATAGGTGAACTAGGCATTCCACAGCTATTCTCATCTGGGTCCTGGATGCCTGATGCAAGGAAGCAGATCCTGCTACCTTGCTGATGGTAAACAGGAGAATCTTCATGTGCAGATCTCTCAAATATTTTATAGCAATCCGAGTCCCTAGTCTTTTAGACCCCTCTACACAGTAGACGTGGACATAGTCATCCACCGTAAGCCCTCCCAAAGGCTTGCCGTGCAAATCTACTGGATCTCCCCTCCGTGAGAGTCCAGTAATGAAGTAGATGTCTTCCACCTCTATGTGTATAGGCATTTGGTATATCACGAAGCAATCTTCCTCCGGTTCCCAGTAATTTACCAGCATTTCAAGCAACCGGATGTTACTTTTCATGTTTGGCATTTTGAAGAATTTTAGCAATCCGCAATTTCGGAGGATGTCGAGCAATTGTTGATCTTGCATCACTTCATTATCAATTGCACTATGCTCACGTTTCATCCAAGTGATGGTCATCTTGAAAAATTCATTTATTTGTTCATGAGATGCATTTTTTTTACATCACGGATTGCGCATATGCGACTTCCCTTGCAGACAGTCGCATATCATACGCAGGTTCGTCCACACGAACCCGCGTATGCGCAGAGCCCTAAATCAAAACAATTTTTTTTTACGGCGAAATTTCCAAATTTTAACTCTATTAATGGTCAAAATTGATAATAATGATGGATTAAGAGCTTACCTGACTGATCCGGCGAAGTTTGACCGCTGATTTCTCCTGTTTTGACGAAAGAGGGTTTTTCTCCAGAGCTCTTTTTCCCAAATCAACAAGTAACAATGAACCAAATATGAGGTAACATGTGTATTTATGCCCAGAAATTGAAAATTTTTGCAAAAATTTTTTATGCCTATTTTTTCAATCTATCTTAAGCTGCATAACTCGGATGCTTGTAAGTGTCAAGATTGGTATATTTTCAGGTAAATTTTGATAAAGTTGAGATTTTTCTGGTTTTTTTGATCCATGACTGCTGACCTGTCATGGCAGGTATATGATCTTCACTGGCATATAGGTTAGGAAATCCATTTTCCATTGCATTTTGCATACTAGCCTCCATTCTGATCACTTTCCATAGGGTCGATCCCATCAAGTCATGAGTATTTCACCCATTTCACTCGCCGATCATTTAATCATGACTTGGTGGTAGAGCCTTCCTTTACATGGGCTTCCTAGTTAGTTCCTCACTAGCACTTGTTTCCCATGCTGCGTTTCATGTAGGCTCGGGAGTCCTCTTTAGTCCCGCCATGACTTATGTGTTGAAGTCTCATTCTTCTTCTTCTTCACTATCATTTTTTCTAGCTATTAGCCTAGAGGCTCCCTGGTGTCATTGAGTTGTATTACTGCATTGCATGTTGGCTACTTGTTTATCTTGGCCTTCAGCCGACTTCATTTGGACTCGATGTTTAAGCCATATTTTGACCTTGACTGTCTGTACAAGTTAACCATTGCATGCACTTAGCTATCACGACTTGACACCCTTTTTACCCATGGATGGAACATTCCTTTGAGTATCACTTACCAGTTTCCGCCACCTTGCATTGAGCATAGGATCGTTCCTATCCCAGGAACTAGTGCATCTGTTTCTTGATACTCGTTCTATCCATTGTACTATAGCATTCTTTTGTTCTTTTTCAGGCTTATTATATGAAAAAGACAAAAAAATTAAATATGACAAAAAGAGCGGGAACGGGATGTTACTTCATAATTTGATGGCAGTACAGTATTTGTTTGTCTCCCTTGAACAAAGCACATACCGTTATATATTTCCTTCATTTGGGATGGTTTTAATTTTGAACTAGGTTCAGCTGTTACCTTGTTTCACTGGTCAGTCCTCCTCCGGTTGGTTATCTCTTCCAATCATATGGAGAGTTTGTTTTGCCTTTTGCATAACAGAATTATACAGTGTCATTATTTACTGCCATGGTCATCACGAATCGTGATTTTGTTCAAGGGAAGTTCAACCAGAGTCGACCATTCTGCGGTGTCTCTTGACTTATTATTCAGTCGGCCTTCCCGGTATTGTCAGTATCTTGTTCTATCACATCAGATGTTTGGTCTTTGCTTGTGCTGGTTTGAGAAGGTCTCCATTGACTTCTTGCTAGCGGGTTTGTCTCTTATCGACTACGACATATTGCTCTGAGAGTAAACCTAGAGCTGCACCCTGGCCCTCTTTCCATCATTGATAGGTGACCTTGTGCTCGGCATTTGATCATCATTATGGGTCTTTGACTGAGTGGTTTTCCTTGTGTTCGACGTCAGCATACATTATCACACTTGGGATTCATGCAGTACCTTGATTTCCATTTGACCCTATCGGTGGATATCTCGCCTATGTGTCAGCTTTCATTATTGGTTGGTTCAGAGGGTTTCTTCCATGCGCTAGCTTCATCTTGTGCATGTTAGAAACATACTTCGGTTTGGTTCCGTCACTTTGCTTCGTCCGATTCCTTCCAAATCTTGGCCTGCGGGTTACACTCACGCTAGACTGATGTGGGATGCCTTAATGCCTTCCTTCCAGCAGATCTTTTCCCATTGACTCCGAATCATTGCTCTGGTGATAATATCTAGAGTCTTTTGTCAGTACCTTAGGGTTTGCAGTCATTAGTGGCAGACTGTTCGCTATCGATAGTGGGGATTCATCATTGCCTCCTGCTTGGTAGATTCTTCCAAGTGTTCGACTTCAACTCATTCATTCACACTTGTTAGATTGTACTGGGGCACCTTGACACTCATTTTCATTATCGGTGGGTTGTCTCGCGTTTGTTAACGGTATACTTTATTGACCGGTAATCAAACGATTTCTCACATGGTCTACTTCACCTCATTTATTCCCATGGTGTAGAATTGTGCCATAGTGATCGATGAAGACCTTGGGTTGCATCAGCATGTTTCGGTTCACTTTTGACAGTCCATTCAGTTTCGGCCAGTGATGCCGTCCACCCTTATATGTTGAAGTGTCAGTACAACAACATCCTATATGTTGGCTCCCGAGTTGCATGTTTGTACCATGTGTTCCACCCCTTATGATTTGGTACCTGGAGATTTAGTTACTTTTGTGATTAGACATCCATTTTCAGCATTATTGATCAGTTTGATATATGTGATACTTGGACATTGATTTCGACTTGTACTTCCGGGCCGTGCTCAGATGATTCATTATGTGCTTTCACTTCAGCTATACTTGTATACATTTTGGATCTATTTTGTACCTTATATATGCATATATTTTTGACTGAGCATGGGTATGCCCACCTTAGACATGAGCTGACTCTCTGTTTTCTTTCATTGGTTTTTGGCAGGCTGAAATCTGGTGAAGTCCTCTCTTGTCCTCGCGAAGTTCTTTCTATGCACATAATACATTTCGGCCATCATGTACCCCTTCTGACCTCATATATTAGGGGGCATCTGTTATAGCATCATTTTTCACCCTCATGTGATTCATGACTGTCTTTTTGGCCTTGGGCACCCATTCCCACAAACTTGAATAAAGTTCATAAAAAACAATGTTTAAAATCCCATACGCAGATATGCCCAAACTTTTCCGCGTGTATACGCGAGTCCAGAGATACTTTTCCACGTATGCCATTAAAATCATTAAAAATAATATAAAAACCCTATTTTCGAGGCTGGGTTGATGGTTATTCCTGTAATTCAACCACCCCAGCCTGTGGCCAACTGTTTCCAACTGATTGAAACTACTTTGAGGGAGTATAAAAGCCCCTCATATGCATGGCCTAAGGGAGGGAGAAAAATTATAGACATTATACTCTGTTGGAGCCCAATTCAAGTTTGATTTCCCATGCCTCCTGCACTTCCCAGGTATTTATAGGAAACCCTTGTTTCCTGGAGATGTTCATCAGCTTATATGTCATCTCGTGTGCACAAGTCTTGGAAGAATCCTAGCGAGGCAAGGGCAGGACGGATCCAGACGACGGTCTGTTTGAAGATCGTGGAAGGATTCAGGTGATCTCTCCACCTTTCTATTATTGTACATGCTGTTCGTAATGAAGAAGAACCATCTTGTTTCCGAATTCACGTGTTAATATCTGCTTATATATGTGAAAATAATGTTAATTAAACATTTATTATTTTTTATATGATGTTTCACATGGATTATACTGACATTTAGGAAAGATATATGCTGTACAACTAGATTTTCGTGCACATTTCTTCTTGATTTTCAGGTTGAAGAGGAAGAAGAGTTGCTGGGGGTTTGGACCCCGCGGGATCTACATCAAACGTAGGATCTACGGGTGAGTTATACAACCGATAATATCTAGTTTTAGCGTACAAGTTTGGTTGTGTGAGTCCTTCTTGAATAGTATGCCCCGATCTGTGGAGGTTTCTGACCCAACGACCTCTAGGGAGTTATTTCCCGAAACAATCATCAACAAATATCACATAATACCTGTGATTTTCTATCGAAGCTACTGAGAAAGGTCCACACACATCTGTGTGAATTCTCTCAAGGATCGTCGTGGCGTGACTATCCTTCTCGTGAAAGGTGGCTTTCACAAATTTTCCCAAAGTACATCCCTTGCACTAATCTGACTGCGCAAGTGTACCTTTGGGAGCCCGGTAGAAATCTGCTGCAAAATTTTCAAAGCACCATGGTGAAGATGGCCCAATCTCCTGTGCCATAGCTCGACCTCATCCCGACTCACCATTCCTTCTGCCTTGCCTACCATTGCTACGCAGCCATCTACCTGCAATTGATAAAGGTTCTTAACTCGAACCCCTATCCTCCGGGTTTCACTAGTTGCCTTACTGCGTAGGAAAGCCTTTCCCTCACTAAAGAAAACTTCATATCCCTTGTCTTCCAACATCGCCACAGAGATAAGATTCTTCTTCAATCCTGGAACATGCATCACTTCCTTCAATACGAAGGGTTTACCAGACTCCCTCTCAAAGGAAATGGTTCCGATACCAGTCGCACTGTATCTACCATCATCACCCATCTCGATGTGCACTCCAAGATCTTTCTCATCCAGATCAGTAAACAAATCTTTGTCTCCTATCATGTGAAAAGACGCACCATTGTCAAGAAACCACATTGAACCCATCATACTTGAGACGAAGCATGCGATCAGAGAAAAATCTAGCTCAAAATGCGAGGCTAAGGCCTCTCCAGCTGTAGATCCAGTAGCCTGCTTATTTTTTTTCTTCTGTGGACAATTAGTGGCGTAATGTTCGTGTTGGTGACAGTGAAAGCACTTCACCTTGGACATGTCTTTCTTCTTGCCTTTCGCACCAGATTGAGAAGCATTCTTTTTTCTCTTCCCCTTCCTTGATTTGGCAGCCAAAGCGCAATTTTATTCATCTGCATTCTTTGATGAAGATTCGTCCCTGGTACTCCGCCTTATCTCCTCTTGCACAAGATCTGACCAAAGTCGCTCCCATCCTGGCAATTTCTCCCGACCATTGATAGAGTCCTGATAGGAATGCCAACTCTTTGGAAGCCCAAGGAGAGCCAAGCTCACCAATTCCTCGTCATCAACAGTAACCCCCACACTTCCCAGCTCATCCCTGCATTGGATGAACTTCGTGAGGTACTTGGGCATACTGTCGCCTTTCTCCATTTTTATGTTCCCGAGTTTATCCTTGAGCGCCAACTTCCTCTGGTCGCTCTTGCTTTGAAATAAATCTGTCAAAGCTTTCCACATCAAGAATGGAGAAGCTTTACCATGAAGGTTGGACACTATGTGATCCTTCACACCTTCCAACAGAATCCTTCGACATTTTGCTATCTTCTTTTGCCATGCGTCAAGTGTGGCAGCATCGCTAGAAGCAGGTTTTGGAATTTCTGCATCTATGAACTCCTTCAACCCATTGTCATCCAGCACCGCCTCCATCCTGTCCTTCCATGAAATATAATTCAAGCTGCCCTCAAGGGCATACTCCAATCACAATCCATTGAAAGACATCTCAACTTCGACACCAAGAAAACATTGTTGCAAATTCGAATTCCACCGGCACAAAACTCAACCGCTTCAATGTTTTGCAATTGCTCCAATGATCAATATCGCTCTGATACCATGTAGAAATTATATAACTGATATGTTATACATCTGAGATTCTCCTGATCACACATTATTTGACTTCATGCACAATACAGAATCTCTTCTACCATTGATCATTAATTGCGGAAATAAAATCAATTGCATGCACACATTAAAACCATAAACATTCACACATATGAACACAGTAATTTATGGGAAAGCTTAAAGCTGAAAACCCCGAACTATCTGTATATTCTATGTCATATAGATCATGTAAAAATCATCATACAAAGCTCCTCACAAGCTCTCATTACAATCTCCAATTTCTACACACTAATAAGGTCCGATCTAGCAAATCTCATGCTCCAAACTCTGCCACCTGCGAGCCTGCCTCTACTGCGCAATCACTGCTGAGGAATGGCTCTGAATGAAATCAAATTGGTCCCTCCTTTCTCATGCAATCCTCATTGGCATCTCCAACCACTGTGTGTTGCAAATCATGCAACACTATAGTCACAACTGATAGTCACACTGCCCTTTCACCTACCTCTTCACTGGTCTCCACTGAAACTGTCCATGCACTGTAGTTAACTGATGTATTATTTAGTTGATTAATGAGTTAATAATTAGTGAATTAATTGATAATTAGTTCACACCACTCTCACTAGTGTATCAATCAATTAGACTAGATACAACTAGCTCAACTATGTTTAACTCAGTTAAACTGAACACAACCCCACCAACTACCTTAATAGCTCCACCAAACTCTGTCACATGAGTTCTAACTGAAGTATCCATGCAATAGCTCCACTTAACCCTCAGGAATAGTGTAATTCCTTCTGTCAGCTCCTATGCCACATCTATGCACTTAACTGAAGTGATCCAAGAGAATAAGATAATGTTTATATTCCAAATATTATTAAGAGCTAATAATATTCGAAATATCTATTTTTAGACTGGCAATCTAAAAATAGATTCCGCCCAATATGTCTAAAAATAGAAGTCCATATATTTTTTCCAACTTGACCAACCATCCACAAATAGCATCCTGGAATTCATAGAATATGATCGACATGTCTAAAAATAGACATAGTCTAAAAATAGACTTGCGCCAAAAATAGCCTGCTGGCCCACTTAGTGAAGGCGACTCTTTTCACTAAGCTCATCATCTTGTTGCAATCTCAACAGATGATTTCACGAAGCCATTTGTCAATGTTGTATAGTAGCCGAGAGCTGATTAGCGATGCTTCATCTATGCGAAAAATCCTAAGTTGTTCATACTCTTTGGTCAATATATCAAGTGTGTTAGAATTCAATGGAATCATGTTGCATGGTGAAACTGGTAAATGCAAAGTTGAATGTACTGTGACACCATTTGCAATGTATGCAACTTTGCTAGTAAATGCAACTATGAGTTTTTTTTTTAATGGTCCACTTTGCATGCCTTTGTTATAGAATCACATTAGTGCATGATAAAGTGCTTACGCAGTCAATTTTTTCCCCACTCCTACAACTTCGGTAATAAAGAAATAAAATGTGCTAAATGGATTTTTTTGCAATAGTATTATTTGTTTTTTTATTGACTACTACTCTTTGTTTAGTTTTTTTCTAATGTCATGGTATGCTATTTCACTAAAAAAAAGGGATGCTCAATGGATTCAAAGGTATTTGTAAATGTAGTTTCCATTTCTCTCTCTCTCTCTCTCTCTCTCTCTATATATATATATATATATAGGTAATGTTGAATATCATATTTTTCAATATGACAAGCACTTATGTCACGTTTTAAAGGAAAATGAAGCACAAACATTTCCTCATTTTTATCTGCAATTGTAGTAGAAGCAAGTTCAATGTCACCCCATGGTAAGATTGAATGAAATAATTGTTTTTTTAGTAGAAGAAATACTGTGTTTTTGGGACAAGTATGCCTCAGTCTATGTCTCATTAGCATTTTTTAATGTATATTAAAATTCTATATATGGGATATAGAACATCTTTTTTTCTCTATAATGGTTTTCATGATTCTTTTGTTCATTGTACCGGATGAATCATATGACACATGGAACTTTTTTTTGTGGATAAATAGGAGGAAGCATATTTTTCTAAGAATTTTTTTTCAAGTTTAGTGAGGCATGCAACATATTTATCAATGATTTTCATGCACACAATGTCTTCAGAGTTATCAACTTCTTGTTGCAAGAGAATATGTCTTTTTAGCACGTATGTTATTTTTTCAGCTGGAACAATGCTAATGAAAATTATTTTTCTAGATGATGAGTAAAGAGGCGATGAAAGAATAATATGAACCGCTTTTCGACTTGACATTCGTTGCATATTTAGCAACGCATTTCCAAGTTTGCGAATAATTTGAAATTTTTTGTCTTGATGCATAAGCAACCTTCTCATATTCTTTTGAAAGTAGATGTCATTGTGGAATCCATCTTTGTCATATAGGAGCTATAATATGCTGTTGTAGCATAGGCATCCAAAATAAATCGAGCATATGTTTTTTCTTGTCATAATGGCAGGATATTTTTGCAAATGCATTTATCCATGCATCACAAGGATTCTTTTGAGCAATACAATAGTTTGAGTGATACAAGAGTGAAGGAGAAATATGTATTCTATTTTTGTAATTCCAACATTAGCTTAGGAAATTATCAAATGTTGTGTTTTTTGAATAGGTTTTGTGTTGTATAAGAAATAATTTTTTTTGGATTTCTTGATTTTCATTGTCTTTATTGCACAAAGGTTCCAAGGTACAAGTTTCATCAATTGGTGGGAAAGGGAAACCAAATCTACACACATTATGTTTATGCTTTTTGCAAGTTTTTGTGTGATGACGAGTCTGAATTTCAGCCATTTAATTTGGTAACAATGTTGAATCTCAAGTCAAACAGTGATCAATGAATGCAATGACATTATTATCAAGAGAGTGTTGATATATTAGTGCATTTTTAATCCAAGTAAATCTGTGATCATGTTCTCGTCCTTTTCTTTGGAAATATGTGATATACAAATAAACTTGCACTTGTCCAAACAACTTACTGCTTTTTGTAATCAAAGTACACATTGATGAGATTCCATGTATGTAATATCGACTGCAAATGACTGGATGAAATTTGATCAATATGTCAATGGATTCATCATAGAAGTTGTTATTGTCATTGGTTGTAGAGTTAGTTTTTTTTTTAGTGCATTTGTGAATGGAATCCAAAGATGCTCAACACTGGTGAATGAAACTAAAAATGTTGGTGGACCAAGTTAACGTATCATTGCAAATATGTCTTTTTGTATGGTTTCAAGGTAGTGAGGAGACATGCAAATGATTTTTAGACAATGATATGTAATTGGTGACTACAATATTCTCCGAAAATTATTTTGATGTTTTACATCTTTAGTAAGTATTTTTTGTCCTTTCAAATATCCTTTGCGAATATAAATCTAGGCTAAGTTGGAAACCTGGTTTATAAGATACAAATTTCTTTGAAAATTATTTTGAGGTCTAAAATGGGCCTCCTAAGGAATATTATAAAATAATAGTGGAAATAATAAAATAAGATTGGATTACATCATCAAATTTTAGAGGGAAAAAAGGAAAAACATGTTTTTCAACTTATCTCCCTATATTTTTACTCAAATTTCAAGTGGGTGCACAATTTAATTCCTCATCCAAGATGTTATGACACCACTAGATCTCTAAGGCTGAAGAAGAGATCCCAATAGAGGTAACCACAGACCAAGCTTTTGACTTGATAGCTAGCCCTATCAAGTCGGAGAGGGATCTCTCCAAAAGGGTCACAACCAGGAGGGATGGAGAAATTAGGGTTTTTAGGGTAGATAATGAGTTCATGGGTTTGTTTGAATTTGATTTGGTTGGGGAATCACTGGATGAAGAAATTAGATCAAGGAAAACTAGGTTAGGGCAAATGAGATAGGGTTGCAGGGATCAATGGGGCAAGGTAGGCACAAGGCTTATCACTTGAAGAGGATTGTGATGGAATGGTGTTGAGACTGAGAGAAAGCTAGGAAGAGCATGACATATGTATTCTTCTTAGATATATGAAAATGAACAAAGTATGATCAATTACCCAAAACAGACCATGTGCAAACATGTATTCTGATTATCTAACTTGTAAGAGATCATAACATAGAAATGAAGTGACCATGAATACAATGAATTCTAACATATGATACTGAAGAAAAGAAAATGATAGACATCAATACCACAAGTATCCCATAAAATAGTTGCAACTCCTCTTTATTAACCGGCCAAACTGAGTATAAAGTTCCTTGATCAACTAAGAAAACATACAAACTGATTCCAAACCTTGCTAAGAGTCAAGTGATGGAATAAATAGACATTAAACAAGATTCAGTCATCCTCAGGGGTGGAATATATGAGGTGAGGAAGAGATCCACAAAAATTTGAACTGCAAACTGAAGTGTAGGATGGTCAAAGTGACTCACTCCTCATTACATTCAATTGATTCTTCTTTGACTAAAGGATAAATTTACCCAATGAATCTACCCCTAGGTAACTTATCTTTTACATAATTACATTTACCATGATGAATTACATTGATAGTAAAATAATTTCTTGAGGTAAACCAAAAATTACAGTGAAAAACCAGAAAAATGAGTAAACTAGCTAAGCACCATTTTCCTGTAATAAGCGCCCTTGCTGTGTCATAAGCACCCTCCATGTTCAAGGCCACTTTTGGAGGCCTTCCCGATGTCCAAATTGGGCCCAAGATATCATGTTGTAAATCTTGTCCTTTCCTATTTTTGAATATGCCTCTAGTTCTGAAAATGGTGCTGATTTGACCACTCAAAAATGAAATATCCCAAGATTGGTACAAGCGCAACGCCTAGACAAAAACAGGGGTAGAAACATAGTTTTCTGATGTTTTTTTTCCCTTTTTCACCTCATGAAACTGCAAACCAAGCTTGGAAAAGTGGTTTTTCTAGATTTATGTGTCATTACAAATATCACAGTTGTTTGGAATCCCTAAAAAAGTGCCCTAAACATAAGCACAACTCCAAGGGCGCTGCGCTTATGACCATTTTTCTGATATTTAAATTTGCGCAAAATCACAGGCATACACAACTTTAGAAAAAATGTTTCAAAATGCTTCAAAATTTGTGGAAAGGGTGCTGATGAAGTGGCTAGGCCTGGAGTGAAGCCTCAACAAGTATGTCCAACTTTTTCTTCTCCTCCATGGTCAACTTTTAAATTTTGGCATTGGCTCTTTTAAGCATGACCAATGCAATTTTCTCTTTCCGGGCATGGAGTTTGAAATTCATCCTCAACAAATCATTTTCCTTATTTTCCTTTGCTAGTAGCTTTTCCAAGTGTATATTTCCTCTATCAAGCCACGACTCCCTGTTCTCATAGATCACAATAGTAAACTACTCATTTAGGGTTAACTAATCAACTATCTCAGCTTCCCTTTGTCTCTCTAGAGCTAAAGCTCTTTTCAGCCCTCTACTTTTAGGTCTCTGCCTTGGTACATGTTCTTCTTCATCATCAAGAAAGCCATACATCTCCAGTGTTTCATGTAGCATGACTTTAGCCTTTTGAGCCTCCCTTTGAGCAGTGAAATACTTCATCTCATCAATGACTTGTTTGGTTTTCATTGTTCATTTTCTTGCTCAAGGAAGTGTACAACATACCTAGCCCTTTCAAGTTTAGTCTGGAGCTCACTAATGTTGGAATCCTTTGCTTTGATAGCAGCAGTTGTGATTTGGTCATCTTCATCCTCATATAGGTCAACCAATTCAAAATCTTGTTCAGTGTCATGGAGTTTTTCATCATGTTTTACCTCTAGCTGAGTTTCTGTCTCAATCAAATTTCCTTTACCTTTGTCCACCAATTTTGCTGATGTAGAATACATGGCTCCTCCCATTATGTGTGGGGAAAACACATGCATGTGGCCTCTATGGTAGGTTTTTGACAATGGCTCAACCTCAGCCATACTAGCCCAATTTGACTCAAATATCTCATTTTTGATAGGGGATTCAGTCTCAGTATGGAATGAAGATAATGGTGGTGAAGTAGATGAAGAGGACTGATATGATGATGGTGAATGTACAATAGGATGAGATGGAGAGATGGAAGTGGATGGATGAGATGATGAAGGCATATTTTGAACATGCTGAGTAGGAGGATCTCTGAAAATATCATGGGCTATGAAGGTATCCCATGCAATGTTGATCTCATTGAGATGGTAAAGGACAATGATTTTGATAAGGGAATGATGGAAAATTCTTTTCATTTGGTTTTCATACTCCCTTCTCTGAGCAATAAAATCCATATTTTCAACACTTCGGAAAAGGTAGTAAGGTATATTAAGCATCCTTACCCTAGTGAAATTCATTAGGAGCCGGATGTGATAGGTATATAACCTTGAGAATCTACCTTCACATGTAAAGTACTTCATGATTATCTTCATCATGGGTGAAAATATATCCAGGAGGTAGGAAAAAGGAAACATCCTCTTTTTCTCATTCTTGTATCTAGGTTTTAAGAAGGGCTCAAAGTGCTGATTTTCCGAATCACTCTTTTTGAACCATATTTCATGAACTCTTGGGATCCCTCTGGCAGCTGAAATAATGGCAGTTGAGACAGTAAAGGTGACACCAACTAGGGTAACCTAGTTGTTTTGGAGTTTAGATATGAAGATCCTAGTTAGCATGGAATGATGCTGAACGCTATGAATTTGTTCACAGAAATCACAACAACCAACATGTTTAAAGCATGTTACTGTCATTAGAGAAGCCAAAAGTTCCCTTGTGCTGATTGATTCATGTATGATTATCCTGCCCCCTTTATGTGGCCTCCTAGCCTTTGTTTCCTCTTCCTCACCATGTGATCTGTTATGTTCTCCTTATGCTCCCATGGTGTGTTTGTGTTCAAACCCTAGGGAAGTAGGTGATAGTGTGGGAGATGAATTTGGGGATAGGATATGGGGAAAGGGAATTTTATGGGAAATAGTGTTTAGGGATATGAGGAATGAGGAAAGGGAAAGGAATGAAAGAGTGATCTAAAATCACAAATTTTTCTCTCCCTAGCTGTTTGCTCAATGAAATAAGAGGGAAATGAATTTGAATTTTATGTCTAGGAGTCTTAAATACTTCAGTGATTTTAGATTTAGATCCAAAAACTGAATTTTCCTATGTTTTTTCTCACTTTTTGAAAGCATGCTGAATATGATTTTTTACTTTGACTTTTCCTTCTTTGCAGGATGAAGTTGCTGGAGTTTGACATTTGTCACTTTGATGTAGTGATGATATTTGGTTTGGCATGTGTGTTTTGAGTTGATAGCTAGGGACCGAACTTATTACATATAGGAAGCATAAAATTACATAAAAATTTTAAACTAGATTACATCTCTGTTTTCATATCAAAATTACATTTTTATATGAAAATTATAAAAACAAAAATCACAAATTTAAAATGATCATATTTACATACTGATAATGCTCTGCAGATGATAATAAAATGTTTATTGAATCACTCTCGCACCTTTTGTTGACCTTATTAAGATGACATGGCACATTTTGGTCCTTGAAAAATGAAACCTAATGACCTAATGGGACCTTAAATGGCCTGACTCCATAATTTACTTTGACTGAGAAAATACATAGTGAAATGAGATTTTCAGAAGTGTTTTTATGCTCAGAAAGACATGAACCCGGGCCAACAAATGAGGTTTTGTGAGGGAGAGTGAGGTTTATGACTAGGGCTACCATTAGTGAAACAATTTTTAGCATGCCCTAATGGAATGATATAAAATTTTTAGAGTGGGACACCTAAAATGAGAATGAAAAGAGTGATTTTGATCATTGATGGCAGAATGCATATTCTGACTCTAACATTGGCCTTATTGGGGATGGCAGCTCTGAAAGAGGTGTCAAGAACCGTAGATCTATGAATTTTGCAGATGAGTGCCTCTTTCATATGATAAAAAAATACTTAATTGAAATGCAGGACTAAACACTAACAACTCAATGACACAAACTGACTTTGAAACTGACTGAAATTTCCTCGAACAATGACTCAAAACTTAACTTACTTTTCAAAAAACTTAACTTGAAATGGTAGAAACTCAATGAAGCTCCATGGCCTTCACTTTGAGCTTTGAACTCCAATGCTTTTCCACTTCACACTTGCAGGAATATCAAACTGATATATACAATGAGGATGATTTTTTTTTCAAAATTTTAGATCAAAATAGATAATGCTTTAGGAGTCTACCATTAATTGGCCCTCCTAATCAACTTTGCCCATCCATTTCTTCCAAGAGATATTCATCTTGTCCGCGAGAAGCTACAATCTTAAAATGACCTTTCCATAAATTATCAAACTTCCCGTGCTTACCCTTGTCGTCATTCCTGGCATCCCATCGGAGTACTACATCCCTGATATTGAAATCATCTTGCTTGGTTTTTCTGTCATATATTTTCTTGATCTTATCATGGATATTGGAAGTGTTTTGAAACACTTCTTCTCTTGTTTGCTGCAAGTGAATCATTTGGTTTATTCTGTGTTGTATGTCATTTTCTTCACTTCCAGCTTCTTGTAAAAGCTTCATGACTGGGAAAACCAATGAAGAAGGGAAAATTGTATCCACACAGTAAACTACCTGAAATGGAGACATGCCAATGGATCTCTTGCTGCTTACTCGATCTGCCCACAGTGCATTAATTATATTTTTGTGCCAGTTATTCTTGTTTGCCTCTAACATCTTTTTGATTATGCTGATCAAAGACTTGTTGGAGGACTCCGCAAATCCGTTTCCCTGTGGATAATATGTTGTAGAATGACCCAATTTAATGTTATACTTATCACAGAATTCTGTCATCTTCTTGATTTGAAATCTATAGTGTTATTCGTGATTATTTTTCTAGGACAACCAAATCGGGACAAGATGTTAGCTTCTAGAAACTGAATTATAACTGAGTATGTATCTTTCCTGGTTGGGATCACTTCTATCCACTTTGTGAAATATTCTATGGCAGTAAGTATCCATCTATGTTGAGCAGATGAGGGTGGTTGCATCTCACCAATAAAATCTGATCCCCACTAGAGGAAGGGAGCTTCAACTGAAGTGGGCTATAATGGTAAAGGAAGAAGCTTATGTGTACCTTGGAAAAGTTGGCATTCATGGCAACTCATGACCGTCTTGTAAAAATATGCAAACAATGTAGGCCAATATTAACCTACTCTCAGTACTTTGTTGGTTGTAGTCTTCCAGTACGAATGACCTCCGCAATCTCCCTTGTGGAAATCATTCATCACTTCTTTTGACTCATCTTCAACCAAGAAATTGAGTAACACTCCTCCAGGGTCCTTCCAATAGAGTGCAATATCTAGTATGTAATATTTTGAAGCCTTAAGCTTCAAGGACCTACTCTTACTCTTTGACATGCCTAGAGGAGGGTTCAAATTTTGTAAAACATAAATGATATCAACATACTCTAGAGATGATAATAAGAGATTTGATACCTGAACAAGACTTACACCTTCTTTGTCATTGAACAATGCTGATATGAGATTGATGTCAAGTGCATGTAGATTAGACTCAATCATGAGCTTGGATAAGCCTTTCCCTTTGATCAGCTTGATCAACTTGATCTCAAGGTCATACTCTAAGAGTGCAACTATCCACCTACCTCTTCTTCCTTCTGGATCTGTTTGCATGAGTACCTCCTTAACAACTGCATTTGGGACATATGCCAAAATATGTGAGTGCAGAATATAAACACGGAATTAATTGAGTGCTTTTACCAAGGCTAAGGCCTGTTTCTTGATTATGTTGTATCAGAGGGCTGCATCCCTTATTGTGCGACTGAATAATTCTATTGGCAGCTCTGTCTCATCTTTTTTGTGCATAAGTATCGTTGCCAAAGTATGCTCAGAAGCAAAAGAAAATATAATGAAATCTAGTGAATAACCGAGACTTGTCAAGACTGGAGTAGTGGTCAAAGAAAATTTTACCAAACTGAATGACTTACAAGCATTTTCAGACCATTTTACATCATTCTCCTTCTTCAACATATTAGTTAACTCTCTAAGATGTTCTGCTAAGTTGGGAATGAACCTACGTAGGAAATTCATCCTACCATTGAATGCTTGGATTTAATTCTTGTTTCTAGGGAAATAAATTTGCTGTATCGCTTCAACTCTAGCAGGATATATCCAGAAACCATATTTTAATATGATGTGACCCAACATATTTCCTTCTTCCATAGAAAATAGACACTTTTTAGGATTTAGGGAAATCCCAAATTCTCTACATCGCTGGAACACAACTCTCAAATGGTGTAAATGCTCATCATCTGAATTTAAATAAACATTTAGATCATCTAATTAAACAACAAGGAAGACATATTTCTCATTACCAAAACCTATGTCCATGGCACACTGGAAAGTGGCCACGAAATTCTTCAAACCGAATGACATCTTGGCATATTTGAAGGTACCTCATGGTGTAGTGAATGCTATCTTATTCTAATAATCTTCATGCACATGGATCTAGTTGTACCCTGAGTAACCATCCAACAATGACATCCTGTTGGCTCCTACAACTCGCTGAAGTACATGGTCCATTTTGGGCAGCGGGTAATTGTCTTTCAACGACAGTTTGTTCAGATTTCTGAAATATATACATAGTCAAATTTCACTAGTTTTCTTCCACACTGGAACCAAATTGGGTATCCATTCTAAAAATATGAGTCGAACAATAATACCTGCCTTATAGAGCTTGTTTACCTCCTTCTCAATGGACGACAACAACTTTGGGTTTATTCTCCTGAGCTTCTGCTTGAAAGGATTTTGGTTTGGCTTGATTGGGATGGTGTGTTGAATGATATATTTATTGTACACCTTTAGATCTGAGTAATACCAATAAAACACATCAAAATAATCAGTAAAAAAATCAACATATTTTGGTTTTACCTCTAGAAGCAAAGACTTTGAAAGCTTAATGAATTTTGGCTGCTCTTCTCTCCCAATATTAACATCTTCCACACCTTTTTCTGTGGGGAACAAAGTAGGTTTTCTTACCACGTAAGGGACCGTTGATCACAATTCGTTTCCTAAAAAATTTCACAGGCATTCTGGCTCAAAGCTTTCAAATTTCCCCTTGCAGCCTTGGAAAATCATTTTTGTGTCTATCATGGCAATTTCCCACCTCCAAAACTCCTTATAAAAGGCTGAAAATCCATACTCAAAATAGGTCAGGCCTAGCTCCTTTTGGCCAAGCCCCTGCACCTTTTCCTCCACGTGACCCGCACTCAAGATCAAGCGTTTAAGCCCCGGGCGCTATATCGCAATCGGAGCCGTCGGGCGGGCGTTTCACTTTGTAACGCTGGAGAATTCCGATGCGATCGGTTTTAGATAACAAGTCTCACGATGCATTCATCACCGTAGATCCTTTATCCCGATCCAATGGTTGAGCACAAATCGCACTTCCGCTCCAAATCGCAATTGCAACTTTCGTTGCGTTACCCCTTTGTCCCACTTCGATTGTGATCCCCCGATACAATCTCCATCGTTAATTCCCCTCGTTGATCCAACGGTCCGACTCTAATCGCATCCATCGCAAAATCGCATGTTCTATGGAATGCTCAGATCACCCATCGCAGATATTTGCGATGCGATCTATCGATCGCGCAAACCTTCCCGCCGCCACGTCACCCTCCACCTCCGTCGGGTCCCACCAGGCACAATCTGTTCCGTGCATTTTCATTGCATTTTCACTGCACTCCCTTGTATTTCCGTCATAACCAAAGTTTTGTGTTTTACATTAAAATCCTTTGCTTCATAATTATTCCACCCGCTGCTCATATATCATTCCGTTTTTCGATCTCTGCCATTGATTTTCATCCCCAAACTAGGATCGAACGGTCCATAAGCATGTTTTGGTTAAATCCTATTAGTTCGCTGTTTACACCATATCAAAAACATCTCCCATCGTCATTTCGTGTAAAGCCACCATTTCACCACTGTTGCGTAGCCATTTTTCTTTTCCTCTGTAACCATCCACCTCCTCCGTGCATGGATTTCTTAATACAGTTGCGTGTTTTGCAGGGTGCAGGCGTTAAATGCCACCATGATTTGCAGTCGTTGTTACAACGGCGCAGAGCCTGAGAACACAGGAAAGGGCCATTTTCAGAAGTGAAATCATGGAGAAAGGTCCAGAATGGTATGCCGACAAGACTTTCATTAAAGGAATAGAGTTTAAACTTTGTACAATCCTCCCCAGAGCTATTAAAGCACAGATTTCATAGTCAGAGGCGAGCATGGGAGCGGCAAAGGAATATCAATGGGACAAAAAAGAGTTAAAGGCGTGCAATTGAAGAATTTAAGCCATATTTCAGTAGTTTCAAAAGCAAAGTACCGTACTAAGGACCCTAGGATCACTTGGAAGGCTCAGCGCACAGAAATCAAAGCTATCAGGGTTCTCATATCAGGAGATTTGTTCTAAAGGACAAAGCACCCATATTATTTCCATATTTTACCATGTTCCTGAAGAAAGTTCTGCACCGATCACAGTCCGAAGCTGCCAAGAGCATTTGTTTTGAAGTATGGTCGACCTTTGTATCATTATTTCACTTTCTTGTTCATTCATCAAAAAGTACTACAGAGTACTGCAGCCAGGTACAACAGAGACATACCTGAAGTAACTGGAAACTTGACGAAGACCATTCTTTCCTCCAGAGAGTACCGGAGATAAATGCGCTGAGTTTAAACAGAATGGGCTTCGGCCCTCTTCTCTTCTGAGTTTTAATTCTGCATTTAGTCGTCCACCTACCACCTCTGCTCCTTTTTCAGCTATAAAAACCCAAAAGAAACACATTGTAGAGGTTCCAGATTTTTATCAGAAAATTATGCAATGAAAGGCTTTTTGTATACAGTTTTTAAAACTCTTGTATGAAGGCTCATAGCCCATAGGGTTTCAGTGAGGAGGAGTTCTATCTGTCAAAGAGGATTCTGGTCTTTGGTATTTCACATTCTGTAACTCTCTTTTATATGTTATTTAATATATCATTTCATCTCATCCATCCTTCTTGTATCATGTTTTGGAATGCGAGTGGCTCACTGATTTCTGGTAAGGATTTATCCTAGTTGATGCCCATACTTGGATCAGTCAAGCGCTTTAAATATGGCTCATGCATGATATTCTGTTCCATTATTCAGCTAACCACACTTCTGCTATATTAGTTGCCTTGGGAGGGTGCTTTTAAAATACTATTATCATGTATGGATTCTTAGATTTGTAAGCCCATGCATGGTGGTATTGTATATCTGGGTATCAGCTCAATGTTAACTAGTATCTTCTCAACACTTCTTTCATTGCATACACCTTCTGATAATTTATGTCTGTGAAGTATTTTTGAATCGGCCCGCTTTGCAGTAAACTGTCTCTGAATTGTCTATTGCTTTTGTATTAGAGTTCTGCATCTTGCCTCTACAGTATCTCTTTCCCTATGTCAGTTTCTGAGATTTTGGTCCCATTCTATTTCATTTACCTGTTTTCAGGAGATAGCATGTGAGCTAAAGCTGACAACTTCATCCATTATATTATAAGCTCCTTGCTATGCTAAGATTTCCTAGGCACTGGTCTATTGCAACTCTAGGCTGTCTCTAGGAGCTACAACATCTTTCTGGCGCCGTTGCCGGGGACGAATTTAAGAAACCAGAATCCCTGGGCCTCGACAAAATTTTATTCACTCTCTAAGTAGGTGAGCGCAGAGAGTTGAGAGTTGTAAATCCCTCACCTTAGCGACTCCACATTGGTTATTTGATAAATCCATTTGCAGTCCTGGCTCCTCGTAAGCCACACCTG
Source organism: Pinus albicaulis (assembly GCA_034641835.2). Classification (NCBI taxonomy): domain Eukaryota; kingdom Viridiplantae; phylum Streptophyta; class Pinopsida; order Pinales; family Pinaceae; genus Pinus; species Pinus albicaulis. The sequence goes on along the minus strand of CM076570.1, from coordinate 317,299,493 downwards.
AGGTCAGATTTGTCTAAGCCAAAGACATCTCCAGTGTCTGACCCTGACCAAGTTATACATAGAAGAAATTGGAGGGACAGGAAATTAGCCCGTTCCCAAATTCCTAAAATGTCAACAGAAGACTTTCCATCCTCTTCTTCTCAAGAAACTCAAGTGCCAAATCCCGACTCCACTGTTGGAGATATTGATTATTATTACTCAGATAGCCCACCCCGAGAGGGTATCAGAAATAAAAGTAGTCTTCATCCTACTCCCGAGATTGAAGAGGTCAAGGAAGTAACTGAAGTATCTGCTGTTAACAGACCTTTGTTCCCCTCAACCCCTCAAGTTGTAGTTGAATATATTCCTATTATTATTCATACTCCACTACCTCCTCTTACTCATCAAACTACTGCACTACCTCCACCTCCTCCAATGGAAAATGTTCTGGCTTTATTGATGAATAAATATGATCCCCTGGCTTTACCCCAGGTGTTAAATGATATGCCCCAAGATTATCTGAAGATCTTGCCCCGTTTCAATGGAGAAAATGAGATTGATGCTCAAAAGCATCTTGAGACTTTCTGCTCCTTTGCAGAGAACTTTAATGTTGAACATTTAGATGTGGTCTTAAGATTGTTTGTGCAATCTCTAGATGGTGAAGCTAGAAAATGGTTCAAGACATTGGCTGGCCATTCTATTACCACTTGGGATGATATGGAAGACACTTTCCTCAGGAAATGGGGAGAAAAGAAAGATCATGGAAATCGTCTTATTGAGTTCAATACACTAAATAAAAGACATAATGAAGGAGTATCAAAATTCATCAAGAGATTTAATAAATTGTATCTGAGTCTCCCTGCTGATATGAAACCCCACCAAACTGCTGCTAAAGTTTTTTTTGTAGCAGCCTTTGACTCATAATTTGGTTTCTCTCTCAGAGAAAGAAAGTTGGCTACCCTGGATGATGCGCAGGCAGATGCGCTAGAGTTAGAAGAAAACTTTTCTTCCACTGGTAAATCGAAAGGAAAAGCCGAGCAAGATGCCAGGAGAAGGAGCAAAGAAGAGGCATCTACTTCTAATCAAGACAGAGACTCAGACAAAATGGAAGAAATGAGAAAATTAATTAAGAAAATGGTCAAGCTTGAATTGGAGGCCAAGAATTCAGCCTTTAGAAATTTCTAGAATGCTCCAAACAGAGGATACAATCCTCAATATAGGAAACCACCCTTGCAAATATTGCCAAGGGAAGAAAAGGAGCAACAAGATCAAGTGCCCCACCCATTGTACCTGGAAGGTCTGGTAGATGATTCTACTGAGGACATTGCCTATAGACTGGAGGATGAAAATCTTGCCTTTTCAAATAGTGATGGGGAAGAGTGCCCTTTGCAAGGAAATGATGAAGCTGGGTGCTCATTGCAAGAAGAAGAAAAGATGAGAGACACAGATGAAGCAGAATTTGACCATTTTTGTAAGCAATTTGATGATTTTATGCAAGCACATTTCAATAGAAGATATGATCTCAGATCTTCTAGGAAGAGGACTCGTACCCAAGAGCAAGAAGAAGAGCTGCCCCAAAAGGAAGCACTTGCTCAGGAGGAGTCAACAAAGCAGAAAGACACAAACAAAGGTAAGGGAACTGTAAACAAACCTTTGCAGTCTAATGATCAAATTCCATCTTCTTCAAAAGTAGTCATTCCTCCTAATACCAAGTCCGTGTCAAAAGAAGTCAAGCCCCCAGTTGAAAATAAAGAGTCACAAGAGGTTGTGATAGAAAAGTCCCCCCCTGCTTTCAGTCTGCAAAAGGAACTTGAAAAGGTCAAAATCCCAGTCCCCTTGACTGAACTGTTGAAACAACCAACATATCAATCTCAAGTCACCTCTTTCATGCTCCCTCTAGAAGCACCAATCATCCCAGATAGTCTCAACCTTCAAGAAGAAAGACCCATGGTAGTTTTTGGCCCTCATGTTGAGGAGGTAGATCCTTCTACTCCCCCCTTCTATGTGTATCTAGTAATCCATGACTTGCTATTACATAACTGTATGCTAGATTCTGGGGCTTCCCATAATCTTATGCCTCTTTCAGTCATGGAAAAACTAGGTTTACAAATCACACGTCCATATAAAGACCTCTACTCATTTGATTCCAAAAGAGTTAAATGCTTGGGGATGATCAAGGATTTAGTGGTCAATTTGGCCCAAATCCCAACAAAAAGTGTGGTAATGGACATAGTGGTGGCTGACATTCCAGCTCATTTTGGTATGTTGCTGTCAAGGTCCTGGGGAACAAAAATTGGTGGATCAATTAAAATGGATTTAACATATTCCACTATCCCAGTTTTCGGTGGCCAAGAGAGGAGACTATACAGGGAGACTAGATTTGTCAAGATGGTGACAAAAGTTGACAATTCTGTGAATTCACCAGTCTACAGTAAAGAAGGAGATTTTTCATGCTTGATGCTGGAAGAAGATCAGGATTATGCTCATGAACCATCCTTCTGCCAGATCAAGAGTGAGCAGCCCTCGAAGAACATGGAGGTAGGAATATGGACACTGCATTTTGATGGAGAAAATGCTAAAGAAGGTAATGGAGCTGGAATACTACTGATTTCTCCTATAGGCAGATGGGTGCCCTTGTCCTTCAAACTAGAATATGAAGCCACAAATAATGTGGCTGAATATGAAGCACTCTTGTTGGGATTGCAGACGGCCAGGAGCATGAGTATACAAAGTTTAAAAGTTCTGGGAGATTCTGAACTGGTGGTTAGACAAGTCAGGAATCAGTGTCAAACCAAACACCCTCGGTTGAGGGCTTATAGGAATGAAGTTTGGGACATGGTGGAGAACTTTTTCTTAGCGTTTAATATCCAGTTCATGCCCCAGGAACATAATAGAATGGCAGACTCTCTTGCTGTAGCTGCTAGTACATTCCGTCCACCTCAGAACCCCCTCTTGAGATATGAAATTGAGGTGCGTTATCAACCATCTATCCCAGATAATATCAAGCACTGAAAATTATTTGAGGATGAAGAACAGATGAAGAGATTCTTGGAAACAGTGGGGGAATTCTCCAATATGGAGATTAATGATGCAGAAGAAGAGGAGTCTGAAAATACTTCAGAGAGTAATTGGGAGGAGAAAGTGGCAGGTAATAAGGTGTTGCAGTTAAAGGGAAACATTATTCCTAGAGGACTTGTGCCTCTAGAAAGATTATTTGATAAAAATGATGTCCCCCTACAACCAAGCAAAGTGGTAGAAGAGAATCAGGTAGAATACCTGAATTTGGGTACTGAAGCTGACCCCAAAATTATCAAACTGTCCAAGAAAATCCCTGAAGAATATAAAAGGCTATATCAGAAATTATTTCAGTCTTACAAAGATGTTTTTGCATGGTCTTATCAGGATTTTAAAACTTTTGATATCAACATTATGCAACACAAAATTCCACTGAGGGCAGAAGCAAAGCCCTATAAGCAGAAGCTCAGACAAATCAATCCCTTGCTATTGCCTTCTATTGAGAAAGAAATTAAGAAGCTTCTTAAGGCCAAAATAATTGTACCATTGAGGTACTCTGAATGCGTGGAAAACCTTGTCCCTGTGCGCAAGAAGAATGGAGAAATAAGGTTGTGTGTGGATTTCAGAAATTTAAATAGAGCATCCTTAAATGATAATTATCCACTTCCCAAAATGGATCACATCCTGCAGAAGGTGGTTGGATCTTCCAGGATGTCAATGATGGATGCATTCTCTGGTTATAACCAGGTGGCTGTACTTCCAGAATATCAAAATAAGACTGCTTTCACCACACCGTGGGGTACATTTATGTATGCCATAATGCCTTTTGGATTGATTAATGCAGGGGCCACTTTTCAAAGGGCAATGGATATTGATTTTTTTGGGGAGCAAGACAAGTTCTTGGTAGTCTACCTCGATGATATCACTGTATTTTCCAAGAACGATGCTGAGCACATTGAACATCTGCGGAAAAATTTTGAGAAATGCAGAAGGTATGGTCTCTCTCTGAATCCACAAAAGTCTTTATTTGCATTAGAGGAGGGAAAGATTTTGGGCCATGTTGTGACTAAAGATGGGGTGAAGATAGATCCTAAGAGGGTAGAGGTTATAAACACTATTTCTTTTCCCAGAAATAAGAAAGAGGTACAAGTATTCCTTGGGCGCATAAATTTCTTGAGAAGGTTTATCCCTAACTATGCTGAGATAGTTAGGCATATAACAGATATGCTAAAGAAAAATAATGAGGTAAAGTGGTCACGAGAATCACGAGAGGCATTTACCAGGATAAAGAACTCTTTTGTAGAAGCCCCTGTGCTGGCTGGACCAGATTATGATAAACCCTTCATGATTTTTTCTTTTGCATCACCTCATACAATAGTCAGAGTTTTATTGAAAAAAAATGAGGAGGGTTATGAGCAGCCTATTGCCTTTTTCAGTCAGGTGCTCCGTGATGCAGAATTAAAATACAATATATTGGAAAAGCAGGCATATGCTCTAGTGAAATCCCTCAAAGCTTTCTGCGTATATATCTTACAGTCCCACATTACTGCATTTGTACCTGCAGCTGCTGTAAAAGACATCCTTATTCAAGGGGATAGTGAAGGCAAAAGGGGCAAGTGGATTGCTAAAATACAGGAGTATGACTTAGACATCCGCCCTACTAAGCTGATCAAAGGACAGGGACTTGCCAAAATGTTATCAGAATCAAAATATCAAGCCCTGGGCATTAATTTGTCCATTATAGCAGGTGAAGAGTTTGAGGAGAAAGAAGAACGACATGGAATTGGGGTAGCTACTCCAGAAACAAATCTAAAGTACCTCACTAGTCAGTGGTACAAAGAGATAGTAGAATATCTCCTTACACTCAGCTGCCCTCCAAGCTGTGACAAAACTAAATACAGAGCGTTGAGGCTGAAATCACAGAAGTACATAGTCGCCAATGGCTGGCTATACTAGCGAGATCCCTTAGGCATCTTACTCCTGTGTCTCACAGAGGATGAAGCCGAGAGTATTATTGCAGAATTCCATGAAGAGATCTGTGGAGGCCACTACAGCTAGAGGGCTACAACTCATAAAATTCTAAGAGCTCGCTTTTACTGGCCAAAGATTTTTGGAGATGTTTTTGCCAAAGTAAGAGCATGTGATAAATGTCAGAAATTTGCTGAGAGACAAAAATCAACACCATTTCCCCTGATTCCAGTACATGTGGATGAACCATTCAAACAATGAGGTATTGATTTTATAGGTGAGATACATCCTCCGTCGAGTGGACAACATAAATGGATATTAACAGCCACGGAATATTTCACCAAATGGGTGGAAGCCATACCTGCAAGGAATGCTACAGATACTGTGATCATAAAGTTCATGGAGGAAAACATCATATCCAGGTTTGGCTATCCTGCTAGGATAGTGACTGATAATGCACATGCCTTCAAGTCTGAAAAATTTATGAACTTTTGCCAGCAATATAATATCATACTCATTCACTCCACAGCTTACTATCCACAAGGGAATGGCTTGGCAGAGTCTTCAAATAAAGCTTTGGTGAGGGCCTTGAAGAAGACTATCAATGAAAATCAGAAGAATTGGGATTCCCAATTGAAATTTTCTCTATGGGCTAATAGAATCACCAGCAAGAGAGCAACTGGGAAATCCCCTTATGAATTGGTATATGGACGAGCAGCAGTTTTTCCTGTACAACTAGCCTTACCAGTGGCCCGCTTCATGTAAGAAAGCCAGGAGGAACATGATGATATGATCAGGAGAATCAATCAATTGGTGGAATTAGAAGAAACACGGGGCCAGGTGAATCAGAGGTTAGTAGAATATGAAGAGAAAATGAAACACATTTTTGACCAGCATGCAAAAGACATGAAATTGCAGATTGGTGATTTGGTGCTCAGATGGGATATCCGGAGAGCTGAGAAGGGAAAACATGGTAAATTCGACCCCCTTTGGTTTGGTCATTTCAAAATTGTGGAGCAAAGGGGAAATAATACTTTCAGTTTGGAGAATTTACAGGGCGACTTGCTGGACGCCCCTGTAAACGGTCAATTCCTTAAGCCCTACTTTCAGTTCTGATTCAGGCCGAGGAAGCCTGATGTATTATATTGTATGATAGTTTCCTTTTTGTTTGCTTTGAATGATGTCGGTGTTGTGATGAATTATAAAGTGAAAAATGGAGGTGCTGGAGAGCAGAATCTACATACGTGATGATCACAAGGTATGCGAGTTCTCGACACGTCCAAGCATGAACGTGTCGTCCCCAGATGGAGCTGATGTTGATCACAATTCGTTTCCTAAAAAAATTCACAGGAATTCTGGCTCAAAGCTTTCAAATTTCCCCTTGCAGCCTTGGAAAATCATTTTTGTGTCTATTATGGCCATTTCCCACTTCCAAAGCTCCTTATAAAAGGCTGAAAATCCATACTCAAAATAGGTCAGGCCTAGCCCCTTTTGGCCAAGCCCCTGCACCTTTTCCTCCACGTGACCCTCACCCAAGATCAAGCGTTTAAGCCCCGGGCGCTATATCGCAATCAGAGCCGTCAAGCGAGCATTTCCCTTTGTAACACTGGAGAATTCCGATGCGATCAATTTTAAATAACAAGTCTCGCGATGCATTCATCACCGTAGATCCTTTATCCCGATCTGATGGTTGAGTGAAAATCTTACTCCCGCTCCAAATCGCAATCGTAACTTTCGTTGCGTTACCCCTTTGTCCCACTGCGATTGCGATCCCCCGATACAATCTCCACCGTTAATTCCCCTCGTTGATCCAACGGTTCGACTCTAATCGCATCCATCGCAAAATTGCATGTTCTATGGAACGCTCAGATCACCCATCGCATATATTTGCGATGCGATCTATCGATCGCGCAATTCCTTGCCGCCGCCACGTCACCCTCCACCTCCATCAGGTCCCACCAGGCACAATCTGTTCCGCGCATTTTCATTGCATTTTCATCGCACTCCCTTGTATTTCCGTCATAACCAAAGTTTTGTGTTTTAAATTAAAATCCTTTGCTTCATAATTATTCCACCCGCTGCTCATCTATCATTCCGTTGTTCGATCTCCGCCATTGATTTTCATCCCCAAACCAGGATCGAACGGTCCATAAGCATGTTTTGGTCAAACCCTATTAGTTCGCTGTTTACACCATATCAAAAGCATCTCCCATCATCATTTCGTGTAAATCCACCATTTCACCACTGCTGCGTAGCCATTCTGCCCATCCTCTGTAACCATCCACCTCCTCCGTGCATGGATTTCTTAATACAGTTGCGTGTTTTGCAGGGTGCAAACGTTAAATGCCACCATGATTCACAGTCGCTATTACAGCGGCGCAGAGCCCGAGAACATAGGAAAGGGCCATTTTCAGAAGTGAAATCATGGAGAAAGGTCCAGAATGGTATGACGATAATACTTTCATTAAAGGAATAGAGTTTAAACTCTGTACAATCCTCCCCAGAGCTATTAAAGCACAGATTTCACAGTCAGAGGCGAGCATGGGAGCGGCAAAGGAATATCAATGGGACAGCAGAGAGTTAAAGGCGTGCAATTGAATAATTTAAGCCATATTTCAGTAGTTTTGAAGGCAAATTACCATACTAAGGACCCCAGGATCACTTGGAAGGCTCAGCACATAGAAATCAAAGCTATCAGGGTTCTCATATCAACAGATTTGTTCTAAACGACAAAGCCCCCATATTATTTCCATATTTTACCATGTTCCTGAAGAAAGTTCTGCACCGATCACAGTCCGAAGCTGCCAAGAGCATTTGTTTTGAAGTATGGTCGACCTTTGTATCATTATTTCACTTTCTTGTTCATTCATAAAAAAATACTACAGAGTACTGCAGCCAGGTACAGAAGAGACATACCTGAAGTAAATGGAAGCCTGACGAAGACCATTCTTTCCTCCAGAGAGTACCGAAGATAAATGCGTTGAGTTTAAACAGAATGGGCTTCGGCCCTTTCTCTTCTGAGCTTTAATTCTGCATTTAGTTGTCCACCTACCACCTCTACTCCTTTTTCAGCTATAAAAATCCAGAAGAAACACATTGTTGGGGTTCCAGATTTTATCAGAAAATTATGCAGTGAAAGGCTTGTTGTATACATTTTGTAGAACTTTGTATGAAGGCTCAGAGCCCACAGGGTCTCAGTGAGGAGGAGTTCTATCTGTCAAAGAGGATTCTGGTCTTTGGTATTTCACGGTCTGTAACTCTCTTCATTATGTTATATTAATAGAACATTCCATTTCATCCATCTTTCTTGTATCATGTTTTGGAATGTGAGTGGCTCACTGATTTTGGGTATGGATTCATCCTAGTTGATGCCCATACTTGGATTAGTCAAGCACTTTAAATATGGCTCATGCATGATATTCTGTTCCATTATTTAGCTAACCATACTTCTGCTATATTAGTTGCTTTGGGAGGGTGCTTTTAAAATTATATTATCATGTATGGATTATTAGATTGGTATGCCCGTGCATGGTGGTATTGTATATCTGGGTATCAGCTCAATGTTAACTAATATCTTCTCAATATTTCTTTCACTACATACACCTTCTGATAATTTAAGTCTGTGAGGTATTTCTGAATCGGCCTGCTTTGCAGTAAACTGTCTCTGAATTGTCTGTTGCTTTTGTATTGGAGTTTTGCATATTGCCTCTGCGGTAGTCCTTCCACTGTGTCAGTTTCTGAAGGTCCTGGTCCCATTCAGATTAATATTCCCTGTTTACAGGAGATAACATGTGAATTGAAGCTGAAAACTTCATACATTATATTATACACTGCTTGCTATGGTAAGATGTCCTAGGCACTGGTCTTGATCAAATAACTCTTCCAAAGGTATGAGACCTTTTGGAATGTTATTTTTCTTGAGCTGAAGTATGTAAATTTGATCTCCCTCAATGACTTGGTCATCCTTCTCATAGACTTCGTCCATAGAACAATTCTCAAATTCACCTTCACTTTGAAGGAAATTGTTCACTTGTTTATCGTCCTAGAAAACTTGCCAAAATTCCAAGTTATCCGGAATGAAGGGCCTGTGCTTTATATGAATCTCAAAATTTTTATTTGAAAAAATTGTAGATATGAAATTACTCGCAGCAGCGGCTAATGAATCAACCATCAAGTTTTGCAGTCTTGGAACTTCTTTAAGTGTATATTATGAAAACATTCTCAAAATGTCAAGTGTTGCATTCCTATATTGCCTCATCCTCGGGTGATTAGATTCATACTCACCTTTGATTTATTTAATTACTAACTCCGAATAACCATAGACTACAATTCTTCGAGCTCCCAATTTTTTCAAAATTTTTAGACCGGTAATGAGCGCTTCATATTCGGCCTCATTATTCGTATAATCGAATGCTAGTTTGTAGGAACAGAACCTCACATTATTTGGGACCTTATTTTTCTGTTGAAATGGTTTTTGAATAAATAAACCAATTCCAGCCCTGTCTTTGCCAACGGAACCATCAAATTCCATGCTCCAAAGGCCATCTTCTTCTTCAATGTGCTGAAACTCTTGACTTTGATTTGACACAATTTTCTAATCTGATTCTTTATGTTTTTTAGAACTTTCAACTGCCTTATTTGATGGTTGTTCGGATATAGTAGGCAAATTCTCTTTCTCTTTTTTTAACTGTTCTAATGCAATCTAAAACTTCAGGAACATCCTCTATTTCTACTAATTGACAATCTACATCATTTAACCCAAAATCATTGTACACTATGAAGGACTCTAAGTCTGTATGTACAACGTTTATAGGATGATTATTTGGCCTTTCCTTGTTTTTGATCATTCATTTCATTTTAGTCTCACTGTATATTTTTCTCATTTGACTGAAGACAGGAATGGTGGCATACGAAAATTCCAACTACAATGTACCTCTCAAATTAGCCCCCCAAGATCTTGATAATAACACACAGAAATGTGGTGGAATATCAACAACTACCAGGTCCATAAGGACATTTTTGGCTGGGATCTGCGCTAAGGAGACACCTAGATATTTTATTAAACCCAAACAATGGACATGAACAAAATCAAAAGAATATAAATCATGATATGGGCGAGTTATATCAAGGTCGAGCTTCTCGATGATAGCTTTGGGCATGAGGTTGTGGGAGGCTCCGAAGTCCAACATAGTGTTATGAAGGATGAATTGATGAACTTTAAGACTCAGGTAAAATGGTGGGACCTCACTGTCTTTAGACTGACCATCGATGGTGGGACCAAATATTAACTCAGGTTGATCATCCTCTATATTAACCATGTCGGATAAAGGGTCAACTTTCAAGGTTTTGACTACATGGGATTTGTATTTATCAATTTTGACCAATTCAGTAAGAGGAATAGACACCTTTAATTTATAAATTTCTGAATCTAAATTAAAAGGTATAGTTTTTTCTACCTCTTTTATGATAACATCCATTTTCTCAACATGATCTCTTGGTGCAACTTCTTTTCTTTAAACATCTCTTTCTGTGACAAGTGCACTTGTAGAAGGCTGATTTCTTATGTTTTGATTTGGAGCTGGAATCTATTTACCCTTATTTTGAACTTGTTTCGGTGGTGCTTCTTTCTACTGAATTGTCTTTTTTGGAGGTGGAGTTATGGGAACATCACGACCTCTCAAAGTATACTGCCTTTTCTGGGAACTCAATGCATTTAGGTATCTTCTCTGATAGTCATTAGATTCTAATTCTAATTCATGATCATTTTCCATTATGATTTTTTTATCATTAGGTGAATGTTTTTTTTTCCACATATTCTTCATCTTCGGTGATAAAGATAGGCCGAACATTGGCTGTGAAAAGAAGTTTCTCCTCTACTATTGGTTCTTCCTCTTCATCACTCTTAGCATAGTTCTGTTGAAGTGGTGTTCTGATTGGCTGCTGTTGCTGAGTTTCAGGAGTTCTTTGCTCTCTCTGCTTTATCCGGAACTGAGGCTACTGCTACTGGCATCGAAAATTTTGATTTCTGATTTCTGGCTTCGTCTGTCTATTTGAAATAGAAATATTATCGACCATTCTCTCCATGGTTTTAAGCAAAGCATCAAATTTAGTATTCGATGAAGTGGAAGGTTCCTCTTTGATAGTCACTTTGCGTTCAGTTTTAATTTTGGACTTTTTAATCAAGATATTGGCCTCAACACTTACTTAATTTTTGATCATCTCTTCAAGGGTAGTGGGATTTATTTCTCTCAATTAGTAGGCCATATCTGGGTCAAAAGCATCGAGATAATGCAGAAGGGATAAACTAGGAGGTGGTTTCATTTCATCTGGGATGGAGTTATAGATTGTTAGGTATTGAGAATTGTAATCAGACACTAATTCATTAGGATTGCGCTTCAGGGAACCATATTCAACAAGAATTTGTAAAGGGTTTTTCTTCTCATCCCATCTGGCTAAGAAAGCATCAGTTAGCTCAGCAGGATTCCTAATAGAATTAACTGCTAGGGCATGGAACTAAACTTTAAATTCACTTGAAAAACTTTGTGCGATGGTTCGCATTTTGGCCTTATCTGCATCTAACTCCTCAAGATATATGGAGGTTGTGATTTTGGCCATGTGCTGATGGGCAGTGATTTCAGATTTTTCATCAAAGAGGGGAAGTATTTAGCTGTATCCTTGAGGTAAGTCATACAATTGAGCTGGTAAGACGAGTGGGGAAATATTTCCATAATTCCTGCTGTATGGAATACTGGATTGACACCAGGAGGGATGGGATGAATAGGTAAAGGAGTTGAAGTTGTTGGTACTGAAGTGGCAGGTATGTATGACGAAGCCGAAGGTGCAGATGAATACACTATTATTGACTGAGTTTGAGGTTCAGATGAGACAGGAACTTCCTCAGGATGATAAAATTGGATCCACTCCTTAATATCAAGCTTAGATTCAGGCTTAATTTCTTCAAAAAACAAATCTTTCAAAGGAATTATGTCTAATTCAGACAAAGATTTCACCTCAGATAATCTTAGAGGATCAAATACTATATCAGACAAAGAAGTTTCAGATTTCGACTTGAATAAACATAATTCAAACTTTATGTCATAGGGTATATCTTCTAGAGAAAGTAACTTTGTAGGTAGAGATACTGATCTTACCAACAGAACTAGTCTTGATTGAATATGCAGAGTTTGATATTGGTGTCTTCAAAATAACTACTCTTGATCATCAACCGGATCAACTGGATCAGGGTCTGGATTCGCTCTAGTATATCTTGTAGAAACCAAACCTATTGTGAGGCACTGCAATTATGAAATCAACCTTATGAAACTCGATCCTATCATCCAAAGGATCAGTTTTCGATGAATGTTTGTCGTACACCCAGGGAAAAGTTTGTATTTTCGTTCACCAAAAACGGCGCGAGGATGTTATCACTCCGTCAGATCTCTAAGGTTGAAGAAGAGACCCTTGATAGCTAGCCCTATCAAGTCGGAGAGGGCTCTCTTCAAAAGGGTCAAAACTAGGAGGGCTTGAGCAATTAGGTTTTTTAGGCTAGATAATGATTGCAGGGGTTTGTTTGATTTTAATTTGGTTGGGGAATCACTAGATGAAGAAATTAGGTCAAGTAAAACTAGGTTAGGGCAAATGAGGTTGGGTTACAGGGATCAATGGGTTAAGTTAGGCACAAGGCTTATCACTTGAAGAGGATTGTGATGGAATGGTGTCGAGGTTGAAAGAAAGTGAGGAAGATCATGGGAGATGTATTCTTCTTAGACATATGAAAATGGGGCATTAGCATGGTTTTTTCCTTTTTCACGTCCTGAAATTGCAAACCAAGCTTAGCAAAGTGGTTTTTCTAGATGTATGTGTCATTACAAATCTCATGGTGGTTTTTAATCTCTCAAAAACTGCCCCAAACATAAGCGTAGCGCCAAGGGCACTGTGCTTATGACCATTTTTTTGATATTTAAATTTGCAGAAAATCATAGTCATACACAACTTTGGCAAAATTGTTTCAAAATGATTCAAAATTTGTGGAAAGGGTGTTGATGAGGTGGCTAGGCTTGGAGTGAAGCCTTAGCAAGTATGTCCAACTTTTTCTTCTCCTCCATGCTAAACTTTTCAATTTTGGCATTGACACTTTTGAGCTTGGCCAATGCAATTTTCTCTTTCCTGGCATGGAGTTTGACCTTCCTCCTTAGCAAATAATTTTCCTTATTTGCCTTTTCTAGCAGCTTTTCCAAGTGTATATTGGCTCTATCAAGCCATGGCTCCCTGTTCTCATTGATCACAATAGTAAGCTGCTCATTTAGGGTTAGGTGATAAGCTAGCTCAAATTCCCTTTGTCTCTCAAGAGCTAGAGCTCTTTTTAGCCCTCTAGTTCTAGGTCTCTATCTTGGTACTTGTTCTTCTTCATCATCAAGCAAGCCATACTTCTCTAGTGTTTCATCTAGCATGACTTTGGCCTTTTGAGCCTCCCTTTGAGTAGTGAAATACTTCACCTCATCAATGAATTGTTTGGTTTTCATTTTTTTTCTTGCTCAAGGAAGTGTACAACATACCTAGCCCTCTCAAGATTAGTTTGGAGCTCATTAATCTTCATCCTCATCTAGGTCAACCAATTCAAACTCATGTTCAGTCTCATGGAGGTATTAATCATGTTTTAATTCTCCCTGAGTTTCTGTCTCGATCAAATTTCCTTTACCTTTGTCCACCTGTTTTGATGATGTAGAAGACATGGTTTCTCCCACTATGTTTGGGGCAAACACATGCCTGTGGCCTCTCTGGTAGGTTTTTGACAATGGCTCAACCTTAACCATACTAGCCCACTTTGCCTAAAATATCTCATTTCTAATAGGGGATTCAGTCTCAGTGTGGAATGAAGATAATGGTGGTGAAGTAGATGAAGAGGATTGATATGATGATGGTGAATGTATAGTAGGCGGATATGGAGGGATGGAAGTGAATGGCTGAGATGATCAAGGAATATTTTGAACATGCTGAGTAGGAGGATCTATGAAAATATCATGGGCTATGAAGGTATCCCATGCAATGTTGAGCTCATTGAGATGCTAAAGGACAATGGTTTTGATAAGGGAATGATGGAAAATACTTTTCATTTGGTTTTCATACTCCCTTCTCTGAGCAATAAAAGCCATCTTTTCAACACTCCGGAAAAGGTAGTAAGATATATTGAGCATCCTTACCCTAGTGAAATGCATTTGGAGCCAGATGTGATAGGTATACAACCTTGATAATATACCTTCAAATGTAAAGTACTTCTTGATTATCTTCATCATGGGTGCAAATCTGTCCAGGAGGTAGGAAAAAGGAAACATCCTCTTTTTATCATTCTTTTATATAGGTTTCAAGAAGGGCTCAAAGTGTTGTTTTTCCAAATCAATCTTTTTGAACCATCTTTCCCAAAGATTTGTGATCCCTGTGGCAGCTGAAATGATGGCAGTTGAGAGAGTAAATGTGACACCAACTAGGGTAACCTAGTTGTTTTGGAGTTTAGATATGAAGAGCCTAGTTAACATGGAATGATGCTTAACCCTCTGAATTTGTCATAGAAATCATAACAACCAACATGTTTAAATCATATTACTATCATTGGAGAAGCCAAAAGTTCCCTTGTGCTGATTGGTTCATGTTTGATTATCCTACCCCCTTTATGTGGCCTCCTAGCCTCTGTTTCCTCTTCCTCACTATGTGATTTGTTATGTTCTCCTTCTACTACCATGGTGTGTTTGTGTTCAAACCCTAGGGAAGTAGGTGATAGTGTGGGAGATGAATTTGGGGATAGGATATGGGGAAAGGGAATTTTATGGGAAATAGTGTTTAGGGATATGAGGAATGAGGAAAGGAAAAGGAATGAAAGAGTGATGGGAATTGGGATGTAAGAGCCTAGGTAAAAATAACACCTAGGGCTTAGGGTTTTAGGAATTAGTAGCTTAGGGATAGGGATTATGATAACATGGATTAGGGAATGAATTTTAACAATTTAGGGATGGTATTGGGTGTAAGGGAAATGGAATTTTGGGAATTATGAGTGCAAGGGAGACAAAACTAGGGTTTCACATTCAAGAAGACACCAAATTTTCTTTTAACCAACTCACACATTCAAAATGACTTTGATGAAGAGGAGAATGGTGTAAAAGTCACTTACTTGCTTTATTGGAAGTGTGAAGAATGATTGTTGAAGTCTGGAGGCAGTTTTTTCACAACTTTGATGAGTTTTTGAGCTTTTCTGGGCATAAGTGCAATGCTAAGAGGATAAGCGCAGTGCCAAGAGCATAAGCATAGCACCAGAAGGATAAGAGCAACGCCAAGGGAATAAGCATAGCACCAAGAGAATAAGCACAATGCCAGAATGATAAGCACCCATTTGCTCCGTTTTTCTCAATTTTTCTCAGAAAATCACAAATTTCGCTCTCCTTAGTTGTTTTCTCAATGAAATAAGAGGGAAATGAATTTGAATTTGATGTCTAGGAGTCTTAAATACTTAAGTGATTTTAGAGTTAGATCCAAAAACCCACTTTTCATATTTTTTTTCTCTCTTTTTGAAAGCATGCTGAATATGCTTTTTTTCTTTGACTTTTTCTTCTTTGCATGATGAAGTTGCTGGAGTTTGACATTTTTCAGTTTGATGTAGTGATGATATTCAGTTTGGCATGTGTGTTTTGAGTTGACAACTAGGGACCGAACTTATTACATATAGGAAGCATAAAATTGCATAAAAAATACAAAATAAATTACATTTCTATTTTCATATCAAAATTCCATTTTGATATGAAAATCATAAAAATCAAAATTACAAATTTAAAAATATCATATTTACGTGCTGATAATGCTCTGCAGATGATAATGAAATGTTTATTGAATCACTCTCACACCTTTTTTTGACCTTATTAAAATGACATGGTACATTTTGGAGCTTGAAAAAAGAATCCTAATGACCTAGTGGGACCTTAAATGACTTGACTCCATAGTTGACTTTGACTGAGAAAATACATAGTGAAATGAGCTTTTCAGAAGTGTTTTTATGCTTAAAAAGACTGAAAGTGGGCCAGAAAATGAGATTTTATGAGGGGGATTGATGTTTATGACTAGGACTACCATCAATGAAACAATTTTTAGCATGACCTAATGGAAAGATATAAAAATTTCAGAGTAGGACACCTAAAATGAGAATGAAAAGAGTGATTTTCTCACTGATGGCAGAATGCATATTCTAACACTAAAATTGACCTTATTGGGGATGGAAACTCTAAAAGAGGTGTCAAGAACCACAAATCTCTGAATTTTGCAGATGAGTGCCTCTTCCATTGGGCCAATACGGTAAAAAAAGACTCAAACCGAAATGCAGGACTGAATACTAACAACTCAATGACACAAACTGACTTCGAAACTAATTGAAATTGAATCAAAAAATGACTCAAAACTTAACTTACTTTTATGAAAACTTAACTTGAAATGGTAGAAACTCAATGAAGCTCCATGGCCTTCACTTTGGGCTCTGAAATCCAATGCTTTTCGACTTCACACTTGCAAGAATATCAAACTGATATATACAATGAGGATGTTTTTTTTTTTCAAAATTTCAGATAAAAAGAGATAGTGCTTTAGGAGCCTACCATTAACTGGCCCTCCTAAGAAAATTTTCCCATCCATTTCATCCAATAGATATGCATTTTGTCCGCGAGAAGATGCAATCTTAAAAGGACCTTTCCATAAATTACCGAACTTCCCGTGCTTACCCTTGTCTTCATTTTTGGCATCGCAGGCGAGTACTACATCCTCGATCTTAAAATCATCTTGCCTGGTTTTTCTGTCATAGATTTTCTTGATCTTATCATGGAGCTTTGAAGAGTCCAGAAACACTTCTTCTCTTGTTTACTACAAGTGAATCATTTGGTTTATTCTGCGTTATATTCCATTTTCTTCACTTCCAGCTTCTTGTAAAAGCTTCATGACTGGGACAACCAATGAAGAAGGGAAAATTGTATCCACACTATAAACTACCTAAAATGGAGACATGCCAATGGATCTATTGCTGCTTACTCGATTTGCCCACAGTGCATTAATTAGCGTTTTGTGCCAATTCTTCTTGTTTTCCTCTAACATCTTTTTTATTATGCTGATCAAAGACTTGCTGGAGGACTCCGCCAATCTGTTTCCCTGTGGATAATATGTTGTAGAATGACCCAATTTAATGTTATACTTACCACAAAATTCTGTCATCTTCTTGATTTGAAATCTATAGTGTTATCTGTGATGATTTTTCTAGGACAACCAAACCGGGACAAGATGTTAGCTTATAGAAACTGAATTATAACTAAGTATGTATCTTGCCTGGTTGGGATCGTTTCTATCCACTTCATGAAATAGTCTGTGGCAGTAAGTATCCATCTATGTTGAGCAGATGAGGGTGGATGTATCTCACCAATAAAATCTAAGCCCCACTGTTGGAAAGGAGCTTCAACTGAAATGGGCTGTAATAGTAAAGGAAGAAGCTTATGTTTACCTTGGAAAAGTTCGCATTCATGGCAACTCATGACCGTCTTGTAAAAATCTGCAAACAATGTAGGCCAATAGTAACCCGCTCTCAATAATTTTTTGGCTATAGTCTTCCAGTAAAAATGACCTCTGTAATCTCCCTTGTGGAAATCCTTCATCACTTCTTTTGACTCATCTTCAACCAATCAACTGAGTAACACTCCTCCAGGGTCCTTCCTATAGACTACACTATCTAGTATGAAATATTTTGAAGCCTTAAGCTTCAAGAACTTACTCTTACTCTTTGACATGTCCGGAGGAGGGTTTAAATGTTGTGAAACATAAATTATATCAACATACTGTGGAGATGATAAAAAGAGATATGATACCTGAACAAGACTTACACCTTCTTTGTCATCAGACAATGTTGATATGAGATTGATTTCAAGTGCATGTAGATTAGAATCGGCCATGAGATTGGCTAAGCCTTTCCCTTTGATTAGCTTCGTCATATCAATCTCAAGGTCATACTCTAAGAGTTCTGCTATCCACCTACCTATTCTTCCTTCTAGATATGTGTGCATGAGTACCTCCTTAACAAATGCATTTGGGACATATGCCAAAATATTTGAGTGTATAATATAAACACGAAAGTCCTTGAGTGATTTGACCAAGGCCAAGGCCTGTTTCTCGATTATGTTGTATCGGAGGGCTGCATCCCTTATTGTGCGACTGAAGAATTCTATTGGCAGCTTTGTCTCATATTTTTTCTGCATAAGTATCGCTGCCGAATTATGATCAGAAGAAAAAGAAAATATAATGAAATCTAGTGAATAATCGGGACTTGTCAAGATTGGAGTAGTGGTCAAAGAAAATTTTACCCAGATGAATGACTTACGAGAATTTTCAGACCATTTTACATGATTCTCCTTCTTCAACATATTAGTTAACCCTGTAAGATGTTCTCCTAAGTTTGGAATTAACCTACGTAGGAAATTCATCCTACCGTTGAATGCTTGGATTTCCTTCTTGTTTCTAGGGAATCAATTTGCTGTATCGTTTCAACTCTATTAGGGTCTATCTGGATCCCATATTTTGATATGATGTGACCCAACAACTTTCCTTCTTCCATAGAAAATATGCACTTTTTAGGATTTAGGGAAATCCTAAATTCCTTACATCATTGGAAAACAACTCTCAAATGGTGTAAATGATCATCATCTGAATTTTAATAAATAGTCAGATCATCTAAATGAACAACAAGGAAGAAATCTATATCGTTATCAAAATCTATGTCCATGGCACGCTGGAAAGTGGCCTCGACATTCTTCAAATCGAATGACATCTTGGCATATTTAAAGGTACCCCATGGTATAGTGAACATTGTCTTATTCTGATCATATTCATGCACAACGATATGATTTTACCCTGAGTAGCCATCCAACAATGACATCTTGCCGGCTCCTATAACTCGCTGAAGTACGTGGTCCATTTTGGGCAGCGGGTAATTGTCTTTCAACGACAACTTGTTCAGATTTATGAAATCTATACATAGTCGAATTTCACCGGTTTTCTTCCACACTGGAACCAAATTGGATATCCAATCTAAAAATATGACTGGAACAATAATAACTGCCTTATAGATCTTGTTTAACTCCTTCTCAATGGACAACAACAACTTTGGGTTTATTCTCCTGAGCTTCTACCTGAAATAATTTTGGTTTGGATTGATCGGGATGGTGTGTTGAATGATATCTTTATTGTACACCTTTAGATCTGAGTAATCCCAAGAAAACACGTCAAAAAACTCAATAAACAAATCAACATATTTGGGTTTTACCTTTGGAGGCAAAGACTTTGAAAGCTTAATGATCTTTGGCTATTCTGTTGTCCCAATATTAACATCTTCCACGCCTTTTTCTGTGGGGACCAAAGTAAGTTTTCTTGCCACGTCATCTTGATCAAATAACTCTTCCAAAGGTATGAGACCTTTTGGAATGTTATTGTCCTTGAGCTGAAGTATGTCAATCTGATCTGCCTTAATTACTTGGTCATCCTTGTCATAGAATTCGTCCATAGAATAGTTCTCAAACTCACCTTCACTTTGAAGGAAATAGTTCACTTGTTTATCGTCCTAGAAAAATTGCCAAAATTTCAAGTTATCCGTATTGGCGGGCTTGTGATTTATATGAATCTCAAACTTTTTATTTGAAAACATTGCAGATTTGAAATTACTCACAGCAGTGGCTAATGAATCAACCATCAATTTTTGCAATCTTGGCACTACTTTAAATGTATATTCTGAAAACATTCTCAAATTGTCAAGTGCTGCATTCCTATATTGCCTCATCCTTGGCTGATTAGCTTGATACTCACCTTTGATTTGTTTAATTACCAACTATGAATCAACGTAGACTGCAATTCTTCTAGCTCCCAATTTTTTCAAAATTTTCAGACCGGTAATGAGTGCTTCATATTCAGCCTCATTATTCGTACAATTGAATGCTAGTTTTTAGGAACACAACCTCACATTATTTGGGACCTTATTTTTCTATTGAAATGGGATGCGGATCCATAAACCAATTCCAACCCTGTCTTTGCCATCGAAACCATCAAATTCCATGCTCCAAAGACCATATTCTTCTTCAAGGTGTTGAAACTCTTGACTCTGATTTGACAATTTTCTGATCTGATTCTTTATGATGTTCTGAAATTTCATCTGCCTTCTCTAATGGATGTTCGGATATAGTAGGAAAATTCTCTTTCTCTTTTTATAACATTATTCTAATGCAATCTGAAACTTTGGGAACATCCTCTATTTCTACTAATTGAAAATCTACATCATTTAACCCTATATCATTGTACAATATGAAGCAATCTAAGTCTGTATGTACAATGTTTATAGGATGATTATTTGGCCTTTCCTTGTTTGTGATCATGTATTTCATTTTAGTCTCACGGTATAGTTTTCTCATTTGACCGAAGACAGGAATGGTGGCATAAGAAAAGTCCAACTGCAATGTACCTCTCTTTATCCCCCAAGGATCTTGATAATAATATACCGAAACATGGTGGAATATCAACAACTACCACGTCCATAAGGAAATTTTTGGCTGGGATATGATCTAGGGAGACAACAAGATCTTTGACTAAACCCAAACAATGGACACAGCCAGAATCAAAAGAATATAAATCATGATATGGGCAGTTTATGTCAAGGGCGAGCTTCTCCATGATATCTTTTGGCATGAGGTTGTGGGAGGCTCCGGAGTCTAACATAATGTTATGAAGGATGAATTGATGAACTTTAAGACTCAGGTAAAATGGTGGGACCTCACTATATTTAGACTAACCTTCGATGGAGGGACCAAATATTAACTCAGGCTAATCATCCTCTATATTAACCATGTTAGATAAAGGGTCAAATTTCAATGTTTTGACTACATTGGATTTGTATTTATCAATTTTGACTAGTTCAGTAAGAGGATAGACACCTTTAACTTAGAAATTTCTAAATCTAAATTAAAAGGTATAGTTTTGTCTACCTCTTTTATGATAACATCCCTTTTCTCAACATGATCTCTCGGTGCATCTTCTTTTCTTTGAACATCTCTTTCTTTGACAGGTGCACTTGTAGAAGGCTCATTTCTTCTGTTATGATTTGGAGTTGCAATCTCTTTGCCCTTATTTTGAACTTGTTTTGGTGGTGCTTATTTTTGTTGAACTGTATTTTTCAGAGGTGGATTTATTAAAACATCAGGGCCTCTCAAAGTATACTTCCTTTGCTGGGAACTCAATGCATTTAGGTATCCTCTCTGATAGTCATCAAACTCTACTTCTAACTCATGAACATTTTCCATTATGAAATTTTTATCATTAAGCAAGCTTGTTTTTTCCATGTATTCTTCATCTTCGGTGAGAAAGATAGGCTGAACATCGGCTGTGAGAAGAAGGTTCTCCTCTACTATTGGTTCTTCCTCTTCATCACTCTGAGCATAGTTATGTGGAAGTGGTGTTCTAATTGGCTGCTGTTGCTGAGTTTTAGGAGTTCTTTGCTCTCTCTGCTTTATCCAGAACTGAGGCTGCTGCTGAGGGCCTCGAAAGTTTGGATTTCTGATTTCTGACTTTGTCTGTCTATTTTAAATAGACATATTATTGACCATTCTCTCCATGGTTTTAAGCAAAGCATCAAATTTAGTATCTAATGAAGTGGAAGGTTCCTCTTTGATAGTCACTTTGCGTTCAATTTTAAGTTTGGACTTTTTAATCAAGAGATTGGCCTCAACACTTACTAAATTTTTGATCATCTCTTCAAGGGTAGTAGGATTTATTTCTCTCAATGAGTAGGAAATATCTGGGTCAATAGCATCGGGATAACCCAGAAGGGCTAAACCAGGAGGCAGTTTCATTTCATTTGGGATGGAGTTATAGATTCTTAGGTATCGAGAATTGTAATTAGGCACTGATTCTTTAGGATTTCACTTCAGGGAATCATATTCAGCAAGAATTTTTAAAGGATTTTTCTTCTCATCCCATCTGGCTAAGAAATCATTAGTAATTAGCTCAGCAGGAGTCCTAATAGAATTGAAAGCTAAGGCACATAACCAAACTTTAACTTCACCTGAAAAACTTTGTGCGATGATTCACATCTTGGCATCATATTCATCTAACTCCTCAAGATATATCATAGGTTGTGATTTTGGCCATGTGCTGACGGGCAGTGATTTCAGAGTTTTCATCAAAGAGGATAAGTCTTTGGTCGTATCCTTGAGGTAAGTCATGCAATTGGGCTGGTAAGACGAGTTGGGAAAATCTTGCCATAATTCCTATTGTATGGAATACTGGATTGAAAACAGGAGGGATGGGATGAATAGGTAAAGGAGCTGAAGTTGTTGGTACTGAAGTGGCATGTATGTATGATGAAGTTTAAGGTGCTAATGAATACACTGTGATTGACTGAGTTTGAGGTTCAGATGAGACAGAAACTTCCTCAGGCTGATACAATTGGATCCACTCCTTAATATCGAGGTCAGACTCAGGTTTAATTTCTTCGAAAAACCAATCTTTCAAAGGACTTAAGTCTAATTCAAACAAATATTTTACCTCTGATAATATTAGAGGATAAAATACTATATTGGACAAAGAAGTTTCAGATTTGGACTGGAATAAAGATAATTCAAACTTTATGTCATAGGTTATATCTTCTAGAGAAAGTAACTTTGCGGGTAGAGATACCGATCTTACCAATGAAAC
This sequence comes from Pinus albicaulis, assembly GCA_034641835.2. Classification (NCBI taxonomy): domain Eukaryota; kingdom Viridiplantae; phylum Streptophyta; class Pinopsida; order Pinales; family Pinaceae; genus Pinus; species Pinus albicaulis. Next base: position 317,276,786 of record CM076570.1, on the reverse strand, counting down.
TGGTCCTGATTAAATATGTAGAGTTTGATATCCGTGTATTTGAAAGAAATAATCTAGATCATCAACCGGATCGACTCGATCAGGGTTTGGATTCGCTCTAGTGTATCTTGTAGAAGCTAGATCTGTTGTGAGGCACTGCAATTATGAAATCAACCTTATGAAACTTGATCCTATCATCCAAAGGATCAGTTTCCGATGAAAGTTTGTTGTACACCCAGGGAAAATTTTGTATTTTCGTTCCCCAACAATGGCACCAGGATGTTATCACTCTGCCAGATCTCTATGGCTGAAGAAGAGATCCCAACAGAGGTAACCACTGACCAAGATTTTGACTTGATTGATAGCCCTATCAAGTCAGAGAGGGATTTCTCCAAAAGGGTCACAACTAGGAGGGCTGGAGAAATTAGGGTTTTTAGGCTAGATAATGAGTGTAGGGGTTTGTTTGAATTTGATTTGGTTGGGGAATCACTAGATGAAGAAAATAGGTCAAGGAAAACTAGGCCAGGGAAAATGAGATAGGGTTGCAGGGATCAATGGGGAAAGGTAGGCACAAGGCTTATCACTTGAAGAGGATTGCGATGGAATGGTGTTGAGACTGAAAGAAAGTTAGGAAGAGCTTGGGAGATGTATTCTTCTTAGACAAATGAACATGAACAAAGTATGATCAATTACCCAAAATAGAGCATGTGCAAACATGTATTATGATTTTCTAACTTGTAAGAGATCATAACATAGAAATGAAGTGACCATACATACAATACATTCTAACATATGATACTGAAGTAAATACAATGATAGACATCAATACCACAAGTATCCCATAAAATAGCTGCAACTCCTCTTTATTAGCTGGCCAAACTAAGTACAAAGTTCCTTGATCAACTAAGCAAACATACAAACTGATTCCAAACCTTGCTAAGAGTCAAGTGATGGACTAAATAGAAATCAAAACAATCTTCACTCATCGTCAGGGGTCGAATCTATGAGGTGAGGAAGAGATCCACAAAAATCTGAACTGCAAACTAAAGTGTAGGATGGTCAAAGTGAGTCACTCCTCATTACATTCAACTGATTCATCTTTGACTAAAGGATAAGTTTACCTAATGAATATACCCCTAGGTAACTTATCTTTTACATAATTACATTTACCATGATGAATTACATTGATAGTAAAATCATTTCTTGAGGTAAAACAAAAAATTACAGTGAAAAACTAGAAAAATGAGTAAACTGGCATAAGCGCCCTCCATGTTCAAGGCCACTTTTGGAGGCCTTCCCAGTTTCCAAATTGGGCCCATGATAGATTTTTGGAAAGCTTGTCTTATTCTATTTCTGATTATGAATCCAGTTCTGAAAATGGTGCTAATATGACCCCTCAAAAATGAAATCTCCCGAGACTGGTATAAGTGCAACGCATGGGCAAAAACAGGGGCAAAAACATGGCTTTTCGATGGTTTTTTGCCTTTTTCACCTCTTGAAACTGCAAACCAAGCTTGGAAAAGTAGTTTTTATTGATGTAAGTGTCATTAAAAATCTCATGGTGATTTTGAATCTCTCAAAAAGTGCCCCAAACATAAGCGCAACACCAAGGGTGTTGCGATTATGACCATTTTTCTGATATTTAGATTTGCAGAAATCACAATCATACACATATTTTGAAAAAATGTTTCAAAATGCTTCAAAATTTGTGGAAAGGGTGCTGATGAGGTGGCTAGGCTTGGAGTGAAGCCTTAACAAGTATGTCCAACCTTTTCTTCTCCTCCATGGTCAACTTTTCAATTTTTGCATTGGCTCTTTTGAGCTTGGCCAATGCAATTTTCTCTTTTCGGGCATGGAGTTTGACCTTCCTCCTGAACAAATAATTTTCCTTATTTTCCTTTTATAGCAGATTTTCCAAGTGTAGATTGGCTCTATCAAGCCATGGCTCCCTGTTCTCATTGATCACAATAGTGAGCAGCTCATTTAGGGTTAGATGATAAGCTAGCTCAACTTCCCTTTGTCTCTCTAGAACTAGAGCTCTTTTCAATGCTCTAGTTATAGGTCTCTGTCTTGGTACTTGTTATCCTTCATCATCAAGCAAGCCACACTTCTCCAGTGTTTCATCTAGCATGACTTGGGCCTTTTGAGCCTCCCTTTGAGCAGTTAAATACTTCACCTCATTAATGACTTGTTTGGTTTTCATTTGTTCATTTTCTTGCTCAAGGAAGTGTAAAACATACCTAGCCCTCTCAAGATTAGTCCAGAGCTCACTAATCTTGGCATCCTTTGATTTGATAGAAGAATTTGTGATTTTTTCATCTTCATCCTCATCTAGGTCAACCAATTCAACTCATTTTCAGTCTCATGGAGGTTTTCATCATGTTATAACTCTGACTGAGTTTCTGTCTCAATCAACTTTCCTTTACCTTTGTCTACCTATTTTGCTGATGTAGAATACATGGCTCCTCCCACTATGTGTGGGGAAAACACATGCCTATGGCCTCTCTGGTAGGTTTTTGACAATGGATCAACCTCAACCATACTATCCCACTCTGCCTCATTTATCTCATTTCTAATAGGGGATTCAGTCTCAGTGTGGAATGAAGATAATGGTGGTGAAGTAGATGAAGAGGACTGATATGATGATGGTGAATGTACAATAGGCTGAGATGGAGGGATGGAAGTGGATGGCTGAGATGATCAAGGCATATTTTGAACATGGTGAGTAGGAGGATCTTTGAAATATCATGGGCTATGAAGGTATCCCATGCGATGTTGAGATCATTGAGATGGTAAAGGGCGATGATTTGGATAAGGTAATGATGGAAAATACTTTTCATTAATTGGTTTTCATACTCCCTTCTCTGAGCAATAAAAACCATCTTTTCAACACTCTGGAAAATGTAGTAAGGTATATTGAGCATCCTTACCCTAGTGAAATGCATTAGGTGCCGGTTGTGATAGGTATACAACCTTGAGAATCTACCTTCACATGTAAAGTACTTCATGATTATCTTCATCATGGGTGAAAATATGTCTAGGAGGTAGGAAAAAGGAAACATCCTCTTTTTCTCATTCTTGTATCTAGGTTTTAGGAAGGGCTCATAGTGCTGATTTTCCAAATCACTCTTTTTGAACCATATTTCCCCAACATTTGGGATCCCTGTGGCAGCTGAAATGATGGAAGTTGAGAAAGTAAATGTGACACCAGCTAGGGTAACCTGGTTGTTTTTGAGTTTATATATGAAGAGCCTAGTTAACATGGAATGATGTTGAACCCTCTGAGTTGGGTCAAATAAATCATAACAACCAACATGTTTAAAGCATGTTACTGTCATTGGAGAAGCCAAAAGTTCCCTTGTGCTGTTTGGTTCATGTATGATTATCCTGCCCCCTTTATGTGGCCTCCTAGCCTCTATTTCCTCTTCCTCACTATGTGATCTATTATGTTCTCCTTCTCCTGCCATGGTGTGTTTGTGTTCAAACCCTAGGGAAGTAGGTGATAGTGTGGGAGATGAATTTGGGGATAGGATATGGGAAAGGGAATTTTATGGGAAATAGTGTTTAGGGATATGAGGAATGAGGAAAGGAAAAGGAATGAAAGAGTGATGGGAATTGGGATTTAAGAGCCTAGGTAAAAATAGCACCTAGGGCTTAGGGTTTTAGGAATTAGTAGCTTAGGGATAGGGAATGAATTTTAACAATGTAGGGATGGTATTGGGTGTAAGGGAAATGGGATTTTGGTAATTATGAGTGCAAGGGAGAAAAAAATAAGGTTTCACATTCAAGAAGACACCAAATTTTCTTTTAACCAACTCAAACATTCAAAATGACTTTGATGAAGAGGAGAATGGTGTAAAAGTCACTTGCTTGATTGGAAGTGTGAAGAATGATTGTTGAAGTCTGGAGATGTTTTTCTGCAACTTTGATGAGTTTTTGAAATTTTCTAGGCATAAGCGCAGCGATAAGAGGATAAGCGCAACGCTAGAAGGATAAGTGCAATGCCAAGAGAATAAGCACATCACCAGAAGGATAAGTGCCCTTCTGCTCCGTTTTTCTCAATTTTGCTCAGAAAATCACAAATTTCACTCTCCTCAGCTGTTTTCTCAATGAAATAAGAGGGAAATGAATTTGCATTTGATTTTTAGGAGTCTCAAATACTTAAGTGATTTTTGATTTAGAGCCAAAAACCCACTTTTCCTATGTTTTTTCTCACTTTTTGAAAGCATGTTGAATATACTTTTTTCTTTGACTTTTTCTTCTTTGCAGGATGAAGTTGATGCAGTTTGACATTTGTCACTTTGATGTAGTGATGATCTTCAGTTTGGCATGTGTTTTTTGAGTTTACAGCTAGGGACCAAACTTATTACATATAGGAAGCATAAAATTACATAAAAAATTAAAAATAAATTACATCTCTATTTTCATATCAAAATTACATTTTGATATGAAAATCATAAAAATCAAAATTACAAATTTAAAAATATCATATTTACATGCTGATAATGCTTTGCAGATGATAATGAAATGTTTATTGAATCTCTCTCACACGTTTTGCTGACCTTATTGAGATGACATGGTACATTTTGGACCTTGAAAAATGAAACCTAATGATCTAATGGGACCTTAACTCCATAGTTGACTTTGAGTGAGAAAAGACATAGTGAAATGAACTTTTCAGAAGTGTTTTTATGCTCAACAAGACATGAAGTTGGGCTAGCAAATGAGATTTTGTGAGGGTGAGTGAGGTTTATGACTAGGGCTACCATCAGTGAAACAATTTTTAGCATGACCTAATGGAATTATATAAAAATTTCAGAGTGGGACACCTAAAATGAGAACGAAAAGAGTGATTTTGATCACTGATGGTAGAATGAAAATTATGACAAGAACACAAGGAGTATCCTTGTTGCATACTTTTGATGGACCTCGATAGATGAAAAATGTGAAATACGTGAAAAAACATGATTGAAATCACGCTTTTCATGTATTTCTCAATTTTTGTATAGAAAGGTTCATCAAAAGTATGCAACATTGGTACTCCTTGGATGAGGAATTAAATTTTTCATCCAACGAGTGCCCCTGCTTGAAATTTGAGTAAAATTGTAGGGAAATAAGTTGAAAATATTAGTTGAAATTTTTTTATTTTTTTATTTTTTTTATTTTTTTACTTTTTTACTCCAAACATGGTGAATCATCCCCTCTAGCTGACATCATCATCTTGAATCCTATTGGTTATTATAAAGTTGATTTTGGTTGTACATTTTAATTTTGAGGCCCATTTTAGACCTCAAAATTTATCTAATGATTGTCATGTGCATTGAGAAGTCCTTAGACATATGCAGTTCCCATTTTGAAATTTGTTGATAGGAGAAATGATTAATGACATCAATAGGTCAACCCAAGCCATAAAACAATATCAGGAAGTTAAGTTCGTTAGAAAAATTGTGTTGGATTATTCCCAATGGCTAGAATCCTTCGAAAGGCGCAATTTGCAATATTCGTGTATCGAAATCATGGATTAAATGGGCCTATGAGAAACCATGCACAAGGGTTTCAGGTTCAAGTTCTAAATCTCTATCAACATTTGGTGAATATAGTTGATCTATTTTTTGAGTATTCTTGTCATGTTTTTTTATTTTATTTTGGTCAAAGTGTTTTTGCCACTAATCATTATCAATATATGCTCATTTTTGTATAGATTTGTATTGCAAAAGTCGTGCAAAGTAGCGATCACTTTGTTTGGCCAAATGTTTCCTAACAAATAAGCATTCCCGTACTCCATATTTCTCTTTAGCATAATTGCAATTGTCATGCACTCATTGATATTTTTAGGTAACGATGTTTGAACTCTATCCAAATTGGCAAGAACATTTATAATTGCACCTCTTAATCAAATTTGTGATCTTTTTTTACCCAAGTTGCCTTATTTGTGCGAAGGTCATTGTTAATTCCACCAAATATTCATCCAAAGGTGTCAATTATGCAAAAAAAAGTAATTTATGGTTTTTCCAAATATGCAGAGGTGATGAAAATGAATGCAAATTTTCATTGAGGATTGCAACACTACAAGATTTACAAATTTGCTCATTGATTTTGATGGATTTTACTTTTGTTGTAGCAATGAAATTGGCAAAAGTCGATAATGTGATGTTGTCAATGGTCGCATGTCTTTTGCAAAATTCGATCTTTTACAATGGCGACATGCGCAAGTAGGCGTGTCTTTGATTGATTGCAAATATATATCGATTACTTTAATTGATTGTATATGATTTCTATGTTCTTATTAGCACAACACCCCGTGTTCGTATTGTAGATTTTAATTGATGCAAGTGTCTATATTGCTCATTGGGTTTGCTAGAAAAAGCACTAGAGTCTAATTTTCTATTGTGTTTTCTTAATGAAAAAGAATGTGAATCTTGTTCTGATAGTGTGGAATGTTTAGGCAAACTACAAGGAAAAGACCCTCTAGAAAATTTTATAAAGGAGGTTTTTAATGTTATAAAATTGGCCAAAATTGTCAAAAAAAAAATTGCTACAACATCTGTTTTTGGTAACAGAGGTTTTTACGGAGCTTCTAACAGAACTTCAACACAACAAAAAAAATCGGGGTGGTCGAAGGTTTTTACGGATGTTTTTCTCATCAGTGTGCGCATCATGTGTGAACACACTGGTGTGTTTTAACCTGTACTATAAACATACCAAGCACCGGGATGGAATTTTTTTTTGGAAGGTACGGGGCGTTTAGAAACATCCCGGTGTGTGTCACCCACATATACGCATCGAGTCGATAGAAGGTGCATGCACCAATGCCGTTAAAGTGTAGAAACGCACCGGGCAATTAAGGTGTTAAAACGCACAAGGCCGTTAAGTTATAAAAATGCACCAGCACGTTAAAGGCAAACCATATCGGTGCATGCAATGCCTATCCACAAGTGAAATCTAGTAAAATGGAATCGCCTCTAAGAATTATTTGATTAGGACAAGGCGAACAACCCTTGAGATCCATCTATGATGCCAAATGTTTAGTCTTCTTTCAATTTTGGCGACTAGCCATGACCAATCAACAATTTTGTATTTATTAGGCTTGAGCTGAAACCCTAGAAATTTAAGATCATCTTCAAATTATAGGGGAGAAAAGGGGAATATTTGAAGGGCGAAATTAATTTCATGCTGAGAGCATCCCAAAGATGACAAGGTGGATTTCAAATTATTGCACAACATACCAGTGGCTTTAAAAAAACTTGAGCACATAATTGAATGTCGTGGAGTCGCTAATAGATCCATTCAAGAATATGAGAACATCGTCCACAAAAAGGAGATGTGATAAAGCACAGTTGTTAGCAATTTTGATGCCCTTTAATCTCCCATTGAGCTTTTCATCCGCTAGTATTCTACTTAGGACTTCCATTACAAATAAGAAGAGTAGGGGCAATAAGGGGCAACCTTGTCTGTGTCCACGCTTAACATGAAAGAAGTTAGATGCAGACCCATTAATGAGAAAATTGTATGACATAATTGTAATACAACACATAATATAGTTGATGACAGAGATATGGAACCCTAGGTGTGTCAGAAGCATCCGAATATATAACTAGCTGGTCTTGACGAAAGCATTTGCAAGGTCAATCTTGAGAATCACACCCTTTAAATTCTTGATATGCATGGAATGAATCCCTTCCTTTGCGATGCCAATGGCATCATGGATTTTACGATTGTCCAGAAATGAAATTTTTTCTTGAGATATATAATGAGAAAGTATAGGCTTAATCTGATTGGAAATTATTTTGGCAATAATCTTGTAGATGCAGTTATAAAGGGAGACATGTCTGTAGTCGTTGAAGGAGCGAGGTAGATCAGATTTGGGAATGAGGGCGATGAAGACCGAATTAAAAGCATCATAAATACATCTATTTGTAATGGATTCTTCAATTAATCGAACAAGGTTTTGTCCTATTAATTCAAATAAGGATAGACAAAACTCGACCGACCATCCATCCAGGTCCAGGCTTTTGTCCTTCTTGAACCATTTGAGCACAACTTCTAGCTCTTCCATCAATACAGGTTTGTTCAGGTCCTCAGCTGCTTCATCATCAACAAACCACAGAAAGAGACCAACTATTTTAATAATTTCCAGCAAGGTGGCTTCCTATGGGGCTTTGAATAGTCAACCAAAGTGGGAAGTACCCAATGCAACCAATTTATTGAAATAAAATACAAATTTACCTTCATCATTTTCCAGGGACCAAACGGTGTTGATTTCCTTTCGGCCTTTGGAAAATTGTTGATAAAATTTGGTGTTGTCATCTCCAGCTTGTAATCATGTAGCTCCGCTCTTGAGCCTCTAGGCCTCTTCTCTTTCCTTAAGGATTCTAAGTCTGTCTGCTTCTAACTTAATGCCCTGATATTTGGAATCATTTGTTGTGTATCCACCACCTCTTGGTTCTTCTAGTCTCGCTAATTCCTCTTCAATATAACTAAGAGAAATATCATCCCGCTTTCTCTTAACCATGGCCCATTCAATTGTTTTCTTTTTGAGGCACAAGAGATTATTTGCAAAAAAGGCAGTTGCAGTCCGTCCAGGGGTTGGAGGGTCTGCTAGCCAAGTGTCTTTAACAAGCTATATGTAGGTCTCATATGATAACCAAGTCATGTTGAATTTGAAGGGAGATTTTGGCTTTGGAGAAGTACTAGAGATATCTAGGTATACCAGACATTGATAAAAATTCTACTCGAGCCAACCCTTTTCCTGTACTGTGACAATTTATCTACTAAGAGCTTACTTAATGAGGAATCGATCTAGCCTTGTATCAAGCATGGCATTCCCTGTTCTCCTGTTTTTCCATGTAGGTTGAAGGAGAGCCATCAAGATATAGATCAAATGGTGATGTTACAACAAGGGGCCAATCAAGTCTGAGAGTGAGTCCACCTATGCATGGGATCCCCATGATTCCGCTAGACCTAAAGAAAAATTAAGGTCATCTCCTAAAATGATGTTACCAGACTACATAAATGAGGAATTCATTACCGATTCCTAGAATTCCATTCGGTTATGATAGGGACCATAGATGTTCACCATTCTGAGTTCCGTTCCGAGTTGTTCAGAGAATACATCTACAACCAGCACACCCTCCCTTCCATATATGTTAAGGAGCCTCAATACTCTGGGGTTGAGGCCAATAACAATGCCCCTTGATCGACTATGAGCATCATGTGCATGGAAGGTCCAACCTGATATAACTGCTGCCAGGGTAGGGATAATATGATCATAATCTCCAAGAGTCCCTTGTAATAGAATCACATCCACCTTCTCAACATCTAAGAGTCTCCTCAGAACTAGGCGTGTATCGGGGCTAGCCAACCTGCGATAGTAGAAGCAGATGCACTTCATGAGGGGGCCAAATAAGGGGTATTTCTTGCTATAAGAACCCCGACAATGGAAAGTTGTCTACCTTCAGCTACACCACGTCCAACCTTGTGAATGGATTTGCACATATTAGAATGTCTACCACAGGAGGGTTTAAGAATCTCGGTGGGGAGGATGCACCCAGTCCACAACCGGTAGGTGCAGAGGGTTTTAACAAAGATCACAGGTTGTATCTATGGCTTATAAGTGAAAAAGAGGATTCCTCCATGGTGGTAATGGGGAAATGTGAAATTATAGTGATGACAAGTGGAGGAATGGAGAAAGCATCAGGGGAGGAAGATGAGGAACCCATTCAACATGTTTTTACCTGTGAAATTGAAGAGAAAACCAACCCCTCGTCATCATAACGACCGATGGAAAATCCTCCAGAATCTGGCCCCAAATCTCCGAGACCCACTTCCGCAAATAGGAGGCAGAATAGTACCTACCACGAACACGACCGACCAAAACCCTGTCAACAGTGTTGATGACCTCGGCCATCCGCAACCCCTCCCCGATGATCAAATGACTCCCTTTATTGCTGGCCTTGATACACTTGGATTTTTTCACAGTTCGTTTGCGGGAACCAACTTCCGAGTTAGAAGCCTCGATGGATGAGGCATTTCAGGAGATGCTAACCCTTGCAGCTTCAAAAGGGTTATCGGGTTGCAGAATGAGACCACCTTCAAAGCAACCCAAGGAGGGGGGAGGAGGGGCAGTGACTGGTGGTGGATGGGGAGGGATAACAGAAGGAAAAGTGTGTCCGATAGATGCCGGGGAGGAAACCATAGATTGGTAAGGATCGTTTAAATGTCCGAAGGGATCACCAGTGCAGAAATGGAGCGAAGGATCAATGGAGACAACGAGAGGGTGAGAGAGAGGGTGAGGGTTGAGGCAAGATTCCAGAAAGTGAAGCAAGGAAGGTGAGGGCGTAGGGTAATCCACAAGAGAGAGGTAGAATGGGTTCTCAGAGGATCTGGTGAATGAGATACCCACGGATTCATGACCGACTGCTAGAAAGGAGTCAAAATCTGGAGGTTTAGGGTAATCTAGGGCATATTTCAGCGTAACCCTGGAAGCGAAAAGCAGATAATCCAGTGAATCCTCTACCACCGGTGAGTCCATAGTTTCCAATTGATGTGGAGGTGCGGTTCAGATGGACATGGATTCGTAGGGGTCCTTCGAGAAGTCGACAAGCTCCTCATCCATCTCAACAACCGATAGTGATGTAGTTGACCTGTAGCAGAATGCTGAGTCCCAACAGTGCCTATCTCTGCGAAATATTATCTCGATCCCCCAAATGTGTTGTCGCAACTACAAATGCAGGGGATGATGGAGGGCAGAACGATATCAGGTGAGCTGTAGTCAAGCAACGAGACTTATCCATGGTTATGCAGAGGTTGTAGGGTCGAAACAAAGCGCGATTTCAGAGCCATTTTTTTCATAATAAACTCTTTAATGTAGATCCAAAAAATATATTTAAGTGGTTGAATGGACCCATATTCCAGTAAGGGTTTTCACTAATTGAAACATTTGTAGTATTTTATTTAACTGCTACATTTAGGTGATTTACCCATTCCATGTTGTAAAGATTATTCAAGCAGATCCATTCATTTACTTCTTACCTTATATTCTTATGTTACCTATAACATATATTGCGTTGTCTACTACCTATAATGTATATTACACTGCCTACTATCTAATTGGATATTACAATCCATTACTTATGTCTATTACGTTGTCTACTACTAATCTATTACGTTAAATACTATGACATATGCTCATTACTTGAATGTTCAGTTCTATATTGATTTATATATGCTTACATTGGATGATGATTATTATGTGTCAATTATGTGAATATGACAATTTTCCTGCTCAAATAATACTTGTTTTATGGTTATATATATATATATAGCTGCTTAAATAAATGCATTAATGAGTTAGCTAATGTATTAAAATGTAACCAATATTTATTAATTACTTTATTCTAACTAGTTTATTGCAATGTAACCTCTTTTCATTCATTATAAAAAAATAATGTCAACTAGTCTATTACAATGTAAGCTATTTTCAGTGATAAAAAAGAAGATGATGTCAACTAGTCTATTACAATGTAACCTCCTTTTACATTGATAAAAAAGATGATGCTTTTTTCTCTTTACTCTGTTACGATGTAACCTCTTTTCATTGATAAAAAAGAATTTTTTTCTTAGACGCAAACATGAATGCTTTTTTTTTAACATTGTATTGCGATATTTTTTCTTCAACACCGTACCCTTTTTACAAAAACGTAAATTGTATTGTAATGTCTTACGAATACATCAATTTTATTATTAGTGGATTCTTACACAGTAAGTACATCAATTGCATCCATGTTTTTTCTTTATTTAAATTGTATTGCGATGTCTACGAGTGCATCAATTTTATTAGTATATTCGTATGAGTATTTTTTTTGTTGTAGTTTAATTAGACTGCTTTTGCACTCAAAAAATAATGGAAATTTTGGTAAGATTTTAAGAAAATTTGGCAGGGATTTTTTTAAAATCCATGTTATAACTATCAAACTTTAATATTTTGGATGTCTTAGAGGTTTTTGATGGTGCCGAATCTATTTTCACCATCAAAATCATGATTCAAACACTGTTACTTACTGTAAGATTTCTTAAAAAATTTTGGCCCGGATTCTGACCAATTTTCGCTGTCCTGGCAATTCCTCCATTTCGTTAGACAACTCCATTCTTTTCTATGGAAAAAACAAGTGCATCAATTTAAAATAAAATTTTATTGCAATCTCTATCAAACAAATTAGTAAATTAGTATTTTTTTTTAATGAAGATAGAGTGCATTAATTTAAAACAAAATAAAATATTATGGTGAAACACCAACATTAATTTAAAATAAATTTGTTTTTATTTTGGTTTGAAAATCAATCAATTAGTTATCAAATTAATAATGTGAAATCTGTGAAATTAGTTATCAAATTAATAATGTGAATCTGTCTAAATATATGACCACTATTTATTAAAACTTTTTTCAAATAAAATACATTAGATTTAAATAAAATACTATGGTGAGACACCAACATCAATTTAAAATAAAATTGTTTTTATGCTATTCTGGAGACCAACCAGCTAGCTATCAAATTAATAATGCGAAATTTGTGAAAATAAAACTACCATTTATTGAGCCCGCAGGGGCATGGTCTAGTGGCCAGTGGACGCACTGTTAAGGCGTTCGTGCTGTTAAGCAGGTCACGAGTTCAAGTCTCGTCTTATTCGGGTACCGCTCTTGTAGGTTGGGCGGTTCCCTGAGAGGTTCTAGTGGTAGCCGGGGGGTTGGACCCCGCACCGCGCGTGTGAAAGTTGCCTATTTGACTTACAAAAAAAAAGAACCACCATTTATTGAAACATTTTTCAAATAAAATACACCAGATTTATGAATATAGATTTTGCAATTTTTAATTTTTTATATACTACTTCCCTTGAATATAAACAAAAAAAATTTATAATATTATATTATATTATATGCTAACACATGCTTCACCTACCATTATTATAACTTTATATATAATAGGAAATATTGTTGTTAAAATATAACTTCAACAATGACTTCTAGCTAAAGATTAAAATTAATTGTAGCAATGAAAATGCATACATACCTATAACATTACTTACACCAACACATATCTAAGTATTTAGATCAACACATATTTATATAAATATTTACACCCACACATATCTATAAATATATTTTAAAATCAAAGTAACTTCTTTCTATTATTTTTACTCTTTCTACTCTAACTATTTGAAGTGTTAATATATCTCTTTTATTTAAAAAAAAATTCATCCACACATATCTATAAAAATATTTTAGAATCCAAATAACTTCTTTCTACTCCAAGTAATTTGAAATGTTAATATATCCAAATAAGTTCTTTCTATTCCAACTAATTTGAAATGTTACTATATCACTTTTAATTTAAAAAAAATCCAACTAATTTAAAGTGTTAATATATCTCTTTTACTTAAAAAAAAACCACCTATCCAAATCACCTATCCTGTAACAATTTAGTTAAACAAGATTAACCACCTATCCAAATCACCTATCACATAACAATTTAGTTAAACAAAGATATCTAACCACTATTATACTTAAATAGATACTAAAATACTTCCATCCCATAATTACCTAATTTCTTTTGCGATCATTTTTGTCTAAAATTTAAAAAAAGTTACATACTTATAAATTTTAAAATAATTAAATGTTTTAATATTAATATTATATATTATATTATTAAAAAAAAATGTGTTTCAATATCTTTATTAATTTCTCTCTATTTTTAAAACAATCTCATATCTCTATTTTCAAAAATAATGTAATTAAATATCTATTTATTATTTTCAAATAATGTTATAAATATATTTAAATAAAGTGATCAAATATATTTATTTATTTATTATATATAATTATATATTTATTTATTTTCAAATAATGTGATAGATATATTTAAATAATATATATATATATATATTAGATGTTAGCTAATAATATATATTTATTAGATGTTAGCTAATAATATATATATATAGATATATTTAAATAATATGATAAATATATATATATTTATTAGATGTTAGCTATTTAGTTAAAATCTGTGAAAAGTGAAAAATGAAAAATTAAAATTAAAAAATCAAAAACATATTTCTGATCCGAAGGAGGAGAAGAGAGGCATATTTTTGAAAAGGCAAGTCCCAAGGCTGCTGAGATGGTGAGAGGGTAAGTATGGATTTTCAACATGTTTTTGAAAAGGCAATTCCCGAGGCTGAGGGCTGAGATGGTGTGTATGAGGTAAGTATGGATTTTCAAAGGATGAGTTAATATAGTTCACACTAGAAAGAGCTTGAGAGGATTGAACTCCTATATCCCTCCATGGGTTAGGGTTCAAATGTTTCAAGTGGAGTGGTTAAGTGTTTTTTTTTAAATTGGTATGCAAGGAATGTTTGGCCTGTCGTAAATCCAGTTACAGTCATATTAATCTCCACCGATTTTAACTGACTTCAACCTTACTAGTTACTTATTTCAAAATAATGTGAATAAATATATCTATTTATTATATGCTATCATATATTTATTTATTTATTTCAATTTATTTTTGAAATAATTGGATACATATATTTAAATAATGTGAATAAATATATCTATTTATTATATGCTATCATATATTTATTTATTTCAATTTATTTTGAAATAATTGGATACATATATTTAAATCATGTGATCAAATATATCTATTTATTGATTATATGGAATCATATATTTATTTATTTCAAATAATGTGATAGATATATTTAAATAATGTGATCAAATATATCTATTTATTTATTATATGGAATCATATATTTATTTATTTTCAAATAATGTGATAGATATATTTATATAATGTGATCAAATGTATGAAAATTGAAAAACCAAAAATTAAAAATTAAAATCCTCTCGTGACCCAGGGGTAAACGTGTATTCTGGAGAGATTAGAGAGGAAGACAATCTCTAAACCCCGATTTAGAGAGAGGAAGACAATCCTTAAGCTGCTGGCCCAACCACTATTTAGGGAAGGAGAAGAGGACAAGCCATGACTAATTGAAATCTGTGAAAACTGAAAAATAAAAATAAAAAATTCAAATCTCCTTATGACCAGTAAACTCCTATCCCTACCCTAGATTTAGAGAGATTATGGAGAGATTAGAGAGAGGAGGAAAAATGGTTTAGAGAGAGAAAGGCAAGCCATAAGCCCCTGGCCCAACCCTGATTTAGGGAGAAAAGGACCAACCTTGAAATCTAAAAAAAAAAAAAAAAATTCAAATTCCCTTACCACCTAAGTAGTAAACCCCTACAACTACCCTGGATTTAGAGAGATTAGAAAGAGGACCCTACTCTGGATTTAGAGAGATTAGAGAGAGGACGACAAGCCAAGCCGTAAAGCTCGATTTAGAGAAAAGAGGACAAGGGGTAAACCTCGATTTAGAGAAAGGAGGACAAGCCTTAAGCGACCCGATCCATTGGTAACCTGGATTTTGAGAGATTAGAGAGAGGAGGACAAGCCCTAAACTCGGATTTAGAGAGATTAGAGAGAAGGACAAGCCAGATTTAGAGAGATTAGAGAGAGGAGGACAAGCCCCAGACTCGGATTTAGAGAGATTAGAGAGAGAAGGACAAGCCCGATTTAGAGAAGGACAGGTAGTAAGGGCCCAATAGATCAATTTAGGAAGAGGAAAGCCATAGACCCCAATAATAGATAAAAATAAAATTGTATTATAATATTTATTTTTAAAATTATATTTCGTAACGTGGATTTAGAGAGATTAGAGAGAGGAGGACAAGCCCGATTTAGAGAGAAAGACAAGCAATAAGGGCCCCAATAGATCAAGTTAGGAAGAGGAAAGCCATAAATCCCAATGGTAGATAAAAATAAAATTGTATTACAATATTTATTTTTAAAATTGTATTGCCTTGTTGTTAAACAAATTAGTATATTCTTTTCTAATGGAGACACACTATATTATTATTATTTTTATTTTCTAATGGAGACACAGTGCATTATGGTTATTCAAGGTGGTGTGGTTTTCTTTGAATAATGGTGATGAGTCAATCTGCATTTTTTGAGATGGTTATTCTCACTATTAGAATTTGACAACTGAATTATGATAGATTTTCTAGCCTTGTATATTAAAAAACTAAAACTTATATGATTAAAAATTATAATGAAGTGAAAAAAATAATAATGACATTACATTATTTATTTATTTATTTATAAAAATGCATAAAAATGCAAAGAAGTAGAGGGAGAGGGAGTCGATTTTTACGAACATATATTGTTGGACAGTGCCCGTTTATATGGCCACGTCTGTACGTCGGTTCACCATATGATCACGGATTCCACGTAGCGGGCACGTGCAGCCGGTCCTTCTGGTCTATAACCTTTCCTGCAGGTCGTCTCCCGCCATATTGTGGAGGCTTCTCAACGAAGCCTCATTTCCTGCTCCGGGTCTGGTTGCTGTGTGTTTTGGTCTCCGTTCCTTGCGTGAAATTTCTCCGATGTCTGATGCCTCCGCCACCACCGTCCGCGCGCTCCATCCGTTGTTATGGCACCCGTGCTCTCCTGGCTCGAGCTCCCCTGGTCCTGGTTCGGCCGCGACAGCATTCAAATTGTTAGTGGTTTATGCTCTGTGGTTGTTCACACTGGGTTGTGTGTTCGTTCAACCTCGGCTCTGTGGTAGTTTAACCTCGGCGCTGTGGTGGTTATACCTCGGCGCTAAGTGGTTATACCTCGGCTCTTTGGTGGCTATGCTCGGCTCTGTTTTGTCATACCTCGACCCTGTGGTGGTTTTACCTTCGCCCTTTCGTGGTTTTATTTGGCTCTGTAGTGGCTTTACTTGGCTCGGCCCTGTGGTGATTTTAACTAGGCTCTGTGGTGGTTTTTCTCGGCTCTGTGGTGGTGGTGGTGGTCATACCTCGGCTCCATGGTGGACATACCTCGGCTCTGTGGTTCGGCGCTGCGTGTTTTACAGGTCTGTATGCTCCGAATTTTTTTTTCAGGTGCGTTTTTCAGCTCTGGATGCTTTGAATTGTGCTTTCAGGTGCGTTAGTCTGTTAGTTTTAAGTGTGTTTGCAATTTTTTTTAATGTTGGTGCTCTGTGAATGATTGTGTTTTTTATTTCTTTGAGGGTCAGTGCAGAAGCCAAGGACAATGCAGTTGGCTGGCAAGGCAAGGAGGAAGGCCAGGAGGGAGAGGAATTGGATGAGAGGAGTTTTAAGGTAGGACTTTGTCCTACCAGTGATATGTATGTGTTTGTAAACACATTTAACCTTAAGGAGATGTTCTCTGTTGAGCTTCTTTACTGTTTTACTGTGGTTTTACTGTGCTTTACTGTGGTTTTACTATGTTTTACTGTGGTTTAGGGTTTTATTGTGGTTTTACTGTGTTTAGGGTTTAGGGTTGTAATTGGAAAATTGAGAGGTTTACTGTGGTTTACTGAGGTTTGAGAGGAATTTTTCCAGTTGCTGTAATGTCAATATCACACAATTTTACTGTGTTTTACTGTGGTTTACTGTGGTTTAGGGTTTTACTATGGTTTTACTGTGTTTAGGGTTGTAATTGGAAAATCGAGAGGTTTACTGTGGTTTACTGAGGTTTGAGAGGAATTTTTTCAGTTGCTGTAATGTCAATATCACATAATTTTACTGTGGTTTACTGTGATTTAGGGTTTTACTATGGTTTCACTGTGTTTAGGGTTTAGGGTTGTAATTGGAAAATCAAGAGGTTTACTGTGGTTTACTGAGGTTTGAGAGTAATTTTTCCAGTTGATGTAATGTCAATATCACATAATTTTACTGTGTTTTACTGTGGTTTAGGGTTTTACTATGGTTTTACTGTGTTTAGGGTTGTAATTGGAAAATCGAGAGGTTTACTGTGGTTTACTGAGGTTTGAGAGGAATTTTTTCAGTTGCTGTAATGTCAATATCACATAATTTTACTGTGGTTTACTGTGATTTAGGGTTTTACTATGGTTTCACTGTGTTTAGGGTTTAGGGTTGTAATTGGAAAATCAAGAGGTTTACTGTGGTTTACTGAGGTTTGAGAGTAATTTTTCCAGTTGATGTAATGTCAATATCACATAATTTTACTGTGTTTTACTGTGGTTTAGGGTTTTACTATGGTTTTATTGTGTTTAGGGTTGTAATTGGAAAATCAAGAGGTTTATTGTGGTTTACTGAGGTTTGAGAGGAATTTTTCCAGTTGCTGTAATGTCAATATCACATAATAATTAAGTGATTGGCTTGCTCAATGAAAGACATATATTTTAGTTTGTTACATGCCACCTGAGTTATAGTGAGTTTGATATGTACCTTAACATATATAGATGTAAAAACTTAGTTTTGATCTCAGACACATCATCCATGAGATGGTTGATTGATATTTTAGCATCTTCCACTGATTTGGCATGCTTGAATTAGGTGAAATTTTGTACTTTCAAAGGAACTTGAAGATCTTGATTAAGAAGCATCAAATATGGTGCATGGAAATAACTGTTGGCATGTAGTTTTGTTTCAGAGTTTTGCTTTTATTCCACAGTTTTTTCTGGT
Source organism: Pinus albicaulis (assembly GCA_034641835.2). Taxonomy (NCBI): domain Eukaryota; kingdom Viridiplantae; phylum Streptophyta; class Pinopsida; order Pinales; family Pinaceae; genus Pinus; species Pinus albicaulis. The sequence continues at coordinate 317,258,257 of CM076570.1, read as the reverse complement.
TAACGATTTGTTGTACTGGAAATAACAACATTGGCTTGGAAAGAAACAACCAAACACCTTATCTAGAAATGAAACCTCCTCAAAGCAGGCCAGGTGTTGTTGCAATCCTCTACCAACTACTTGTATTAGAGGAAGAATATTGATTCTTTCTAAGTTTCTGAAGGAGTCCAGTTAGTTAAAGAATTGTCTATGGATTTTGACAGTCAAATGTCATTATTCACACAAACTTTAGGACTGCTATTTAGAGTAAAACTTGTTTGTCGGTATGAGGATGTCCCTTGTAGAGAGTAAGGTCAGTATGGTCTCATTGCTCTTTTTCAAACATAAAATTGCAAATATTACGTCATGAAATAAAACCCAAGACAAAATTCTACAATCTCGGTCAAGTAACACAAGAAACTAACGATTAAGAATCTAGAATGTTTATAGATGAGAAAACTTACAAGATATTTGTTGGCTACTAATGTCAATGGATATAATCTCTGCATAAAGGAGTGAACTTACATGTCAATTTTCCCTTTGTACTTCTTTCAAATGGTAATTTAAGCTTGAAGGTGTCATGGGCTGAGATCAAAACTGAAGGTTATGATAAAAACTTAAGATGGTAGGTAATGTCAATCATAAAATTCTAAGTGTGACAGTATAGAATGTGTGTTCATAACTTTAATATTGACAGTGTAGCATGTCTCCTCATCACTCAATATTTAATTAATTTTAATGAGAGGAATTGCAACCAATACAATATACATTAACATAACCACTACAGAACTCCACTCTTGTGACCTTTCCAGCGTCCTTTTTTAAAGATGTTGCTTTTCCTATTTTTATCACAGTCCAAATACTGATAGTCATAAGAAACATTAAATCAATCTTTTTATGCAGTATTGCATATTAAGTATGGTATGTTGAGCTTGATAAAAACATTTTAAAGATTTTAAATTAGGATGTGGGTATTTTGGGTACTGCATAATTTAATTTATTTTATTACATCTACTTAACAGGATGCAATGCAAGGCCACTTCATCTCTCATCTTAATTGAATCACTTCAATTCAATAAAAGATGGGCAACGATTTAGTTGCTTTTGTTTAGATTGCACTTGAAAATTATAACGTAGGATTTCAAGAGTTGTATAATACTATTAGTCTTTACTCTTGTCATTGTTGCAATTCTATTTTACACGATTGCTCTTTTGGACTGGTTTATTGTATTTAGATATTTTTTGAATCACTTGACATTTAGATATACTACAATTCATCTCTCATCTTAATTGAATCACTTCAATTCAGTAAAATATGGGCAACGATTTAGTTGCTTTTGTTTAGATTTCACTTGAACATTATAACGTAGGATTTCAAGAGTTGTATAATACTATCAGTCTTTACTCTTGTCATTGTTGCAATTCTATTTTACATGATTGCTCTTTTGGACTGGTTTATTGTATTTAGATATATTTTGAATCACTTGACATTTAGATATATTACAATTCATCTCTCATATTAATTGAATCACTTCAATTTAGTAAAAGATGGGCAACGATTTAGTTTCTTTTGTTTAGATTGCACTTGAACATTATAACGTAGGATTTCAAGAATTGTATAATACTATTAGTCTTTACTCTTGTCATTGTTGCAATTCCATTTTACACGATTTCTCTTTTGGACAGGTTTATTGTATTTAGATATTTTTTGAATCACTTGACATTTAGATATATTACAATTCATCTCTCATCTTAATTGAATCACTTCAATTCAGTAAAAGATGGGCAACGATTTAGTTGCTTTTGTTTACATTGCACTTGTGAATATTATAACGTAGGATTTGAAGAGTTGTATAATACTATTAGTCTTTACTATTGTCATTGTTGCAATTCTATTTTACACGATTGCTCTTTTGGACTGGTTTATTGTATTTAGGTATTTTTTGAATCACTTGACATTTAGATATATTACAATTCATCTCTCATCTTAATTGAATCACTTCAATTCAGTAAGTTTACATTTCACTTGTGAACATTATAACGTAGGATTTGAAGAGTTGTATAATACTATTAGTCTTTACTATTGTCATTGTTGCAATTCTATTTTACACGATTGCTCTTTTGGACTGGTTTATTGTATTTAGATATTTTTTGAATCACTTGACATTTAGATATATTACAATTCATCTCTCATCTTAATTGAATCACTTCAATTCAATTATGAATTCAATTTCTTTGTTCAATTATGAATTCAAAAATCTGATATAGGCTAAGGCTATAACTTCAATTGCTCCCTGTGTTGATCTAACTGATATAGGCTAAGGCTATAATGTCTCGATTAGGAATCAATTGCTCCCCGTGTTGATATACTTGCCCGCCACGTGAAAGGCATGCGAACGGACAACTAATGTACATGACGTGGCCCTCCTTACGTGGCCCTTGGTCCAGTCAGCGCTGAGGTGTTCGGGCACTGACCCCTCTCCCCTATATAATCTCACAATCCTTTAATTATAGTTTTTACTGACAGTCATAAGAAACATTAAATCAATATTTTTATGCAGTATTGCATATTAAGTATGGTATGTTGAGCTTGATAAAAACATTTTAAAGATTTTGAATTAGGATGTGGGTATTCTGGGTACTACATAATTTAATTTATTTTAGGACATCTACTTAACAGGATGCAATGCAAGACCACTTCATCTCTCATCTTAATTGAATCACCTCTGTACAGTGTTCAATTATGAATTCAAAAATCTGATATAGGCTAAGGCTATAACTTCAATTGCTCCCTGTGTTGATCTAATTGATATAGGCTAAGGCTATAATGTCTCGATCAGGAATCAATTGCTTCCCGTGTTGATATACTTGTTATTTAACATGATATTTGGTATCTATTTCTGTTCATCAAAGAGCATGTAATGTTCAAGGGATAGTTTGTTTAGATGCAATCATATTGTTTTGTTAATGATGTTCAATTCAATTATGAATTCAATTTCTTTGTATAACCACCACAGAGCCGAGGTATAACCACCACAGAGCTGAGTATGTTAACCTCCTTTTTATTGAGTGATTTTCACCTCCTTTTTATTGAGTGATTTTGATTGATGAAGTTTGCAATGAATTTTGATGATACTTGTTATTTAACAGGATTAGATGCAATCAAGGGATAGTTTGTTTAGATGCAATCAGATTGTTTTGTTAATGATGTTCAATTCAATTATGAATTCAATTTCTTTGTTCAATTATGAATTCAAAAATATGATATAGGCTAAGGCTATAACTTCAACAGATTAACAAACTTGTAGGATTTAGAAATTGTTTGATATGTAGGAATTATAAATTGTTTGATATATAACTTCATAAAAAATCTGATATAGGCTAAGGCTATAACTTCAACAGATTAACAAACTTGTAGGGTTTAGACACTGTTTTATACATACTAATTTGAAAATGTTTGTAGCTTCCCAAACATCCATGGATGCTATCATTAGCAAACCTATTTGATCCTTACCAAAATCACAGTGTCTTGTAGTTACAAAAATTAAGTCATGGCACCTCTATGCTTGATGGCTTCCATTTCCTGCATTGCCCAAGTATGGTGGACTGCCCAACATTGGATGATTAGGATGTGCCTGAATGTTGGCATATGGTTGACTCCAATTTGCTCCATGTAGCCATGGTGGGACTGGGTAGCCCAAGTGTCCACTTGTGTTACTAACCCCAGCACTAACTGCAGGTGTCATATAAACACAATTAGGATTCAAACCTGCACTGGTAGGGGTATAAGAGGTGGGCCTAACCCCTGCCTGATGGCTAGGGACTTGGATGTTAATCAGGTCTTGAAATGATGGTGTCTGCTCTGCAATGTGGTCCAGCGTGTTAGACATCAACCTATTTGCCTCAAACTGTCTTGAACCATGGTCTTCTCTGCTTGTCACCCCTTGTCCTTTTTCCAACTCTTGCTGAACCTTTCTTGCCTCTCTCTGTTGCCTTGCCAATTGCTTTTGATGTTCCTTATCTTCCCTTGCTTTTTTTCTTTCCAACCTTTCCTTTGCTCGAGCTTCTGCTGTTGCAATCCTTGCAACCCTCTTTTCATTGGCTAACTCCTTCTTTCTCTTTTTAGCTTCCTGAATTTCATTCTTTTTACGTTCAGACTCGAACATTAAATTCATATAATCTTCAGATGTGAGAAATTGTGAACTCCTCCCTAAACGAAGATAATCTGAGGTTGAGTTCCTTGATGAGGCCTTCACTCTCTCTACTGGTAGCTTTAGGAATGCACCAAGTAATCTCTGCTTTTCCAGACCTACCTGCTGGATTTCATCTTCTGGGACAACTGAATGGCCCCCATTGTTGTCTTCTTCAGGTACTTCATGCTGAATAGGCTCCTCTTCTAGTGATCCATTGTCCACAAAATAATGAACAAGTTCGATGTTCAACCCTGATGGTTGTGAAGGCATGTCCATGCTTTCATCCTCATTGGTGGATGTTACATTATTTCCAGTGATATTCATCACGGCCTCTGCCAGCCATGATGGTGCACTTACTTGGATTGGCATGGTCAATTGCTCATTGTCAGCTGCATCAGTGGGTGTCACGGCCTCATTGATATTGTTAGTTGGTTCATCACTGAACTGTGTCTCACTGACATGCTCAGCATCATCACCACCACAGAACAACCCTTCAGAAAGGGACATTATACCTTCAGCAGCAGCTACATCTTCTTGGGCACCAACATGCTCTTCTAAGTTCTTTGCTTCTTGAACTTCCACTTCAAATGCTTGGCTACATGTGGTATCATGCATAAGAGCATCATAATTGAGTGGCCATATACCAGTCCTCCTAAATCTAGCCTTGATATTAGAAGGTGTGAGAGCCCTTTTAAATGCTTTGCTAGCAAGCTCAGCTAGCTCAAACCTCTTTACTTCCACCCCTGGGTTCTTTGCCATCCATGAAGCTCGCTCGACCCTGAAATAGTTCTTGAGAGGCCCAAACACGCTCACATCAAGGGGCTGCAATCTGTGAGTAGTATGAGCCGGCAATGTTAACAGGTCAATGCCCAACTTATTGGCCTCCTCGATTGTCTGCACAGCCATGTGGCTTCCATGGCCATCTAAAATCATCAAGTGCCTGTTTTTAGGCGAGACACCACCCGGTACAGAAGCAGCAAAGTGGCAAAGCCAATTTAGGAATAGTTCCTTTGTCATCCATGCATGTGGATGTGCAGCCATGCATGCCCCTGGTTCACAATTCTGTATATAATTTTTTAGTTGAGTTTTACCTTTAAATAGATAAAATCCTGGTATTGATGAACCAATTGCATTGACACAAGCAAGAATTGTGATCCACTCCCTGCTCTTAGGCAATATCTTAGGCACATTTCTACTCCCTCTCTTGGAAATTACCCACATACCACAATTTCTTCCTGCCTGTGAGCCTGTTTCATCACAGTTCCATATATGGTCTGGGGCATATGAGTGCTGGTCATATGCAACAGAAAGAGTGTTATAGAACTTGGAAACAATTGCAGGGCATAGATTTAAAGCCCGGTCTCTGTCAAGGCCCTCCGCTATACGTAACACAAGGTCTGGATGCCTCTTTTTAAACCCACTCCACCATGACTTACCAGGAAAACCATCTTTAAAGGGGTTTGGCCTCCCTTGACATATTTGAGCTACAGTGGATTTAAGTTGTATAAGCTCTAACCCATGTCCCAATTGGGCCATCTCCTTACACCACTCCACCACCTCATCTTCCTCCTCTTCAGTCATGACTGTAACAGGCCCTCTACGCTTTGTATTAGTCAACCCATTTATCCAATAATGTATGTTTGAGGCAGCAATACCATGTTTTTTTGCTGATTCACGGATTGAATATCCCTTAAACTCGATGTCATCAATTGCAGCAAGCATGTCTTCCTTCGTCCAGCCTCTGATTGCACTGATTTTCTTTGTTGAAATTGCACCTTGTATTGTGGTCGAAGGTGGTTCTGTGGCTGATGGTGGGCTAGGATGATCTGCAACCACGGGGTCCTTTTCAACTACATTACTAGGAGCAATGGGAGCATTGACATCATCATCTGATGAACTGCTCCGTAGTTGGGCCCCCCTTCTCCCTCGCCTCATGTTCCTTATCCGATCTGCAACAGAAACTCTTGGCATGGCTACAACCTGCAATTTCCAACATCGTTAAGAAATTTGATAAGTATTACAGCACAACTGTATAGAGTAAACTATAATTATGTATGAATTCCAAAATTTCTGCTAATAACATGAAATCTTCAGTTGTTTGTTGTGAATTAATTGGCATTGAAGTATTACTTGTCAATTATGTATTACTTGTAATATCAACATGAGAAAGATATGTGATACCTACATGGCTGTTAGCTACATGGACTTGTCTAAAATCAGTAAGTGCCTGTTTTAAAATGGACTTATCTTTGGACATGGACTGTGTGTAGGCGTTCAAGGTTTATGAATCCTTTGTTTTTCTTAGGAAAACCCTCTGCCCGATAGGCACTGTTCCTATGTAGTTAGTAGGTTGTTTTTCTTATAAATTTTGAAGGGCACTGTTCCTATGTAGTTAGTAGGTTGTTGTTCCTATGTAGTTAGCAGGCACTGTTCCTATGTAGTTAGTAGGTTGTTGTTCTTATGTAGTTAGCAGGCACTGTTCCTATGTAGTTAGTAGGTTGCTGTTCTTATAATTTTTGAAAGATTTTACTTAGGATAAAGTCAATATCCAAATCTAGTTAATAAGCACAACAAAAGGAGGAGGCAACTACATTTATATTGTAGGAAACTAGAAATAGCTACATGGACTTGTAATGGCCTGAACGTTGTTAGCTGCATGGACTTGTAATAGCCTGAATGCTGTTAGCTACATGGACTTGTAATAGCCTGAACGCTAACAACTACATTTGCTCCACATAAATTGATGTACTGTTCTTAGGGGACTGTGTGTTGGAACAATTTCTTGAAAGATTTTACTCAATACTGGACTTAAAGGTTTAGAAAAATTCCAACTTGAAATTTGGAGTAGCTAATTAGTAAGCTAGTTTGAACACTCATAGCTTCTTTAATCTACGTGATTTTCTTATAAACATAACTCTCATTACTTACAAAATTAACATAGTTTCTCAACTAAAATAATGATAAAGTACTCAATATCTTGAATAACATTATTCAAGAACAACGAAATACCTGTATGTCTCCAACAACGCTCCAGCAACTGATGAAGAGAGTGAATGTAACACTGTGCACACACTCTGTCTGAAATGTAACACTGAGCACACTCTGTCTGTATGTCTGGAACACCGTCTGAAAAAGATTGTATGTCTGCAAAATGGAAACTCACTGTCTGAAAACTCACTTTCTGAAAACTGTATGTCTGCAAAATGAATGGAACACTGTCTAAAAACTCTGAATGCATGTCAGCAGTAGCTTAAGAGTATAATGAATGCCTCAAATGCAGTAAGAGTTGATGTTTTATAGTTTTATGATCTAGAATTTAATTGGTAGGGAAGATTGGCATGGATTTCCATCTCCCAAATTTAATTGTGTGTTGTGGATTGATTTGTACATGATCCAATGGATGAAAATTTTTCATGGTTGATCCTTGTGCTTTCCTGAATTTAATTCCTGAATTGAATGCTTTCCTGAATTTAATTCCTGTAATTCCAGGGCTGTTGTGTTTAATTCTTGAAATGAAAGGTTGGGTGAACTATTTCCTGAATTGAATGGTGTCATTTAATGTCTTCAATAGGCTGAATGGTTAAACAAACATGTACATATTTCTGACAGACATTTCACCTATTTTTGTGCAGGTGGTACTCAGTCCTTGTGCAGGTGTTACCCAGTTTTTGTCCAGGTGTTATTCAGCAATGAGATGTAGTCCCCCAATGCAAAATTAGTGGGGGACTGTTTGATGGGATAACTGTACTTTTGGATGGGTAGCATTGTAATTTTTTGTAGTGCATTTTGCCTTAAATGGTAATTCATAACTGGAGGTACTTGAGACAATAGGTCTTGTCAACTTGTGATGTTAGACTTGGTGTATGGCAGTTATTGGTCTAGTAAAAAACTGGGCCCATTTTGGACATATTTATATAACTTATATAACTTATTATCAAATATTTATGTGCATATTTTAGTGAGTTTGTAATTTATGTTTGATGGATGTGTGGGACTAGTACTATAACTACTACTGGTCCTTGCACAACAATAAAAGCCTCTCCCCTATAGCAACAATATTCCTATTGCATATTCTTCCATTACCTTTAATGTATATTGCAAAATCTGCTAGTCGTTACCACTTGCAACGTGTACTAGTTGTTACTACTAATTTTATTGCTAACATATTACTAGATTCTTTTCTAGTGGAGACACATAGTGCATCAATTTTATTTCAATACAAAGTAAAATTGTATTGCGATATATGTTTGCGAAGGAATCGCTGGTCATTCTTCACTTGCGCGGGATGGAACCGGTGAAGTTCAACCGACCATCTTCGGAAGGTACCGCTGGATTCCACAAGGCGTGCATGCAGCTGCGTTCAAATTTGAAGCAATGCCGACACGTGTCCGGATTAGGTCTTTTCTGTCGGTCATCAAGAAGGTACGTAAGAAGACGATGAGGACAAAACTTCACCCACCTACATACATAGGAGTAAGCTAATGGCGTTCAAACGTGTTATTAGTTTTTAGTTATATTTGAAAAATGATTATCAATCCACATTTTAATTAAATTGCATGAATTTTTTTGGACGTAGATGTTTTTATTTTTTCTCTCTGTCTCATTATATTGAGATGAACAGTTTACATGTAAACCAGCATAGTTCTACATATTTATGGAATAGAATCTAAGTGGATGTGAAATTAGTTTTCTATATTGGGAGTATATAAAAAGATATAAACAAAAAGAGAAGGAAAACATAGCAATTGAGATCATAGAGTCTTAACAATACAAAAATAAAAATAGAGGAGTAATTGAGACATAGCTTTTAAATAAAAACCAAAGTACAACCTAGATGTCAAAATCATAGAGCAAAAGATCTGTTAAAAAATTGTAATATGAAAAAAGGTTAAGGAAAGTGGATGTGACCCTAGTCCACCACTCGTCCCGCAATTATGTGGGAAAATTTTAAGAAACCATCCTCCAAGAGCAGACTTCTCTTGGATAGAAGATCAACCTCAGAGTTTTGTTTCCGAAAAATGTGGTGTATGGTTGCAGAGTGGAAAGTTTTGAGGAGATCCTCTATCCTTCTACGCTAGTATCTGAATTATGGTGGGTCGAAGGAATTTTGTCCTGTGAAAACTTGCACGATGGTTTGGGAGTCCCCATAACTGTGAAGAGGATCAAGATCCAGTCTCTTGGCAAACCCTAACATGCCCCATAGTGCCAACAACTTCGCCCTAGTATTGGTACCATCCCCCCCACCCCAAGTTAAAGAGAATTTGTCATCCAATGTCATTTACATGACAACACCACATGCACATATACCGTATTGTGTTGCTCCATCAAAAAATCCTGTCGGCATCAAAATAAAGTCCTCCGCATACGATGTGACAGATCTCGATTCAAAGAAGGTCGTGGCGGTAGAGTAGAAAGCCATGATAGGATCTTTGACAAAGTCCAGAAAGGGTGAGCAGTATAACCATACAAAATTACTCAATTTCTAGTTTTCCAAATCTCCCCCATAATAAATAAAGGTATACGAGAATCCATACCCTGACATTTGATAGCCCATTCGAAGCAGTGGAGGATGTAAACAAAATGTTGTGGAGGTATGTGGAAATGAGAGAAAGTGAGATCCCATACCTGGATAGCAAAATGGCAGTTGAGGAATAAATGATCCACAACCTCCCCATTAGAACCACAAAGAGAACAGAGTCTTGGTCCATTAAAACCTTTGTGGCATAAGTTATCCCATGTAGGAATTTTGTTTTGCTAAACAAGCCAGAAAAAGAAAATAATCTTCGATGGAATGCGCATCCCCCATATATGCATGAACCAAGATCGGCCGTGCCCCCCGAAGAGTGAATGAATACATAGATATATGTCTTTCAATATGAGACCCCCCCCCGAGTAGGTCCATCCCAAATAATCTCGTCCACGGTCCGTAGTGGTCACCTTTGGCCCTCCATAAAGCGAGATATAAACAAGTTCCATTCGTACGCAAAATTTCCGATAGTGTGAATTTTTTCAACATCTTTCCATCTCGCCAAAGTTGCCCTCCCAACCATCTATGGCATGACCAAGTATAAAGATACCCCTATGATGTAGTGTTGTGAGAGTTTCCTTAGATAAATGAGGATGTATGCGAGATGCCAAAAATATGATCAAAGCCCGATCATGATTTCATTCCCATGACCAAAATCCCATTTGGTGCGATTGAGCCAGGAAAGCCTGGAACCTTAAGAAAAATTCTCAAAGTATGAATAGATGCGGTGAGTTAATCTTAGGAGATCGAATCAATTTGTAATGTGATTTCCATGTAGATATTTCGCAACAATTATCTCACTCCAAATACATTTTGAAATAGGGCCCTCGAAGAGATTTCATGAGGCGATTGTGTCCAAAACATTGGGTATACATAATACCCCAACCACCAAAATGCTTGGGCATGGAGGGTCTCCCAAGATGCCAAATGATACTTACAACTTGATTCCCCATCAGGCCATAGAAAATGTGACATCTTAGTCCGAATATTAGCAATAATATGGGAAGGAATGACAAATAAATGCATCCAGAATATGGCCATCTGTTGTAACACTGAGGTGATGAGTGTAAGTCTACCCCCAAGTGATAGAAATCTGTTTACCCACAAACAGAGTTTCTGGTCAAAATAAGAGAGGAGCCAATTCTAATCTCCGCTCCGGTATGAGTTCAACTTCAATCTGTATCCAATATAAGAAAAACCATCCCAGAGATGTCTGTGTTGTATCTGAAATAAATTTGAAATATAAGAGAAGACATCCGAGTGTCCATCAGTGTATATAGAAAGGTCTTATGGAAATTGATGAGGAGACCTAAAGCCTCCCCATATCTCTTAAAAATATAGTGAATAGCCTCCCATTTCTCTCCCTCACCTTCCCCAAATGTAAGTATGTCATCAACGAACAGTAGGAGTGTGACACTCCACCCATCATTAAGGGACTAGAAAGAAAATAGACAAGGTATATCGACAGATTCAAACAATATGAATAACGGTGGAAATATCCACCCACAAAATTATTTTTTTAATGTTACACATATTCCAAATATAAGCACTTATGTCTAAAAATTGCTTCATTGTATATCTCCAGCTTTTATATTCACCTCCTCAATCCTTGTTTTTATACATATTCAAATGGATTTCATTTCTTCTCACATAGGAGTTGAAAATATACCATGACATGGAGGAAATATTTACTTCCAAGGAAATGGTCTTGGTGCTTGAATTTCCTAGGGACATTTATAGAAACTCACAATGAATTGGTATTGGAGAGGAATAATGGAAAGAAGTTAATTACCGGGGCAAAAATGTTGAAAACATGAATCTTGAGCAACATGTTATGAATGAAAATGGTCTACCAACATGAATATTAAGCAACATGCTATGAATGAAAATGGTTTGCCACTATAAACATGCTTTGAACATGATGAGCCTTGCCATGACAAGCATTCAAAATTTTAACACATAAGATATGATAGGAATATGCACCAAAACTTAATTTTAAGCATGAGGTCGACTCACTGGTTCATTATCAATATTGTGATGATTCCCTGAATGGGGTGAGTTTATGTCATTAGCTGCTATCAGGTCACATCATTTGCATGCGGAAGCACACACTGGAGAATACGATGGTGATCCCGGGGATCAGTACCCACATCAACACATGTCTGAAATTTAGCCACACGTGGCGACTACACCATCCATAGGCTCAACCATTGGATTGTATGTCAATTCGATTTAAATGAAGGAAATTTGTGTGCGAGAGATTTCAGTTAGACATTCTTTCTGCTTCAATATCCCGACCTTGATGTTGGTTATGGTTTCCCTAAGCATGAATTTGGTCTTTAATGTGGATATTAAACTGTGTGCCAATAAGCACACATGTCTTTCGTTGCTTCTCCACACTTCGAGATGTCTTTTTGGCTTGACCTATCCTCATGGTATAGGTTATTTCTATAAAGATAGGGACCCTGTCCCAGTGTGGCGAATTTTTGACGAGGTTTTCAACTATGGTAACTCCCTCATACCTGTCTTTTTTTGCGGCTCAATAATGATGGTGCACAATGACTTCAGTGAAGGCCATGTGATATTTTTAAGCCATTTGAGTTTTCATGTTTATTGTAAACTCATAGTTTATGGTGAAATTGGTCTTGGTTGTCTAGGTTGGTCTTGTAGGCATCCATGTTTTTCGTCCTTATTTTACATAACATAGTGACAAACCCTTCATTTGAGTTGGCCACCATGTTACCCTCCGTGCCCTTTGAAATCGCCGATTCTATGGGTGCCTCATTCAATTGTCTAGTTCTCGTCTGTGGTGTCTGGTACGCGGGGACATTCTCAATTCAGTTCTAATCGAGTTCTTGTTTGGGTGGTCGATCGATCCTTACACATATTTTACATAGGCCTTGCAAATACATAAAGCCAAAGTCAAGAGGAGGTCTATTTTGGTATCAGTCGGGGAGCATCCATATTGTTTGTGGTTGATGATGTTTTTCTTACGAATTCCCTAATGTTACCCCTTCTTCATTCAGTATGCCATTTCCATTTCCATTCCATTATGTTCATTCCAGGAACCCTCACTCCGCTACCAATTCAGTCACAGGGTTCGATTCTGGGTCACGTATTTGGTGGTTGGTTTTACTTGTTATATTACCCTAGTCTTGTCAGGTTTGGTTATAATACAAGTTGTCATGGCCGTGAGGGTGCTCCAACCTTGTCGAAAGAGAGGTTTTTCTGGAAGTTCCACCTCCCGACGCCAATGCCTCTTTGGATGGAACCCAATGGCATACCACTTTGACTTTGTTCCTCCAAAAGTGAGAAACAAGATCCTTCACTTGGAAGCAAAAGAGTTGGGAGACAAGATATATTTCTCTGATACAGAAATAAGTGGACAAACCTCTAGGTGGACTCTAAATCGTGGAAAATTTTGTAAAATAAGATTTCACTTCTTACATTAAGTTGCATTACACCATCAACTTGAAACACAATTTCATATGGTCATCAGGGAAAAGAAAGTTGATCACTACTAGTTATTTGCACGACAAGAGGAGATTAAAAGGATCCTCCGAGACATAAGATTTAATATAATTGATATAGTTGTCCAACTCACAAGGCTAGAATGACATGTGGTCTCTGACTCCAGCTTTTCTTCTGACACATCCCCACACACCAGCAGTGATCAATGCACTTGTAGAGGATTATACCTAATGCAACTCCAATGCTCTCTCTCCAGTCATTGTATTGGATTAACAATATTTTATGGCACCTGGGTTTTCTTATAGTATATGTTCTTTGTCTATATTTACTATGTTTATATGTCAATCTATATTGTGTGTCTACATTTTTGATTCATTTCCCATCAAGAAATCATGTATGTATTTTTTACCAGGCTACATAGTTTGTGAGCCACTAAGTTTATCCAAGTGTCTTTTTTGGTTAATATTGGATTAGGCCAACATTAATTGTTTAGTACTCTAGTTTAGAGGACCCCTCAGAAATTTTGGTACACCAAAATGTACTAACGATTTTTTTGATAATATAAATATCCTTATATAAATTACATAAAAAAATTAATATTATGATAATATGGGCAAGATAAAATATTTAAGACAAAAAAAGACTAGGTGAATTTGGGATTAATATTGATAAAAAAAATAATAAAATGTATGGACTTCACATGCAATATCAATCATTATTTAAACCATAATATATAGTGAAATTTCACTGCCTTATTCACCATGTCCACCATTTTGCACATTGGAAATAAGAGGGAGGAGACATGCAATGTTAAACATTACCTAAACCATCTTATATGTTGAAAGTTTTGTTTTTGTCATGTTTTTGATGTTTGAGAAACTACTAAAGAACAAATTTGATACAAATCATTATTTAAATCATATTATATTTCAAATATCCAAAGTATCATCTTCCATTTTTTCAATCCCCAATCCAACACCAAACATCCATTCTATCACTCTTGGTTTACATGTGTTAGATTTATTTTTTGCAACAATCTGCTTGCATTCCTTGCAACATAATTTGTGTTCCAATATCTATTGGACACATAAGTTTGCATTAGCAAAGCTCCAATCCAACATAAAATCATCCATTCTATCTCTCTTGTGACCCAGACCCCAATCCAAAACGAAAACATCCATTCCATTTCCCATTTTACATATTATTTCTATCTTGGTTTAGATTTTTTGTTTTTTAATATTATTTTTCTAACACAAAGGTTTTCTCTTCTCTTAAGGAATGTTTAGATAACAAGATGAGCTATGAAGCAGCAAGTCCTTGGTAGCAGAAACTTGCTATGGATCAGTTTGTCTTACATATCAATAACGGAAGTTGAAAACAATTACGTGAAAACTTGTTATGGATCAGCGTGTGTACGAAAGTACTTGAAATTGCAAAGCAAAGAAGAAAAACAAAAAATTAGGTACAATTTATATAGGTACATCAATTTATTTAACTGGTTTCAGGTTACCCTCATTTTTAGATATGCATGAGAGTCCTTAAATTTGAATTTTTTCTATAATGTGATATTAAAATTAAGATGTTTGATTTTATGTTTATTGTGCGGCTCTTATGAATATTTTTAACAGTTTATAATGCTATGGTGATTAATATATTTTCTCTAATATATTAAATGTATAATTGATAATTTTTAATAATAATATTCGATTTAAATTCTAATGAAATTAAAAAATCTTGTATAGCCCTTATCATCTTAAGATTAAAACTTTACGCCTTTAATAAAGTAGTGAATTAATATAAAACTATGATGATGAGATAATTATTGTAAGAATATCATTTGAAAACAAAAAAATCCATGGAAATGTTTTATTTTTATTTTTCAATCCAAAATGTTTACATATATTAAAATATTTTGAAAATAAAGTGAGAGAAGGGATATGAAATATTCAATGTCTTCGAATAAATAAACATCTCGCAAATCTTTTTTCGCTTAATTATAATTAATCTTGGAATTCAATGACCAATTTTTTTTTGCTTAACAAACAACATCTTGAACAACATGAAAGAAATAGAAAACAAGATGTTAAACACATAGAATTCAAAATGGTGAAGAGTAATCCATATATAGTAGATAATGAATCATCTTTACAACATAGTAAAAAACCCTGTGTGGGCTTTTGCAGAATTGGGAATGGAAAATTTCCCTAGGACACAATTTTAACAATGCTTGGAATAGAAGTTAGAGCATCATCTGTAAAGAAACCACCTAGATTTTTATAAAATTTAGATGCGCACGATTGAGGGGACAATAAAAACGAGAAAAGGAGGTTACTACATCTCGATCATAAGGATTTCTACCCCGCCTTGAATTGAAGTAACTACCCGCTCATCTTGCAACTATTGCCTTTCCATTATGAAATAGCTGCCTTGAGTGAATGCACTATTTTGATTTTCTTCCAAATCCCAATGCACTCGTTATACATAATATAGTGGGCATTTGGGCGTATAAATTGTAAGACACATGATATTGGAAGCGAAAATCAAATATTTTAAATATTGATCTCAATGAATGATGTACAATGTGTACATATAAATACATACAAAAAAATCATTGAATCAATTACCGAGTCTTTTTGGACTCTAATAACCACTCACCATAGTACAAACTAAGTCAATCTTTAACCCCAAGAATTAGCTGTCTAACATAAACATAATCATTTTCATATGTTGGGAAGAGATGAACTTATAGTTTGGTTATGCTTTATGCCAGAGCTGAACTTATAGTTTGGTTAGCTTAGATACTTCATGTTGACTATATGATTAACACCTATGAAGGTGTAATTCGAAGGACCTTTTTTGGTGTCTGCTCAAATACGATAGAGAAAATAACGAAGATGAAGAAAATAATAAATAATTCAACAAATATTTTACAGGGCATGTTTCAGACCTAGTCATTTAAACTCGAAATGGAAAATCAAGGAATAGGGAATACCATGTAAAATCCCAGGAAATGGTCACTGAGAAGCATTTTTACATTTGTACTTTCTCTCTCATAATGATAGGCAGATAACCTTGTGCATTGCTTGGAGTGTCTTTGTTGAGCTGCCCCCACTCATAACCTATTGGAGTAAGATTGTATGCAGTTAGGCTTATATGCATGTAAGCTTGCTTATAACATAGCCTTATACCCGAGTTCTTGCTAGAGAGAAAGCGAGCTGGATACTTGAGCTCATGCACACTCTGAAAGACATACAACATGCACGCTCTGAAAAAAGGACAAGGTTGTAGGAGTGAGGTAATCTAAACATGTTAGATTTTTTTTTGCATGGAGGTGTAGGTGGCACCAAGATTTGCATGGCGGAAGACCTTTTTGCATGGCGGTGTAGGTGGCACCAAAATTTGCATGGTGGTGCCATGTATGTGGGAGTTGGGAGAAAATACATTGTATATATGATTATTTTTATTATTTAAAGCAAACATTTAATCCTAACCATCTAGCATTATTTCATTATCAACAAATTGTTCTGCATATGTTTTTTTAAACTAAGTTATTTTACCTTTTTGCCTCAAGAAGAGGCAAAATAAGACAAGGAAAAACATTGTCAATATTTGATACCCTGCGAAAAAGTACACTTAAAATATGTCTCTAAAAAATTTAGGTTTATTGTTTTGTTTTCTGGTTTAATGTTTTATTTCTTATTTAGGGACTAATAAAACGAAGTTGGCCAATTACTATAGTCCCTACTGCCTTATGGAAGGGACTAACAAGACCAAAAAGTGATTACAAGAAATACTTATTAACCCAAAACATAAATTTCATTTGTGTCCTTTTCATATCTCTTGGTTTACATATATTTTCTCGCTTTTGGTTTACATATGAACCTTATATTTTTCTTTAATTTACACATTATATATATATATATATATGTGTGTGTGTGTGTGTGTGTCTCAAAGATTTTTTCATATAATATTTACATATTTTAAATTCAAAACATTATTTTAGATAATAAGGTTTCAAGTTATTACAAAAAATACTCATTATAAAAGTATTATAAAAATGGAGAGGATAACAACATTTCTTCTGATCACTTAAATTCTTGCAACACCTTTAATATATATTACAATATCAACTAATCAATAAAGAATAATAACATTTCTTCCAATCACTTAAATTTTTACATTATTTTTAATATATATTACAATATCAACTAATCAATATTTTTAATGTATATTAATTAATTTTATGCTACCATATCTTTTAAAACACACAAATTTAAATTTATGAACACTCAATTTATTAAAAAAAAAACATCAATTACATTTCTTAAAAATAAAAATAAAAAAATCCATTCTATCTCTCAAGAAATTACATTTCCAAAATCTCTCTGGATATTACATTTCCAAACAAACATCAATTCCATCTCTGGGTTTACATATTCCAAACAAACATCAATTCCATCTTTGGGTTTACATATTGTTTTGTAGAAACATCCATTTCATCTCTTGATCTGCATATTGTTTTGTAGGAAAACTATTTTTCCGTAGTTCTTTATATTGTTTCTAAGACATATATATGTTTTGATCTTACACCACTCTTATGCAAGAAGTCCTGAAATCATTACAGAACAAACATAATAATATAATAAAAAAAAATCCATTTCATCTTTCTCTAGAATATATTCTTTATTTTTTTTTAATATGTGACCGGAAACAAAAACAAACATCAATCCATTTTTCAATATATATATGATTATACATGTTTTGACTTTAGAAAGACTTTAAACAACAAAACTAGACCACATGTTTTTTATCCACACTATTGGTATAAAATTTATAAAATATAAATATGTTTTTATTTTAGATAAACTATAATTACACAACAAGATTCAAAACCACTCCAACAAATACTTATTATATACTCCGCTTATTCATTTCATTTCTATTGTTTTAGATATTCTTCATATTCTTATACTTTTTTCTGGGTTTACATAGTTCTTTCAATAATAAATTTTACATTTTCCCCGGAGATTTACATGTTCTTTTAATCTCTTTATAGTGTTTTTTCTAAAATATAAATGGTTTGATATTAGAGCGTATGTTTTTTACATATATTTTTATATTATCTTTTTAAATTATATATCTTTAGAGAGTTTGTTGAGACATTTAGATTCTATCTTTTTATAAAAAAATATTTAATAGATAAGAAATACTTACCATATGGAAGAAAAAAACATTTTTTATTCATTATAAGGATGGAAAAATGAACGCATTTTAAGTAAGAAGGAAAATAATATTTCTTTCATAACAATACATTTTTTAAAGGTAAAGTCTAGATTTTTTATGATTAAAATGACATACATAGAAAAATATATAGAAAAATATTATAGACTAGTAGAGAAAACCAAAGTAGTAGCATAGGTTTTGAGTTTTTCTATTGAATGTTCTATGAATAACTATTTTGTCTTTCAAACTTAAATTATAAGTAGAAAATAATAGAAAACCTAAACTAATGAACATAAACATAACTACTCTAGAAACTATGTTTTTCATAAGAGAATTGGCTCGCTTGATCATCATTTAGGAGGGGAGTCACCGAGATAAGTGGCTACTTCTCATCGTCATTACCCCAAGAGGAGAAGTCATAGTTCACCAATTTCGTGGCTAGTCTTGAGACTTTCTTGCTAAGCATGTCAAATTTGTCCATGATTTCAGCCATCCAAATTAAGGTTCCCTGTTCAGTGTCACCTCGGTTTGTAAGCACTCCCCCATGGGAATTTAATATGCCAATATAGGTTGATCGTCTGCATATAAGGTGAGTAGCACACCCTAGTAGAGTTTCCCACATTATGAATCCATTCACTAATTTCTCTATTAACTTTTCGTTGAAAGATAAACCTTCTACTATGTCACATCGTGTCTTCCATTTTAGAGATTGCTCACTAAACCACTTCACGGATGATTTTTTTGTATCTAATGATTGTTGTTCGGGTAGGTTTTTGGGCTTAGAATAAATCTATAAAGGGAGCAGGAGAGTTGTAGGTACCTAATTTCCCTCTTCTCCCTCCACATTATAAGGAGGAAAGATGAAGTCTCGCCATGTAGTTGAGAAACTAGGGAAGTCTAACCCTAAAAATGGATTACAGGGACAAAGGGGATAAGCATAAACCAAAACAAAAAAGAGGGGTATTTAGGTAGGAGTAGGAGTGAAACTAGAAGGGAAGACCACATAAGGGAGAGTTAGACACAAGAGGACAGAGAGGATGAAAACCAAGAGTCGCGATCCTAGAGATTGAGGCTAAGAAGGAAAGGAAAATACTTAATGGCCTATAGTAGATTAGAGTAAACCATAATACAATAAACTAATCTAGGATTAAGAGTACTAGGGAAAAAATGAATAATACCACAATTCTTGAAGAACAAAAATCACAAAGTATCCACAAGTAAGGAGAAGTTCAAGATAGAGATGAAAATTATTGCTAATCTAATACTTCTCTAAGTTTGTAATGAATGAGAATTCATGTGGTCTTAGTTGACTAGTTTTTAGTCCAAGACTATTGCCACTGCTGCATGCAATGCTATCTCCATCCCTAGATTAGCATCTCTCTTTCTGTCTTGTACCCTCATTGTCTCCAATAATAGTATGCCTATAAAAGCCAAAAAATTACACAGGAACCAAGTGTTTTAAGTGCAATAACCAACTATATAAACATCAAGCTTCCCTCTCTTCGCTCATGGTATGATCATATAATCGTCACTTAGTGGCTCATGATCACAGAGTATAGGATGTACTGTACTTCTCTAGACTCCCATACAACTAATTGGACATCATCTCGAACCTCTCATACAAACGAACGAAATTGAATTGCAATCCCAAATGAACCTTAATCCATGCAAAATATCATTTTATGGAAATAGATGTACCTTAATCAATGAAAAGTGCCATTTGGTAGCCACTCCACCTCCTAATAAATAATACTACTTTAAGTTTGGAATGTGCAAAACTGAGGGAGCAAAAAAACTAAAATGTAAAAAACATAACAGAAAATCCAAAACTTACACCCAATTAAATAAATAATACAAACTTAATTTAAGAGGCACTCAATTCAAGTTATAAAAACTACCCCTCCTAATAAACACCCACCTATACTGTCCATCCTTATAAGCATCAACCTTTGATCCATCAATGTAAAAGATAGTAACATTTTTTCCAACCATACATACTAAATTTTTCTACATTACTTAAATAATTTGGAGATTACACTCTCTTACTGGTCTATTCTTTGTTTACTATTAGTGTATTACGCTATAACTATTACAGTGTAACCTCTATTTATCAATTACACTGTCAACTAATTTAATACGCTGTAACTTATTTTCATTGATAAAAAAAAATGTTTTTTCTTTAGGGTATTGAGATGTAATCTTTTTTATGGACAAAAAAATATATATCATATGTATTAAACATATGAAGAGATTTTTGTAATCTCTTTCATTGATAAATAAATATATATCTAGTCTATTAAATATGAGTTTTTTCTTTCTCAAATTTTTCTTTTTCTATAGAGAAAGATTATGTTTTTATCTTCAATTTTTTTGGTTTTTTTTTAAAGAAAACATAATACTTCAACTGCTTCAATTTTTAATTTTTAAAATTGTAACGTGATAATTTTCTTACACACCGTACAGCAAGTGCATTTTTTAATTAATTATATATATATATATATATATATATATATATATATATATATATATATACACACGAGTACATCATTTTTATTAGTAGATTCTTACACAATACATCAATTGCATCCATGTTTTTTCTTTATTTAAATTGTATTGCGATGTCTACGAGTGTATCAATTTTATTAGTATATCCTTTTTGGTAGATTTTTTTCTAATGGAGAGATAATGGAGAAATACAGTGCATCAATTTAAAATAAAATTGTATTCCTATGTCTATCAAACAAATCATTAAATTCTTTTTTAATGGAGAAGTTATCAAATAAATTAGTAGATTATTTTTTAATGGAGACACAATACGTCTTTTTTTAATGGAGAAGTTATCAAATAAATTAGTAAATTATTTTTTAATAGAGACACAATACGTTAATTAAAATACAAATAAATATTATTGCCAGACACAAACATAAAATGAAAACACATATTATTACAATAGTTATTTAAAATAAAATTGTTATGGTACTGGTCACGACCAACCCGCTAGCTTTAGAATTAATGTGAAATCTATGGAAATAAAAAAAACATTTTTCAAATAAAAAGATTAGGACCAACAACTAGCTATAGAATTAATGTGAAATTTAAAAGAAATAAAATTAAAATAAATATAAAACAAATTAAAATATTTTTCAAATAAAATATACATTTTTTTTTGTGATTATAGATTTTGCAATTTTTAATTTTTTTATAAACTACCTTTTTAGATATAAACTAAAACAATTTATTATATTATATTATAAACAAAAATAATAACATGCTTAACCTATCATTATTATAACTCTATTATAATTTTCAATATAATAAGAATGTTGTTAGTAGAGTATAATTATAAACATAAATAATGACATGTTTAAACTATCATTATTATAACTTAACATTATTATAACTTCCCATATAATATATAGTAGGAAATGTTGTTGTCAGAATATAATTTCAACAATGACTTTTAACTAAAAAATAAAATTCATTTTTCCAATATGAACATAATTTTTCCTATTAAAATCCAAGATTAAAATCCTAATTGTAACAATGACTTCTAATTAAAAATTAAAATTCATTTTTCCAATATGAACACAATTTTTCCTATTAAAATATAAGATTAAAATCCTAATTGTAACAATGAAGACGCATACAATTACCTCACCCCAGCCCAGCCCAGCCCACCCCTCCCCTAAGTATTTTAGAATCTAAGTAACTTCTTTCTACTCCTACTAATTGGAAGTGTTAATATATCTCTTTTATATCTCTTCCACTCCCACCCCCAACTATTTAATATTTTAGAATCTAAGTAACTTATTTCTACTCCAACTAATTTGAAGTGTTAATATATATTTTTTATATCTCTTCTACCCCCACCTCCAAATATTTTAGAATGGAAGCAACTTTTTTACTCCAAATGTTTTAGAATCTAAGTAACTTCTTTCTACTCCAACTAATTTGAAGTGTTAATATATCTCTTTTATATCTCTTCCACCCCCACCCCTACCCCCACCCCAAGTATTTTAAAATGGAAGCAACTTCTTTTACTCCAATTATGTCTTTTATATCTCGTTTACTTTTAAAAGAAGAATCACCTATCTTATAATCTATCCTAAGCAAAGAACAATTCACCAATTCACCTAGTTTTATATATTTATTTATATCCTAGTATTATATATTTATTTATATCTATTTTCAAAATAATGTGATCAAATATATTTATTTTCAAAATAAAATAATATGATAAATATTTTTATTTTCAAAATAATGTGATCAAATATATTTATTAAAATATATTTGTTATATATTTATTTATATCTATTTTCAAAATAAAATAATGCTATCCATTCAAATTAAATAATGTGATAAAAATATTTATTAAAACATATTTGTTATATATTTATTTATATCTATTTTCAAAATAAAATAATGTTATCAACATATATTTGTTATATATTTATTTATATCTATTTTCAAAATAAAATAATGTTATCAACATAAATATATTTGTTATATATTTATTTATATTTATTTTCAAAATAAAACAATTTTATCAATATAAATATATTTGTTATATATTTATTTTCAAAATAAAATAATGTGATCAAATATATTTATTATATATTTTCAAAATAATGTGATGAAATATATTTATTCTCAAAATAATGTGATAAATATATCTATTTATTAAATGGTAGCTAGCTATAGAAATTAATGTGAAATCCTTAGTTATGACACGAGGGAACAATTCACCAAACTATCTTATCCTAAACAAAGAACAATCCTAAACAAATAACAATAAGAAAAACAATTGGAGGGAACAATTCACCAAACAATCCTATCCTAAACAAAGAACACTTGCGACATGAGAACAAACTATCCTATCCTAAACAAAGAACATCTGCGACAAAAATCACGATACGAGAACAATTCACCAAACTATCATATCCTAAAGAAAAAAAAATTGCGACAACAATTGCGACCAAGAAAAATTCATCGAACTATCCTATCTTAAACAAAATCCTACCTTAAACAAAGAAGAATCAATTGCGACAAGAGAACAATTCACTGAAATATCCTATCTTAAATAAAATCCTATCTTAAACAAAGAAGAATTGTTATTTTCTTAAACAAAATCCTATCTTAAACAAAGAATAATTGTGACAAAGAACAATTGTGACACGATGAGAACAATTCACCAAACTATCCTATCTTATCCTAAACAAAAGAACAATTCACCTATCCTAGTGTTATTCACTAAACTATCCTATCCTATCCTATCCTAAACAAAGAATCTATTTATTATATAATGTGATCAAATATATCTACAAAGAATCTATTTATTATATAATGTGATCAAATATATCTACAAAGAATCTATTTATTATATAATGTGATAAAATAGATCAATTTACCGAACTATCCTATCTTAAAAAAAATCCTATTTTAAAGAAAGAAGAATTGTGACAAAGAACAATTATGACATGATGATGTAGTCGTAACTGCATTTTAATGAAAATACTCGTGGACAGTGGGTTAGGACCCAGATAAACTCCTTTATATGTAGCGGATACAAATAACAAAGTTAAATACATACATATGCACGTGAAATCAACAATGAAATTTCATAACATATATAAACCATACAATAACCCAAACTAATGTAGAAACCCAAACCAATGTGAATACATGGGTTTCTTCCTAGAGGGTCCCACAACAACTCCAACCAATCAACGGTGATCACATTTTGTGAACTTTACAACGTAGCTTAAGACTTAAGCATTATTTCTCGTGGGATTCGATGTTGCGCAGATTCAACACGTGTCCCTCACTTCACATTGCAAATATTTTAATTTCCTGTGCGATGGTCCTTAATGTGAACTCTTAAATTTTTCGATTTGCGAAATCGCCGCAACGCGCTTTCAATTTCCTCTGTCAATCCTTAAAATTTTGACTCTGTGATTCAATCCTCGCCGTCGATCCCTCCTTAGGAATTCTTCTAAGTATTATGTTCTTTAGCCGATTTCTACTCTATCAACTGTCGCTTCTCTGCATTACTGATTCCTCCACGCTACTCTTCTGTTATCCTTCCGAGTTTGTTCAGAATTCTTCAACGTTATCTCTCCTGAGCTTTGTGCGGTCTGCAAACACGTGGACTCCCTCCCGAGCTTGTTCTTATTCTCGTCATCCCTCGATCTCTGCCATAGATTTGTCTATGCGAAGTTCATAGGAACTTCATCCTCTCACTCAGTCTATATACTCATTAACAGAAATAACAAATAAATGCAAGACACTGGATAATAAAACATAAATGCAAGACTTGATTTCGACAAGGAAATAAAAAAAAACGGGCTAAAACAGAGAGATCGATCCAAATACCAAAAAACTTGGAATTAATTTAGAAATGAAAATACACAGAACTGAGCCCTAGGATGGCTGGTTTTTACATTTGTTCCTGCTATCCATTCAAACCTCTCTCACACCTATTTCCCTCTCATTCTCTCTTTTTCTCTATGGATCGCAGAACCCCACAATGTTGGATTTGGTTTTGTTTTATGCCTTTCCCAAAATCCCCATATGGTTGAGAAAATTTTATTCAGTTTTAGAAGATTTTCTTCAACTAAATACCTAACTAATCCTATTCTAACTATTCTTTTAACCTACAGATTACAATGGCTATGTTAGCCCAAATTCACTTTAAACAAAATACTTTAAAACTAAAGTGTTCAAATGATTAGGACTGCTAGTCCTCTTCCCAAGCCACAAGATGTGACCAACTTGTCACATTACTGACTCTACCTTAATGCTCCTACATCAGACTCCCGAGGTAAAAGAATTCATGACCTCCTGGTCATGTGTCTTCACTGCTTGAATCTTCTAGGATCCCAAATTATGTTTTGCTACTATCCATAAGCTGCATTGTCTTCACCATTCTTTAGTTGTAATCTTCCAAGCTTCCATAATTTGTACTGTAGTGCTCCACTGCTTCCACCTTCACTGTTCTTCACTTTCCAAACAATTCCACAGTGGACTGTTTTCTTCATTTTGATGTAACTCTTCTTAGGTATTTGCATTAAATCCCATAGTTCATATATGGTTTCTTGCAATCCAATATTTCCATTCCTCTTCCAACACATTCTACTACAATCTGTCCCAGATATTGCTCTAAATATTACTCTAGACATTGCTTCCACCCAAAATTCCTGAATATCTTTGAAGATATCTCCCTCTGCAACATTCCTCTACTTTTCCTTGTTTGCAAATTTACTGTCAAAAGGTAAATTTCCTTCTAATTCTCTGCCTGCAGTAATATATTTATTCACTCTTTCCTTTATACTAGTTAACACAATTAAGTTTTGGAAACTAGTATCTATCTCTGTTTCAACTACAGTTTGAACCGGTTCCATCATTTTTTCTATAATATCTTTCTTTTGCTTAAATTATTTCAACAAGCAACTCAACCATTCATAAATTACTTGATTCCCTTCAAGCACCTCTTCAGTAAGTTGTATTATAGTTTCAACATAACTCTCTTCCTCTTCCTTGACAACACTCCATTGTTGTCCTTCTGCTTCTTAACTAGTATTAATAGTCAATTTAGTCGTTTCCACTTCTAGGACTGACTTTCCTTTAGCTTGAGACATAACTACCTTACTTTCATCTTTATAGCTTTCTTCTTCCTTGTTACTAAGCAAACCTCTTTGTGACACTGCTTCTTCATCTTTAATCAGAATAAAATTACGATTCTCTATTTCTATGACAGTCCTAAATGTCTGTCCAAAAATCTTCCTTTGGCTATTTAATCAAGCCAATTCCTCTTTGTCCTCATCAAGAACAAGTTTCATCTCATGAGAAATCACTACTTCATCTCCATTAAAGTTATTCCCTTCATTAAATAAGGAACTTATGAATTCCTTCTGCCGCAACAACTCAACTTGGTCTTCATCAGAAAGGCACTCTTCATCATAACTTGCTTGAAAATTTTCTTCTTATTTATGTTTTTCTAGATAAAATTCAGATTTACTTGAGACAATTCCAAGAGATGGGCTGTCTTCTACACAACCTGCAAACACATTCAAATTGTCACCATTAAAATCACAAGACCCAGTAGTCTTATTTGATAACTCAATCACCAAATATTTCTCTTGCTGTTATAAGTCTCTTTTAGGACTTAGAAAGTATTCACTGGTCTTCTTTTCAACTTTCTCAAGCATAAAATATGAATGCTTGATATCATATTTTGCCTCTTTCTATTCTTGGCCATCATCATAAGCCAAGTCCTCCTTGTTTTTAGCTTTCATAGTAGGCTGGAAATCATTGCCTTCACTTAGCTATGCATTTGCATGCATATGAGACTTAGCTGTCTCATTTTCTTCTTGAACAAAATTCAGATTTTGTCCTACCCCTTCATCCTTTATGACAACATCAGAAAATTATCTTTCTTTACCTATTTCACTTGCAAACATACAATAATCATTTGTTTCAAAACCATAAGGATCCATAGCCTCTCTTGTTGTCTCAAACATCAACTCTTTTTGCTAGTTCCCATCCTTCCAAGGATCCATGAAACCATCAGCTAGTCTCATCTCTTCATCTTCATTACTATTATCACCAAGAATAGACCCTTGCTCAGGTTCACATAAGTAAACCTCTTACTCAACACACATCCTATGTTGTAACTCAGCTTCTCTGAGTTCTTCTTCTAGCTGAATTCTTGTGTTAGATCTCAGCCTACTCTGTAACTAACTCCACTTGGCTCTTTTCTTCTGCAGAACCCAATCGTACCTTTGGTGTTCCATATTCCATTGTATGAATTCTCTCAACACTTCTAGTTGCACTTTTATCTTAGCCAATTCTCTATCAAGTTTATCCTTATTGAATCTTTCATAATCTCCCTTAGAACCTTTACTATGACCATCAGTAGCCATAGTCTTCTTTCCTTTATGAAATCCTTTTTTTTCATCATGTACTACAAAAAATCCATCTATACAAGCTGACTCCACCAACCTGTCTGTAGATTCCACACCAAGATTTTCCATGCTTAGTATTTTACTGGCATCTCTGCTGACTTCTTTCTTTTGATTGTGATTCCTCTTTGAACCTTACAGATAACCATCAATGGTCATCTCTTCTTCTTCCATTTGTGGAATCATTCTGATCCACCTTCTGAGTTGCATCAAACCTCTTTCATAGTTGAAACAAGTGTAGTACTTGTCTCCAGTCCCAAGTCATCTCTTGGGGACTCTTCTTCTTCTTGACTCTTCAAACATAACCTTTCCTTTCATACTCCGCTTCTCTGAGTAATGCTTCTTCTTCTTGAGCATTCAACCTTTCCCTCTTCATCTGCAGCCCATGCCATTTCAATTTCTTCCTCATAATTTATCCACACCTATGGTCTTCATCACTCCTCCATATCAATTCCATCAATAGATCAAGATGGGTTCTCATCTCAGATATTTCTCTCTTACATTTTTCATTAGTCATATGCTTCCATATGCCATTTGTCTTGGAATCTTCCTTCTTCACTTTGTGGTTGCCTCTTAAACCTCTGATATGACTTTCAATAGTCATCTTCTTGAGTTCTTTCACCCTTTATGAGCTGCACTAGCCCCAATAGTAACAGTTCCTCCTGCTACAACTTACCTCACCAAACTTTCTCTGTGCTTGGTCTTTTAGAAAGTACATTTCTTCAATCTAGAACCCTCCTTGAGAACTCCTCTATGCTCCTTCTAGGCTCACCCTCATAACTCATCTACACTTGAGAACACTACTATCCTCTTATATTTCAACCTCAGCTGAAATTTTAGGTTTTGACCACACTTCTTTTTCCTCCTAGAAACCCTTGCTAGTTTCCTTCATCACTGCCCTTAAAGGCTGTAATATTCTTGCTGAGATGTTTTCACTCCTGCTGCTACTTATGCTCCTCTTCTAAGTGTGAGCATATACTTGTTAGTTCTATAATCCAAATAAACTGAAACAAAACATTATTACCTTATTTTTTGTGCTACTACTTCATCCATGCTCTTGTATCTCTTATTGATCAAGAGATCATGTCCATTGCTAAAAAATGCTAAAAAATTAAAGTGCTCAAAAGTGTTTTCAACCTGAGTGATTGGAAAGCTCTCGTCGCTGCGATTTTGGCTCCATGAATGGTTCGCAAAATAGAGGTTGTATGAAGAAGTTATGAAGGTTTGAAAAGCCTAGTAAACTCCAAAAAAATGACTTTGACCCAGTTTGACTTAGAATGAAAAATATCTAAATTTCTAAATATATATATATATATATATATATATATATATATATATTGAAAATATTTTTTATGATATAGTTTTTCGGGCCAATGAGCGAGTGCCATGTGGCTAGCCCGAAGGCTGCCACGTGGACCCAGGCCAGAGGTTGAAAGGTTGTTGTAAAAGTTTTTGGAGACCAAGGGGATCTACCACGGGGCCTCTCATAGTGGGTGCACACGTCTTACCATCGCTGCACGTAGGTGTTTCTTAACCCAAAGGGTCACAAAACATATTTGAATTTTCATTTTTATTTCACCGGCGGAAAAAGGGGTCCAACCCCCACTCCACGAGACCAGGCGCATGAACCAAAGGCTTAGAAATTTCAATAGTTTGCGATAATGGTTGGGTCCGACAGTTAAGGGCCATGTGACGAACACTCCCCAAAATATTTAAAGTTATGATTATCAATGCGGTTAACTCGGTGCAGAGCAATTCCAACTGTTTCAAAGCAGAGTTGGCATGTGACCACTCCCACACTCACATTTAATGTTAACTACAGACCGCCTGCCTATTTTGGAGCGTGCCCCCAAATTTGGGGTAAATTATTAATTTAACTGTAGTTAACTGACAGTCTCCACATTTAGTGGAGCTTTTCTAGTTGTCATTGGGAAAAATGCATTGGGAGGTCAATTTTTGACCAATTTTGGTGAAACAAGAGTCTACCCAGATTAATTTTGACATTATGAACTCATTGGAATAGGTTTCAGAACCATCAAAGGTCATTTCATGTAGGTTTTTCTTTAGGAGAGGTCAAGGAGCCACTAGGGCCACTAGGGTGTTTTCAGTGTATTGAGCATCCATTCTCTGTTTTCTGCAAATGAATAGTCATTCCTGAATAATTCAAGCATTCTGAAGCTGTTTTTACAGAGAGAACAACCATTTGAGGCTTTTTATCACATTTGTTAGGTTCCCTTGATTTGTTAGATTGGTGAGATCAAATGCATAGGGTAACATCAGACCAGTCTTTGGAGTCCTAGGACCTAGCCTTCCTGGACTCAGAGAGGGCTCTCTCTATTTGTGGAAAGGATGTGAACTTGTTTGCTTTTAGGGTTTTATTTTAGGTTATTTTTTAATTGTAGGGTTTGTTTGTTTGTTTTGGTTGGGTAGATGATCAAGTAGAATAGATAGAGTGAGGAATCTTCAAGTCATTGGGCTATGTGGTCAATAAAATTCATGGAAAGTTTCAACAATAAATCAGGGTGGATCACAGGGAAAATCTAGCATGGTCAGATGGATCTTCCAGGTTTTTGTGAAGTGAAATGAACATCAAGTTTGTGAACAAAGTAGTGAAAAGGGCAATTAAGAATCCTTTTTCATGTACTTAAAATAAGAAGGGACTTCAATACTATTTAGCATAAAGAAGTAATCAAATAGATAGGGCACACCAATAAATCTTTGATTCAACTTAAGCATATAAACATTTTAGATGTACAATCCAATGAAATATAGAAGGTGAGAAACTCATTTAACTTCTAGTGATTTCACCATCAAGGTTAGAAAACATTCAAGATACACATATAGCTTTAATAAAAGAAGAGGGAATGCCTAAACATCATTGATCATAGCTATGAAGATCTCCAAAACAATTATTCAAGCATGGAAAAAAGGTATGATCGAAACATAACGTCTTTGGCAAACCTAATTAATGGTACTTTGGAGAGAGACTTCAAGAACAATATTTAGTGACATCAAACAAGCAAGGCTAACCATAAATCATCCTTGATACCTACTGTATTAAACCATTAATGAAATAAACAAGCTTAGGGGGTCTAGAGAGCAATCAAGAATTCTCTAAAATGTCCTAGCAGAGGAAAACATAGAGGCAATGAAGAACAAACAGAGCTAAGGTGCCTTTGAAAACATTGCTTAGTCTAAAACCTTTGTCCTACTGCAGTTTAGAAGGATGAAACATAATGATACATGAAAAAACAATAACTTAATAGAGGCACATCACCATTGACCAAGCTCAGGGATCCTGCAAGCAACCTTCTCCATCATCAATCAAGACAAGCCATTCTCAAACTCCACAACACCAATTTCTTCTCCAATCTCCAAAAAACTACGTATTGCTCCAAATATTCATCAAATTCCAACCTTTTACAATGAGGCCCTCATGCTATATTTATCTAGAAAAGGAGGGAAAAAACCCTTACTAGGGTTTGAAAATGTCAAAATCATCTATAAATTCCATTTATGCCCAAGAGACCATGCAAGGCCCAAGGCACAAAATATCTCATGAAATAACTGCCAAAATAACTCCTAGCACCTAATTTTGGATTGATTTGCCTCACAAAATATTAAAATATCAATTTTCAATTAATGAGTGTCTTTTGTTGACTTTTGGCCTAAAATGCACAGTGAGGTCTCAACGCACAGCACCTTCCTGGGCAGAAAATAGGTCCACTTGCAGCCAAGTTTTGGTGACCTTCCCAATGTCAGAATTTTCTCCATGATGGCCCGTTGGAAATTTGGATGAGTCTACTTTCCAAATATACCCTTGGTTTCTTTATTTAGCTCCATTAACCTTTCCAAAAGGAAATTTTTTGAAAACTGCTCTAGTCGCAGCACTAAGTCTGTAAACGAGGCAGAAAGGTGAAAAATGAGGTGTTTTTTGGCCTTTTGAGGGGCAAAAAATGCTCCAAATGCTCTAAAACTCGATGAGCATACTGTAATAGACACGAGGATTCCAAAAATTATGAGTTTTCCCTCTGAAGATGCCTAATATGAAAGCGCAGCGCCAGGGGTGCTGCGCTTAGAGGCCTCCAAATTCACAAAAAACCAAAATTTGTCAAAAATTCCTCAAAATTGGTGGATGTATCCCTCATGGGGTTTGAGAGACTTGTAGATAATATTGTGGAAAGATTCCATAGTTACATTGGCCGTTTGCCTCTTTTAGTGCTTGGATCTTGGTTTGGGCTTTCTTGAGTTTAGCCCTTGCAACTTGGTTCCTTCAAGCATAATGCTTGTTCATCTTCCTTTGGAGACCAAGATCATGATTTGATTTCTTCAATTTAGCCTCCAAGTGTATGTTGGCTATTTCCAACCAAGGCTCCTGATCATGTGCTATCTCCATGGCCAACTGCTCATTTAGAGGGAGCTGCTCTACTAAGGCTGATTCTTGTTCTCTTTGTTGTGCCAATGCCTTCCTCAACCCCATGGTTCTAGGTCTCCTCCTAGACTTCCCTTCTTCATCCTCACTCTTCTCATAGGTGCCCATGAAATATTATAAATTTACCTGTGCCCTTTAGGCTTCTTTTCAGGCCCTGATGGCTTTAGCCTCATAAATAGAAATTTGTGCTCCTAGCTGCCTGTTCTCCATCTCAAGGGCAACATTCACACTCTTGGCCCTATTCATATTTTCTTGAAGGTATTCAATAAGGGCATTTTTGTTATGGATGAGAAAGTTTGAGATCCTTTCTTCATTCTCCTCATCACTATCAATTTGAATGATTTCAAACTCCCTCCCAACCTCATGATCTGCTTCTTCTTCCTTTACCTTTTGTTTTCCCTTGTCAATATTTTGAGCTGAGGTGGATGGCATGATCCCTTGTCTTTTAGAGGCAGCATACACAAGCCTTGGTACTCTTTGATATGTCAATAGAATAGGTCTTCTTGTGATCTTTTTGGTGTCTTCCTCATGGATGTGATCCTTGCTGCTATCATCAAACCCTTCAATTTCATCATTAGCATCATTATTCATCATGTTTTATGCTTCACCATCCTTACTGTTGTTTATCTCTTTGCATTAAACATTAGCATCACTCTCAACCTCTTCACTGATTCCTGCATTGTCAATTTTTTCTTCATTTAAGTTGCTTTCATCATTGTTGTGACCTTCATTTTGGCTGTCAACCTCTTGATTTTATTTACTGTATTCATGACTGTCATTAGCCTCTTCTTCATTTTTTGCATAGTCATCATCTTCATTTTGTTCATCATTGAAGTTGCTTGCCTCTTCACTTCCGTGATCTTCATTTTCATTATCACCCTCTTCAATTTTTTCACTGTCTTCATGACTGTCATGACTGTTGTCATGACTGTCATCATTGTTTTCATCCTTGCTGTACTGTTCATCACTGATGCTTACTTCATGGGTGTCATTGTTGCCTTTAACCTATGCATTTTCCTCACTGTTTTCATCTTCATCATTGCCATCCTCTTCCATATCTTCTGCTTCATTACTGACCTCTTCTTCATCACCGCTCAATTTGTTTTCACTATCATCTTCTTCATTTTCTTCATTGTTATCCTCTTCCTCCGTTTCCATGTTCTCCGCCTCCTGTTGGCTCAACTCATCATCATCCTCATCTTCACTTTGGTTTGATTCATGGTCACCTTCACCCTCATTATCACTAACTTGTTCACTGTCACTTCCTTCTTGTTCTGATGTATCAGGAGAGGGTGAGGAAGGGAGGTTTTCTTGAGGAGAGGTTACTTGTGTAGATGATGAGGCATGATTTGTGGGAGGTGATGGAGGAGAGGAGGGAGGAGGATGAGATGATCAGGGTAAAATAGGCTGATGATGAGGCTGTGGGCTTGTGAATATTTCATGAGCTATGAAAACATCCCAAGGTATGCCTTTTTCCCCCGACTGATGTAGTAACACCATTTTGATCAAGGAGTGGTGGAAAAAACAATGCATTTGTTAGGAATAAATCCTCCTTTGGACAACATAAGACATCTTGTCTATACTCCTATACAAGTAATAGAGAAAATGAAGCATCTTCACCCTAGTGAAATGCATGAGTAATCTGACATGGTAGTATTAGAGCCTAGAGTATCTCCCCTCATAGGTAAAATATTTCATGATGACCTTCATTAAGGGTGCATACCTCTCCAATAGGTGTGAGAAAGGGAAAATGGTCTTGCAGCCTTCTTTGTACCTAGGCTTGAGGAAAGGTTCATAGCAACTCATGTCCAACTTTTCTCTTTTGAACCATTTCTCACCAACATCAGGAAGTCTAGTAGCCTGAGCAATGGTATCTAATGATAGCTCTGTTGAACCTTTAATTAAACTAAGAGGGGGGGGGGGGGTGTGAATCAGTTTAATGCATTCCTGATATTTTTAAAACTTTTCATTAAGCTATTTACACCTTCATTTCATATCCAATTTAATGTGCAAGTAATCTTAGAATGCAAGCAGCAAGTATTATTTTAATATAGAAGTAGAATTAATATGAGAGTTGCAGGTATTAAGCAGATGATACATATCATATTCAATACATAACTATCATGCACAGAGACACCAGATATAAGTGGAAACCCATAATGGGAGAAAACCACATCTTATTATTGTTGTGATGCAAAAGCAAGCTCCTACTCCCTCTCTGTTGTTTCTGCGAGCACCAACTCGAGCTCCCAACCTCGGTCTTGCAAACAAACTTGCAGGAAAGCTATAACTCTTCAATTTTCTGTAGGCACCAACCTACAGGAGGCTTCAACCTTTGTCAGCTACAACTGACAGCTATTAAGCTGAATGTTTGCTGATTTACTCCAGATATTAGCTCTGTTCTGTATCTGCTCTTCTTCTCTTAATCTTTTCTACTTTATTCTTCTATATTCTTCATTCTCTATATCTTCTTTCTCTCTCTCTCTCTCTCTCCCTCAATTTTGAGCTTATCAAATTGATCTTATATAGGAATTCTCACAAGACTGTTTGTATTCCTCTAGGAATTCGAAATGAATGGTCATATCTCTTGGTCTTATGCCTCCTCATTTCTTTGTCCAACTCAATTTAAAATCATAATAATATGTACAATATTTCATGCTACAGTGGAATTTTTTGTCTTTTCTTTAGGATACTTGCCTTTGCATCACAAACAATAAAAATTAATTACAACATTTAATTTCACATTTTAATTACATATTTCAATTTCACTCAGCTACTTTTCCGAATTTTGGCTTTACTAGATTTGTCTTTTCTTGCTGCTGTTAAGAACCTGTTCTGTATACCTTGGTTCACTGTAATTGTGTGCACCTGTGAATGTATACCTGTCAAACCTGTAATCTCAGTTTATCTCTGCATGCTCTCCTCTTCTTTTTCCTTTTCCATAATTGAATTTAGGTTTTCATGCTCAATCATATTCCAACCCGGGCAATCTCTCTCTCTGCAATTATTCTACGCTAGCAATTTCAATTAAGTAAGGCTGGCTATTTTCTCGGTTGGTACTCAGATAATAATCAATAAATCTAAGGGTTTATTTTAATGCCTCCTCTAATAATGTGCTCTCTAAGACATACATATATCACTACGTTCTTTAATTACTCGCAACCTTAATATATATCAATGCAAATAACCCGGCGCCGAACATATACATATATACGATCAACCTTATCATATAACCCTCGGTGATAAATATTTAAATTATATTGTATTTAATCCATTACACAGGTTAATATGTCTCCGTCGTTATACATAAGTTCTTTTATACTCTGTCGGGCCTTATACTAGATTAATAACCCAACTTCATTACGTATATTTCCGCCGCGCCCACAATGCCATCAACCGCCAATCGAATGCACACAACATACATGACTTATCATCCACGCACATTTATTAAACCTCGTGCAAGTCCTGTGATCGCCCACCGTTGGATAGCCTTTTCCCAGATCAATGGATCTTATTCATTTCGCTGGGCGTCTTCCGACGATCGTTAATGCGCGAAATTTCATTTTAATCAAAACCGCTTGGGACACGCATCGATTCCTGTATGGAATCACTCCACACTCCAGGAATTCCACTTAACGTTGAAAGGAGGTGCGGAATTGGGGAAATCCACTCTCCAAAACCACTCGCGGGTTCCACAGTGTTTAACCAAAGTTAATGCGAGTTACGTTCTCCCTCGCATTCGTTGACTCCAGGTTTTGATCCTTTATGATTTCAATTATATATATATTCTTTGATAAGACTATGGTTCCAAATATAATATATATATATATATATATATATATATATATTCTTTATGGTAACGCAGAGTTCCGCTCTTTTATAGGCTCTGTTGTATGTTTCTTATATGTGTACTTTGTCATGAAATCTCATTCACCTCTCGTCAATTCTCAGAAGGCGATCAAAACCCTTATTTCAAATTACTGGCAGTGCTTGCGCTGACCTCAATACGACCAAGGCACATACAGTTTGGAAAATCATTGACAATTTATCCCAAAAATGACAAGGTACATATCTACACATTCGCATACCCTTTCCTTTCTGAATACACAGGCAGACTCATAGCTTGATTTACACAGTCCAGCTTCTACAAGAACTTAAGGGAGATTCACGCAGGAGTATCACCAGTAAATACCAGTATTCTCCATCCCGATTTATCCAACTGATATACAGTTACACTGAGACCATTTCCTCAAATGATTCGATCAAGAATACATATAGAACTCATATACAATTCTTCCTATAGAGATATGTGTATATATACAGGTGGTAGATTTCAAACAAACCCTTATAGTTTCGTAATAAGCCAGATATTCCGTTCGATGGCTATTATCCTCCTATTCTGTTGCTGAAGAGGTTATCTGCCTCTCTCCAGCTCTCGAGCTCTCCCTCTCTAGTCCTCTTCTGCCATTTTAAGCAATGTTCCAACTCATCCCCAAGCATATTAAGCCTTTATCATAGGGTTTTGGTCTTCAATCAAAGTCTATGCTCAATAATTGCTCAATAATTCATCTGCAACCTGTATTACACCCCTAATTCATGAATAAACCTCTGTATTGCTTCTGCTTCAACTACTACCTCTCTGTCTCTTTTGCCTTATGGATATTTCCTTTGTCATCTCCTTTGCCATCAATGACAAAATTTCCAACAGTCTCCCCCTTTGGCATTGATGGCAATACATTTTCTCTATTTGCCTGTTCTTTCTCCTGTTGTTTGCTCTTCCTGTTTGTCTGCTCTTCCTCCCCCTTTGTCATCAATGGCAAAGGGTTGCTTTTTGCGTTTCCTCTTTCTGAGTTATGTTTAGGCTCTCTTCTGTTAACTGTGTACCACGCTGCTCCATGTATAAGACTTGTTGAGAGAACACTTTGAGGATTATCAATTTTGAATGTACACTATAAATTGATACAGTTCTTTCACTTGTATAGAGTTAAGATTGAGAATAATGATACTTCATAGACTTTTGATGCTTGAATAATGTAGATAATTCTAGGATAATAACTTGGTGTTCTTTTGCCTTAATCCTTCGATCCTTAGGACCTGATTCATGCTTTCTTTGTTGGTTGTTCTCCCCCTGAAATGATATTTTCGTTTTTGTTCTCCCCCTGAAGTTGTGCTTTTCTCTTTGTATCAGAGAGTAGCATCTGCAGATACTACCCCTAGTTTATCTCTCAAATATTGAAATGGTTCTCTAGCAAGAGGTTTGGTAAATATATCTGCCATCTGTTCTTTTGTTGGTACATATTCCAGCTTTACTATCTTCTGAGCCACTTGTTCTCAGAGGAAATGATACTTGATTGGAATATATTTAGTTTTTGAATGAAGTACATGATTTTTGGATATACTTATAGCACTTGTATTATCACATTTGATTGAAATAGGCTCATCAATGCTTACCTTCATGTCTTGAAGAGTTTTCTTCATCCACATGACTTGTGTACAACATGCT
The DNA here is from genome assembly GCA_034641835.2 of Pinus albicaulis. Taxonomy (NCBI): domain Eukaryota; kingdom Viridiplantae; phylum Streptophyta; class Pinopsida; order Pinales; family Pinaceae; genus Pinus; species Pinus albicaulis. Next base: position 317,220,969 of record CM076570.1, on the reverse strand, counting down.
GCTGCTGCTATATATTCTGCTTCAGCTGTAGACAAAGAGATGGATGTTTGTTTCTTGCTTAGCCATGCCACCAGACTTTCTCCTAGATAGAATGCACCTCCACTTGTACTCTTCCTGTCATCCACACAGCTGGCCCAATCTGCATCTGTGTATGCTGTCAAGGTGAAGCTTTTGCCTTTAGGATACCAAAGTCCATATTGTGTTGTTCCTTGTAGATATCTGAATATTCTTTTGACTGCAAGAAGGTGATTTTGTTTAGGTGCTGCTTGATATCTAGCCACTAGTCCTACTGCTAGCATGATGTCTGGTCTTGATGCAGTCAGGTAAAATAGACTTCCAATCATGGATCTATAGAGTTTTTGATCTATATCAGCAGACCCATCATCAGCACACAGCTTGCAACCTGTGGTCATGGGAGTTGACACAGGTTTGCAATCTTCCATTTTGAAATTTTTCAACATTTCTTTTAGGTATTTTTCTTGTGAGATGAATGTACCTGTGCTCCTTTGCTGAATTTGAAGTCCTAAATAGAAACTGAGCTCTCCAATCATGGACATTTCAAACTCTGATTTCATCTCTTCTGCAAATCCTTTTGCTAGCTCATCTCTGTTTCTTCCAAACATAATGTCATCAACATATACAACAACAATTAGGAGTTCATTTTCATGGGCTTTTATGTATAGATTGTTGTCTACTCCACCTCTTTTAAAACCCTGTTTTTGCAAATATTTATCCAGTCTTGAGTACCAAGCACGAGGAGCCCGTTTCAGTCCATATAGGGCCTTTTCATTTTGCATACATAGTCTTCTTTATCTGTCAATGAGAAACCTTCCGGTTGTTCCATGTACACTTCTTCTTCTAGATCGCCATTTAGAAAAGCAGATTTTACATCCATTTGATATACCTTGAAATCTTGGTAGCATGCAAATGCCAGGAACATTCTGATAGCTTCCATTCTGGCTACAGGGGAAAATGTTTCATCATAATCAAGTCCTTCTATTTGTGAGTATCCTTTGCAGACCAGCCTAGCTTTATTCCTGATTACTTGACCTTGCTCATTCATTTTGTTTTTGAATACCCATTTTGAACCAATGATATTCTTCTTAGTTGGTCTAGGAACTAGTTCCCAGGTATTGTTCTTCTCAATTTGGTCCAATTCTTCATTCATTGCTTTTACTCAATACTTGTCCTTGCTGGCTTCTTCAAACTTATTTGGCTCTATTTGTGATAACATTGCTATGTATACTTCTTCTATCTGTTCAGCTAGCTGCCTTCTTGTTTGCACTCCTACACTCTTGTCTCCTATGATTTGATCTTCTGGATGGTTCTTCTGAGTGTATCTTGAGGGGGTTTTTGAGCTCAGTTCAACATTTTCTGATGTTTTGCTTATTTCTTCATCATCTTGGTCCTCTTCTTCATGATTTCCAGGATGGCTGCTGCAGTCTATATCTCTTGTCTTGTTTGGGAGTTCTTCATCAAATCTTACATCAATACTTTCTACAATTTTTCGAATAGTCTTGTTGTAGCATCTGTATCCTTTACTCTTGGATGCGTATCCTAAGAGTATTCCTTCATCTGCTCTTGCATCAAATTTCCCTAGATTTTCATCATTGTTCTTTATGTAGCACTTGCTGCCAAAGACTCTAAAGTGCTTGATTGATGCAGGTTTACCATGCCATAGCTCATAAGGTGTCTTATCACTATTAGGTCTTAAATGGGCTTTGTTTAGAATATGTACTGCTGTGTGTACAACTTCTGCCCAAAAGGTTTGAGTAATGTTATTCTCTTGCATCATAGCTCTAGCCATTTATTGTACAGACCTGTTTTGTCTCTCTGCTACTCCATTCTGCTGAGGTGTCCCTGCAATGGTAAATTGTTGCTTTATTCCATGTTCATTACATAGGTCTGCAAAGTCATAGTCTGTGAATTCTCCTCCTCTATCTAATCTGATACATTTTAGCTTGCATCTAGTTTGATTTTCTGCTAATGCTTTGAATATCTTAAACTTTTCCAGTGCTTCTGATTTGTTCTTGAGAAAAGAAACCCATGTCATTCTGGAGAAATCATCTATTATCAGCATGAAGTAGGATTCTCCACGTGGTGTCTTGGTTCTAGCAGGTCCACAAAGATCCATGTGCACAAGCTGGAGTGGTCTTCTTGTTGATAGCTCATCTTTAGATTTAAAGGATGTGCGAGTCTGTTTCCCCAATTGACAAGATTTGCATATGGTATTTGAAGGCATTTTTATTTCAAGCATATCTCTGACAGCTTTCTTCTTACTCAATCTGATGATATGGTCGAAGCTGAGATGTCCCAGTCTCCTATGCCATAACCATGACTCCTCAAGTTTTCTAAGATGGCAGGCTTCATCCTCCTCTTTCACTATGTACACATTACTCTTTGTTCGGACGCCTTTGAGCAGAGTCTTTCCTGTTGTGCTTGATCTGACTTCACAATCTTGTGCTCTAAAGAGAACTTCACAGCCTTTTTCACACATCTGACTGACACTCAGTAAATTTGCTTTCAGCTCATCTACAAATAGTACATCTTGGGCCTTTCCTCTTCCATTATCTATGCTGACTGAGCCTTTTCCCTTGATCTTACCTGATTTATCATTGCCAAAAGTAACATTGCCAAATTTCTTTTCATCAAAAGTTATAAACTTGCTTTTGTCTCTAGTCATGTGTTTTGAGCAGCCACTGTCCAAATACCATTGACTCTTCAAATCTTGAGCAGTTAAAGCCAAGTCACATTTATTCACCTTCTTTATCCACTGGAGGCCCCCTTTTGTTTGGTATCTTTTGTGAGGTGATGAATTATATCCTTTTAGAGAACACTTGGAAGATATATGTCCAACTTGATTCCATATACAACATTTGATTATAGTTTTTGCAGAATTGTGAGCATGAACAAAATTGCTTTGACTCATAAACCTCCTTGAGGTATTGAACATCAGTCTTTGTCCATAATTTCTACATTCAATAATTCTATGGCCAAAATCCTTACAATAAAAACAATAACCATAGAAATTACTTGCATACCTGATGTAAGGTTGTCTCTTCAATGCTTGCAATTTTTGCTGGTTTGAATCATTCCTCCTTGCATGACAATATGCAGCAATGTGTCCCGGATTGTGGCAGACATAACAGGTGGCATTCTTCATAGGAGGCAAGAATCTCCTTTGATAGCTTCCAAATTTGATATAATCAGGAATATATGATCCTTTCTCTGTTGTCTTAGTATTTGTTACAATCTTTGTTATTAGAGGTTTCTTCTGGTCTCTGTCTTTCTCATTACATGTTTCTTCCTTTGTAGGAATTATTTGAGTTGCTTCATCAGCCTTCTTTTCTTTCACAAAAATTATATTTTCGTTTTCCTTTTCTTTGCCTTTACTTGATTCTCCTTCATAGCCTATCCCAGTTTTTATTAGAGGAGATCTTTGAGCATCCAAGATTTCATTCAACTTACCAGAACTTGTCATTTGAGAAGGGTATATAGAAAACATAGTCTACTATGAAGGACTCTAAGTCTGTATGTACAACGTTTATAGGATGATTATTTGGCCTTTCCTTGTTTTTGATCATTCATTTCATTTTAGTCTCACGGTATATTTTTCTCATTTGACTGAAGACAGGAATGGTGGCATAAGAAAATTCCAACTACAATGTACCTCTCAATTTAGCCCCCCAAGATCTTGATAATAACACACAGAAATGTGGTGGAATATCAACAACTACCAGGTCCATAAGGACATTTTTGGCTGGGATCTGCGCTAAGGAGACACCTAGATATTTTATTAAACCCAAACAATGGACATGAACAAAATCAAAAGAATATAAATCATGATATGGGCGAGTTATATCAAGGTCGAGCTTCTCGATGATAGCTTTGGGCATGAGGTTGTGGGAGGCTCCGAAGTCCAACATAGTGTTATGAAGGATGAATTGATGAACTTTAAGACTCAGGTAAAATGGTGGGACCTCACTGTCTTTAGACTGACCATCGATGGTGGGACCAAATATTAACTCAGGTTGATCATCCTCTATATTAACCATGTCGGATAAAGGGTCAACTTTCAAGGTTTTGACTACATGGGATTTGTATTTATCAATTTTGACCAATTCAGTAAGAGGAATAGACACCTTTAATTTATAAATTTCTGAATCTAAATTAAAAGGTATAGTTTTTTCTACCTCTTTTATGATAACATCCATTTTCTCAACATGATCTCTTGGTGCAACTTCTTTTCTTTAAACATCTCTTTCTGTGACAAGTGCACTTGTAGAAGGCTGATTTCTTATGTTTTGATTTGGAGCTGGAATCTATTTACCCTTATTTTGAACTTGTTTCGGTGGTGCTTCTTTCTACTGAATTGTCTTTTTTGGAGGTGGAGTTATGGGAACATCACGACCTCTCAAAGTATACTGCCTTTTCTGGGAACTCAATGCATTTAGGTATCTTCTCTGATAGTCATCAGATTCTAATTCTAATTCATGATCATTTTCCATTATGATTTTTTTATCATTAGGTGAATGTTTTTTTTTCCACATATTCTTCATCTTCGGTGATAAAGATAGGCCGAACATTGGCTGTGAAAAGAAGTTTCTCCTCTACTATTGGTTCTTCCTCTTCATCACTCTTAGCATAGTTCTGTTGAAGTGGTGTTCTGATTGGCTGCTGTTGCTGAGTTTCAGGAGTTCTTTGCTCTCTCTGCTTTATCCGGAACTGAGGCTACTGCTACTGGCATCGAAAATTTTGATTTCTGATTTCTGGCTTCGTTTGTCTATTTGAAATAGAAATATTATCGACCATTCTCTCCATGGTTTTAAGCAAAGCATCAAATTTAGTATTCGATGAAGTGGAAGGTTCCTCTTTGATAGTCACTTTGCGTTCAATTTTAATTTTGGACTTTTTAATCAAGATATTGGCCTCAACACTTACTTAATTTTTGATCATCTCTTCAAGGGTAGTGGGATTTATTTCTCTCAATTAGTAGGCCATATCTGGGTCAAAAGCATCGAGATAATGCAGAAGGGATAAACTAGGAGGTGGTTTCATTTCATCTGGGATGGAGTTATAGATTGTTAGGTATTGAGAATTGTAATCAGACACTAATTCATTAGGATTGCGCTTCAGGGAACCATATTCAACAAGAATTTGTAAAGGGTTTTTCTTCTCATCCCATCTGGCTAAGAAAGCATCAGTTAGCTCAGCAGGATTCCTAATAGAATTAACTGCTAGGGCATGGAACTAAACTTTAAATTCACTTGAAAAAATTTGTGCGATGGTTCGCATTTTGGCCTTATCTGCATCTAACTCCTCAAGATATATGGAGGTTGTGATTTTGGCCATGTGCTGATGGGCAGTGATTTCAGATTTTTCATCAAAGAGGGGAAGTATTTAGCTGTATCCTTGAGGTAAGTCATACAATTGAGCTGGTAAGACGAGTGGGGAAATATTTCCATAATTCCTGCTGTATGGAATACTGGATTGACACCAGGAGGGATGGGATGAATAGGTAAAGGAGTTGAAGTTGTTGGTACTGAAGTGGCAGGTATGTATGACGAAGCCGAAGGTGCAGATGAATACACTATTATTGACTGAGTTTGAGGTTCAGATGAGACAGGAACTTCCTCAGGATGATAAAATTGGATCCACTCCTTAATATCAAGCTTAGATTCAGGCTTAATTTCTTCAAAAAACAAATCTTTCAAAGGAATTATGTCTAATTCAGACAAAGATTTCACCTCAGATAATCTTAGAGGATCAAATACTATATCAGACAAAGAAGTTTCAGATTTCGACTTGAATAAACATAATTCAAACTTTATGTCATAGGGTATATCTTCTAGAGAAAGTAACTTTGTAGGTAGAGATACTGATCTTACCAACAGAACTAGTCTTGATTGAATATGCAGAGTTTGATATTGGTGTCTTCAAAATAACTACTCTTGATCATCAACCGGATCAACTGGATCAGGGTCTGGATTCGCTCTAGTATATCTTGTAGAAACCAAACCTATTGTGAGGCACTGCAATTATGAAATCAACCTTATGAAACTCGATCCTATCATCCAAAGGATCAGTTTTCGATGAATGTTTGTCGTACACCCAGGGAAAAGTTTGTATTTTAGTTCACCAAAAACGGCGCGAGGATGTTATCACTCCGTCAGATCTCTAAGGTTGAAGAAGAGACCCTTGATAGCTAGCCCTATCAAGTCGGAGAGGGCTCTCTTCAAAAGGGTCAAAACTAGGAGGGCTTGAGCAATTAGGTTTTTTAGGCTAGATAATGATTGCAGGGGTTTGTTTGATTTTAATTTGGTTGGGGAATCACTAGATGAAGAAATTAGGTCAAGTAAAACTAGGTTAGGGCAAATGAGGTTGGGTTACAGGGATCAATGGGTTAAGTTAGGCACAAGGCTTATCACTTGAAGAGGATTGTGATGGAATGGTGTCGAGGTTGAAAGAAAGTGAGGAAGATCATGGGAGATGTATTCTTCTTAGACATATGAAAATGGGGCATTAGCATGGTTTTTTCCTTTTTCACGTCCTGAAATTGCAAACCAAGCTTAGCAAAGTGGTTTTTCTAGATGTATGTGTCATTACAAATCTCATGGTGGTTTTTAATCTCTCAAAAACTGCCCCAAACATAAGCGTAGCGCCAAGGGAACTGCGCTTATGACCATTTTTTTGATATTTAAATTTGCAGAAAATCATAGTCATACACAACTTTGGCAAAATTGTTTCAAAATGATTCAAAATTTGTGGAAAGGGTGTTGATGAGGTGGCTAGGCTTGGAGTGAAGCCTTAGCAAGTATGTCCAACTTTTTCTTCTCCTCCATGCTAAACTTTTCAATTTTGGCATTGACACTTTTGAGCTTGGCCAATGCAATTTTCTCTTTCCTGGCATGGAGTTTGACCTTCCTCCTTAGCAAATCATTTTCCTTATTTGCCTTTTCTAGCAGCTTTTCCAAGTGTATATTGGCTCTATCAAGCCATGGCTCCCTGTTCTCATTTATCACAATAGTAAGCTGCTCATTTAGGGTTAGGTGATAAGCTAGCTCAAATTCCCTTTGTCTCTCAAGAGCTAGAGCTCTTTTTAGCCCTCTAGTTCTAGGTCTCTATCTTGGTACTTGTTCTTCTTCATCATCAAGCAAGCCATACTTCTCTAGTGTTTCATCTAGCATGACTTTGGCCTTTTGAGCCTCCCTTTGAGTAGTGAAATACTTCACCTCATCAATGAATTGTTTGGTTTTCATTTTTTTTCTTGCTCAAGGAAGTGTACAACATACCTAGCCCTCTCAAGATTAGTTTGGAGCTCATTAATCTTCATCCTCATCTAGGTCAACCAATTCAAACTCATGTTCAGTCTCATGGAGGTATTAATCATGTTTTACTTCTCCCTGAGTTTCTGTCTCGATCAAATTTCCTTTACCTTTGTCCACCTGTTTTGATGATGTAGAAGACATGGTTTCTCCCACTATGTTTGGGGCAAACACATGCCTGTGGCCTCTCTGGTAGGTTTTTGACAATGGCTCAACCTTAACCATACTAGCCCACTTTGCCTAAAATATCTCATTTCTAATAGGGGATTCAGTCTCAGTGTGGAATGAAGATAATGGTGGTGAAGTAGATGAAGAGGATTGATATGATGATGGTGAATGTATAGTAGGCGGATATGGAGGGATGGAAGTGGATGGCTGAGATGATCAAGGAATATTTTGAACATGCTGAGTAGGAGGATCTATGAAAATATCATGGGCTATGAAGGTATCCCATGCAATGTTGAGCTCATTGAGATGCTAAAGGACAATGGTTTTGATAAGGGAATGATGGAAAATACTTTTCATTTGGTTTTCATACTCCCTTCTCTGAGCAATAAAAGCCATCTTTTCAACACTCCGGAAAAGGTAGTAAGATATATTGAGCATCCTTACCCTAGTGAAATGCATTTGGAGCCAGATGTGATAGGTATACAACCTTGATAATATACCTTCAAATGTAAAGTACTTCTTGATTATCTTCATCATGGGTGCAAATCTGTCCAGGAGGTAGGAAAAAGGAAACATCCTCTTTTTATCATTATTTTATATAGGTTTCAAGAAGGGCTCAAAGTGTTGTTTTTCCAAATCACTCTTTTTGAACCATCTTTCCCAAAGATTTGTGATCCCTGTGGCAGCTGAAATGATGGCAGTTGGGAGAGTAAATGTGACACCAACTAGGGTAACCTAGTTGTTTTGGAGTTTAGATATGAAGAGCCTAGTTAACATGGAATGATGCTTAACCCTCTGAATTTGTCATAGAAATCATAACAACCAACATGTTTAAATCATATTACTATCATTGGAGAAGCCAAAAGTTCCCTTGTGCTGATTGGTTCATGTTTGATTATCCTACCCCCTTTATGTGGCCTCCTAGCCTCTGTTTCCTCTTCCTCACTATGTGATTTGTTATGTTCTCCTTCTACTACCATGGTGTGTTTGTGTTCAAACCCTAGGGAAGTAGGTGATAGTGTGGGAGATGAATTTGGGGATAGGATATGGGGAAAGGGAATTTTATGGGAAATAATGTTTAGGGATATGAGGAATGAGGAAAGGAAAAGGAATGAAAGAGTGATGGGAATTGGGATGTAAGAGCCTAGGTAAAAATAACACCTAGGGCTTAGGGTTTTAGGAATTAGTAGCTTAGGGATAGGGATTATGATAACATGGATTAGGGAATGAATTTTAACAATTTAGGGATGGTATTGGGTGTAAGGGAAATGGAATTTTGGGAATTATGAGTGCAAGGGAGACAAAACTAGGGTTTCACATTCAAGAAGACACCAAATTTTCTTTTAACCAACTCACACATTCAAAATGACTTTGATGAAGAGGAGAATGGTGTAAAAGTCACTTACTTGCTTTATTGGAAGTGTGAAGAATGATTGTTGAAGTCTGGAGGCAGTTTTTTCACAACTTTGATGAGTTTTTGAGCTTTTCTGGGCATAAGTGCAATGCTAAGAGGATAAGCGCAGTGCCAAGAGCATAAGCATAGCACCAGAAGGATAAGAGCAACGCCAAGGGAATAAGCATAGCACCAAGAGAATAAGCACAATGCCAGAATGATAAGCACCCATTTGCTCCGTTTTTCTCAATTTTTCTCAGAAAATCACAAATTTCGCTCTCCTTAGTTGTTTTCTCAATGAAATAAGAGGGAAATGAATTTGAATTTGATGTCTAGGAGTCTTAAATACTTAAGTGATTTTAGAGTTAGATCCAAAAACCCACTTTTCATATTTTTTTTCTCTCTTTTTGAAAGCATGCTGAATATGCTTTTTTTCTTTGACTTTTTCTTCTTTGCATGATGAAGTTGCTGGAGTTTGACATTTTTCAGTTTGATGTAGTGATGATATTCAGTTTGGCATGTGTGTTTTGAGTTGACAACTAGGGACCGAACTTATTACATATAGGAAGCATAAAATTGCATAAAAAATACAAAATAAATTACATTTCTATTTTCATATCAAAATTCCATTTTGATATGAAAATCATAAAAATCAAAATTACAAATTTAAAAATATCATATTTACGTGCTGATAATGCTCTGCAGATGATAATGAAATGTTTATTGAATCACTCTCACACCTTTTTTTGACCTTATTAAAATGACATGGTACATTTTGGAGCTTGAAAAAAGAATCCTAATGACCTAGTGGGACCTTAAATGACTTGACTCCATAGTTGACCTTGACTGAGAAAATACATAGTGAAATGAGCTTTTCAGAAGTGTTTTTATGCTTAAAAAGACTGAAAGTGGGCCAGAAAATGAGATTTTATGAGGGGGATTGATGTTTATGACTAGGACTACCATCAATGAAACAATTTTTAGCATGACCTAATGGAAAGATATAAAAATTTCAGAGTAGGACACCTAAAATGAGAATGAAAAGAGTGATTTTCTCACTGATGGCAGAATGCATATTCTAACAATAAAATTGGCCTTATTGGGGATGGAAACTCTAAAAGAGGTGTCAAGAACCACAAATCTCTGAATTTTGCAGATGAGTGCCTCTTCCATTGGGCCAATACGGTAAAAAAAGACTCAAACCGAAATGCAGGACTGAATACTAACAACTCAATGACACAAACTGACTTCGAAACTAATTGAAATTGAATCAAAAAATGACTCAAAACTTAACTTACTTTTATGAAAACTTAACTTGAAATGGTAGAAACTCAATGAAGCTCCATGGCCTTCACTTTGGGCTCTGAAATCCAATGCTTTTCCACTTCACACTTGCAAGAATATCAAACTGATATATACAATGAGGATGTTTTTTTTTTTCAAAATTTCAGATAAAAAGAGATAGTGCTTTAGGAGCCTACCATTAACTGGCCCTCCTAAGAAAATTTTCCCATCCATTTCATCCAATAGATATGCATTTTGTCCGCGAGAAGATGCAATCTTAAAAGGACCTTTCCATAAATTACCGAACTTCCCGTGCTTACCCTTGTCTTCATTTTTGGCATCGCAGGCGAGTACTACATCCTCGATCTTAAAATCATCTTGCCTGGTTTTTCTGTCATAGATTTTCTTGATCTTATCATGGAGCTTTGAAGAGTCCAGAAACACTTCTTCTCTTGTTTACTACAAGTGAATCATTTGGTTTATTCTGCGTTATATTCCATTTTCTTCACTTCCAGCTTCTTGTAAAAGCTTCATGACTGGGACAACCAATGAAGAAGGGAAAATTGTATCCACACTTTAAACTACCTAAAATGGAGACATGCCAATGGATCTATTGCTGCTTACTCGATTTGCCCACAGTGCATTAATTAGCGTTTTGTGCCAATTCTTCTTGTTTTCCTCTAACATATTTTTTATTATGCTGATCAAAGACTTGCTGGAGGACTCCGCCAATCTGTTTCCCTGTGGATAATATGTTGTAGAATGACCCAATTTAATGTTATACTTACCACAAAATTCTGTCATCTTCTTGATTTGAAATCTATAGTGTTATCTGTGATGATTTTTCTAGGACAACCAAACCGGGACAAGATGTTAGCTTATAGAAACTGAATTATAACTAAGTATGTATCTTGCCTGGTTGGGATCGTTTCTATCCACTTCATGAAATAGTCTGTGGCAGTAAGTATCCATCTATGTTGAGCAGATGAGGGTGGATGTATCTCACCAATAAAATCTAAGCCCCACTGTTGGAAAGGAGCTTCAACTGAAATGGGCTGTAATAGTAAAGGAAGAAGCTTATGTTTACCTTGGAAAAGTTCGCATTCATGGCAACTCATGACCGTCTTGTAAAAATCTGCAAACAATGTAGGCCAATAGTAACCCGCTCTCAATACTTTTTTGGCTATAGTCTTCCAGTAAAAATGACCTCTGTAATCTCCCTTGTGGAAATCCTTCATCACTTCTTTTGACTCATCTTCAACCAATCAACTGAGTAACACTCCTCCAGGGTCCTTCCTATAGACTACACTATCTAGTATGAAATATTTTGAAGCCTTAAGCTTCAAGAACTTACTCTTACTCTTTGACATGTCCGGAGGAGGGTTTAAATGTTGTGAAACATAAATTATATCAACATACTGTGGAGATGATAAAAAGAGATATGATACCTGAACAAGACTTACACCTTCTTTGTCATCAGACAATGTTGATATGAGATTGATTTCAAGTGCATGTAGATTAGAATCGGCCATGAGATTGGCTAAGCCTTTCCCTTTGATTAGCTTCGTCATATCAATCTCAAGGTCATACTCTAAGAGTTCTGCTATCCACCTACCTATTCTTCCTTCTAGATATGTGTGCATGAGTACCTCCTTAACAAATGCATTTGGGACATATGCCAAAATATTTGAGTGTATAATATAAACACGAAAGTCCTTGAGTGATTTGACCAAGGCCAAGGCCTGTTTCTCGATTATGTTGTATCGGAGGGCTGCATCCCTTATTGTGCGACTGAAGAATTCTATTGGCAGCTTTGTCTCATATTTTTTCTGCATAAGTATCGCTGCCGAATTATGATCAGAAGAAAAAGAAAATATAATGAAATCTAGTGAATAATCGGGACTTGTCAAGATTGGAGTAGTGGTCAAAGAAAATTTTACCCAGATGAATGACTTACGAGAATTTTCAGACCATTTTACATGATTCTCCTTCTTCAACATATTAGTTAACCCTGTAAGATGTTCTCCTAAGTTTGGAATTAACCTACGTAGGAAATTCATCCTACCGTTGAATGCTTGGATTTCCTTCTTGTTTCTAGGGAATCAATTTGCTGTATCGTTTCAACTCTATTAGGGTCTATCTGGATCCCATATTTTGATATGATGTGACCCAACAACTTTCCTTCTTCCATAGAAAATATGCACTTTTTAGGATTTAGGGAAATCCTAAATTCCTTACATCATTGGAAAACAACTCTCAAATGGTGTAAATGATCATCATCTGAATTTTAATAAATAGTCAGATCATCTAAATGAACAACAAGGAAGAAATCTATATCGTTATCAAAATCTATGTCCATGGCACGCTGGAAAGTGGCCTCGACATTCTTCAAATCGAATGACATCTTGGCATATTTAAAGGTACCCCATGGTATAGTGAACATTGTCTTATTCTGATCATATTCATGCACAACGATATGATTTTACCCTGAGTAGCCATCCAACAATGACATCTTGCCGGCTCCTATAACTCGCTGAAGTACGTGGTCCATTTTGGGCAGCGGGTAATTGTCTTTCAACGACAACTTGTTCAGATTTATGAAATCTATACATAGTCGAATTTCACCGGTTTTCTTCCACACTGGAACCAAATTGGATATCCAATCTAAAAATATGACTGGAACAATAATAACTGCCTTATAGATCTTGTTTAACTCCTTCTCAATGGACAACAACAACTTTGGGTTTATTCTCCTGAGCTTCTACCTGAAATAATTTTGGTTTGGATTGATCGGGATGGTGTGTTGAATGATATCTTTATTGTACACCTTTAGATCTGAGTAATCCCAAGAAAACACGTCAAAAAACTCAATAAACAAATCAACATATTTGGGTTTTACCTTTGGAGGCAAAGACTTTGAAAGCTTAATGATCTTTGGCTATTCTGTTGTCCCAATATTAACATCTTCCACGCCTTTTTCTGTGGGGACCAAAGTAAGTTTTCTTGCCACGTCATCTTGATCAAATAACTCTTCCAAAGGTATGAGACCTTTTGGAATGTTATTGTCCTTGAGCTGAAGTATGTCAATCTGATCTGCCTTAATTACTTGGTCATCCTTGTCATAGAATTCGTCCATAGAATAGTTCTCAAACTCACCTTCACTTTGAAGGAAATAGTTCACTTGTTTATCGTCCTAGAAAAATTGCCAAAATTTCAAGTTATCCGTATTGGCGGGCTTGTGATTTATATGAATCTCAAACTTTTTATTTGAAAACATTGCAGATTTGAAATTACTCACAGCAGTGGCTAATGAATCAACCATCAATTTTTGCAATCTTGGCACTACTTTAAATGTATATTCTGAAAACATTCTCAAATTGTCAAGTGCTGCATTCCTATATTGCCTCATCCTTGGCTGATTAGCTTGATACTCACCTTTGATTTGTTTAATTACCAACTCTGAATCAACGTAGACTGTAATTCTTCTAGCTCCCAATTTTTTCAAAATTTTCAGACCGGTAATGAGTGCTTCATATTCAGCCTCATTATTCGTACAATTGAATGCTAGTTTTTAGGAACACAACCTCACATTATTTGGGACCTTATTTTTCTATTGAAATGGGATGCGGATCCATAAACCAATTCCAACCCTGTCTTTGCCATCGAAACCATCAAATTCCATGCTCCAAAGACCATATTCTTCTTCAAGGTGTTGAAACTCTTGACTCTGATTTGACAATTTTCTGATCTGATTCTTTATGATGTTCTGAAATTTCATCTGCCTTCTCTAATGGATGTTCGGATATAGTAGGAAAATTCTCTTTCTCTTTTTATAACATTATTCTAATGCAATCTGAAACTTTGGGAACATCCTCTATTTCTACTAATTGAAAATCTACATCATTTAACCCTATATCATTGTACAATATGAAGCAATCTAAGTCTGTATGTACAATGTTTATAGGATGATTATTTGGCCTTTCCTTATTTGTGATCATGTATTTCATTTTAGTCTCACGGTATAGTTTTCTCATTTGACCGAAGACAGGAATGGTGGCATAAGAAAAGTCCAACTTCAATGTACCTCTCAATTTATCCCCCAAGGATCTTGATAATAATATACCGAAACATGGTGGAATATCAACAACTACCACGTCCATAAGGAAATTTTTGGCTGGGATATGATCTAGGGAGACAACAAGATCTTTGACTAAACCCAAACAATGGACACAGCCAGAATCAAAAGAATATAAATCATGATATGGGCAGTTTATGTCAAGGGCGAGCTTCTCCATGATATCTTTTGGCATGAGGTTGTGGGAGGCTCCGAAGTCTAACATAATGTTATGAAGGATGAATTGATGAACTTTAAGACTCAGGTAAAATGGTGGGACCTCACTATATTCAGACTAACCTTCGATGGAGGGACCAAATATTAACTCAGGCTAATCATCCTCTATATTAACCATGTTAGATAAAGGGTCAAATTTCAATGTTTTGACTACATTGGATTTGTATTTATCAATTTTGACTAGTTCAGTAAGAGGATAGACACCTTTAACTTAGAAATTTCTAAATCTAAATTAAAAGGTATAGTTTTGTCTACCTCTTTTATGATAACATCCCTTTTCTCAACATGATCTCTCGGTGCATCTTCTTTTCTTTGAACATCTCTTTCTTTGACAGGTGCACTTGTAGAAGGCTCATTTCTTCTGTTATGATTTGGAGTTGCAATCTCTTTGCCCTTATTTTGAACTTGTTTTGGTGGTGCTTATTTTTGTTGAACTGTATTTTTCAGAGGTGGATTTATTAAAACATCAGGGCCTCTCAAAGTATACTTCCTTTGCTGGGAACTCAATGCATTTAGGTATCCTCTCTGATAGTCATCAAACTCTACTTCTAACTCATGAACATTTTCCATTATGAAATTTTTATCACTAAGCGAGCTTGTTTTTTCCATGTATTCTTCATCTTCGGTGAGAAAGATAGGCTGAACATCGGCTGTGAGAAGAAGGTTCTCCTCTACTATTGGTTCTTCCTCTTCATCACTCTGAGCATAGTTATGTGGAAGTGGTGTTCTAATTGGCTGCTGTTGCTGAGTTTTAGGAGTTCTTTGCTCTCTCTGCTTTATCCAGAACTGAGGCTACTGCTGAGGGCCTCGAAAGTTTGGATTTCTGATTTCTGACTTTGTCTGTCTATTTTAAATAGACATATTATTGACCATTCTCTCCATGGTTTTAAGCAAAGCATCAAATTTAGTATCTAATGAAGTGGAAGGTTCCTCTTTGATAGTCACTTTGCGTTCAATTTTAAGTTTGGACTTTTTAATCAAGAGATTGGCCTCAACACTTACTAAATTTTTGATCATCTCTTCAAGGGTAGTAGGATTTATTTCTCTCAATGAGTAGGAAATATCTGGGTCAATAGCATCGGGATAACCCAGAAGGGCTAAACCAGGAGGCAGTTTCATTTCATTTGGGATGGAGTTATAGATTCTTAGGTATCGAGAATTGTAATTAGGCACTGATTCTTTAGGATTTCACTTCAGGGAATCATATTCAGCAAGAATTTTTAAAGGATTTTTCTTCTCATCCCATCTGGCTAAGAAATCATTAGTAATTAGCTCAGCAGGAGTCCTAATAGAATTGAAAGCTAAGGCACATAACCAAACTTTAACTTCACCTGAAAAACTTTGTGCGATGATTCACATCTTGGCATCATATTCATCTAACTCCTCAAGATATATCATAGGTTGTGATTTTGGCCATGTGCTGACGGGCAGTGATTTCAGAGTTTTCATCAAAGAGGATAAGTCTTTGGTCGTATCCTTGAGGTAAGTCATGCAATTGGGCTGGTAAGACGAGTTGGGAAAATCTTGCCATAATTCCTATTGTATGGAATACTGGATTGAAAACAGGAGGGATGGGATGAATAGGTAAAGGAGCTGAAGTTGTTGGTACTGAAGTGGCATGTATGTATGATGAAGTTTAAGGTGCTAATGAATACACTGTGATTGACTGAGTTTGAGGTTCAGATGAGACAGAAACTTCCTCAGGCTGATACAATTGGATCCACTCCTTAATATCGAGGTCAGACTCAGGCTTAATTTCTTCGAAAAACCAATCTTTCAAAGGACTTAAGTCTAATTCAAACAAATATTTTACCTCTGATAATCTTAAAGGATAAAATACTATATTGGACAAAGAAGTTTCAGATTTGGACTTGAATAAAGATAATTCAAACTTTATGTCATAGGTTATATCTTCTAGAGAAAGTAACTTTGCGGGTAGAGATACCGATCTTACCAATGAAACTGGTCCTGATTAAATATGTAGAGTTTGATATCCGTGTATTTGAAAGAAATAATCTAGATCATCAACCGGATCGACTCGATCAGGGTTTGGATTCGCTCTAGTGTATCTTGTAGAAGCTAGATCTGTTGTGAGGCACTGCAATTATGAAATCAACCTTATGAAACTTGATCCTATCATCCAAAGGATCAGTTTCCGATGAAAGTTTGTTGTACACCCAGGGAAAATTTTGTATTTTCGTTCCCCAACAATGGCACCAGGATGTTATCACTCTGCCAGATCTCTATGGCTGAAGAAGAGATCCCAACAGAGGTAACCACTGACCAAGATTTTGACTTGATAGATAGCCCTATCAAGTCAGAGAGGGATTTCTCCAAAAGGGTTACAACTAGGAGGGCTAGAGAAATTAGGGTTTTTAGGCTAGATAATGAGTGTAGGGGTTTGTTTGAATTTGATTTGGTTGGGGAATCACTAGATGAAGAAAATAGGTAAAGGAAAACTAGGCCAGGGAAAATGAGATAGGGTTGCAGGGATCAATGGGGAAAGGTAGGCACAAGGCTTATCACTTGAAGAGGATTGCGATGGAATGGTGTTGAGACTGAAATAAAGTTAGGAAGAGCTTGGGAGATGTATTCTTCTTAGACAAATGAACATGAACAAAGTATGATCAATTACCCAAAATAGAGCATGTGCAAACATGTATTATGATTTTCTAACTTGTAAGAGATCATAACATAGAAATGAAGTGACCATACATACAATACATTCTAAAATATGATACTGAAGTAAATACAATGATAGACATCAATACCACAAGTATCCCATAAAATAACTGCAACTCCTCTTTATTAGCTGGCCAAACTAAGTACAAAGTTCCTTGATCAACTAAGCAAACATACAAACTGATTCCAAACCTTGCTAAGAGTCAAGTGATGGACTAAATAGAAATCAAAACAATCTTCACTCATCGTCAGGGGTCGAATCTATGAGGTGAGGAAGAGATCCACAAAAATCTGAACTGCAAACTAAAGTGTAGGATGGTCAAAGTGAGTCACTCCTCATTACATTCAACTGATTCATCTTTGACTAAAGGATAAGTTTACCTAATGAATATACCCCTAGGTAACTTATCTTTTACATAATTACATTTACCATGATGAATTACATTGATAGTAAAATCATTTCTTGAGGTAAAACAAAAAATTACAGTGAAAAACTAGAAAAATGAGTAAACTGGCATAAGCGCCCTCCATGTTCAAGGCCACTTTTGGAGGCCTTCCCAGTTTCCAAATTGGGCCCATGATAGCTTTTTGGAAAGCTTGTCTTATTCTATTTCTGATTATGAATCCAGTTCTGAAAATGGTGCTAATATGACCCCTCAAAAATGAAATCTCACGAGACTGGTATAAGTGCAACGCATGGGCAAAAACAGGGGCAAAAACATGGCTTTTCGATGGTTTTTTGCCTTTTTCACCTCTTGAAACTGCAAACCAAGCTTGGAAAAGTAGTTTTTATTGATGTAAGTGTCATTAAAAATCTCATGGTGATTTTGAATCTCTCAAAAAGTGCCCCAAACATAAGCGCAACACCAAGGGTGTTGCGATTATGACCATTTTTCTGATATTTAGATTTGCAGAAATCACAATCATACACATATTTTGAAAAAATGTTTCAAAATGCTTCAAAATTTGTGGAAAGGGTGCTGATGAGGTGGCTAGGCTTGGAGTGAAGCCTTAACAAGTATGTCCAACCTTTTCTTCTCCTCCATGGTCAACTTTTCAATTTTTGCATTGGCTCTTTTGAGCTTGGCCAATGCAATTTTCTCTTTTCGGGCATGGAGTTTGACCTTCCTCCTGAACAAATAATT
The DNA here is from genome assembly GCA_034641835.2 of Pinus albicaulis. Lineage (NCBI taxonomy): Eukaryota > Viridiplantae > Streptophyta > Pinopsida > Pinales > Pinaceae > Pinus > Pinus albicaulis. The sequence continues at coordinate 317,202,621 of CM076570.1, read as the reverse complement.
TTCCTTATTTTCCTTTTATAGCAGATTTTCCAAGTGTAGATTGGCTCTATCAAGCCATGGCTCCCTGTTCTCATTGATCACAATAGTGAGCAACTCATTTAGGGTTAGATGATAAGCTAGCTCAACTTCCCTTTGTCTCTCTAGAACTAGAGCTCTTTTCAATGCTCTAGTTATAGGTCTCTGTCTTGGTACTTGTTATCCTTCATCATCAAGCAAGCCACACTTCTCCAGTGTTTCATCTAGCATGACTTGGGCCTTTTGAGCCTCCCTTTGAGCAGTTAAATACTTCACCTCATTAATGACTTGTTTGGTTTTCATTTGTTCATTTTCTTGCTCAAGGAAGTGTAAAACATACCTAGCCCTCTCAAGATTAGTCCAGAGCTCACTAATCTTGGCATCCTTTGATTTGATAGAAGAATTTGTGATTTTTTCATCTTCATCCTCATCTAGGTCAACCAATTCAACTCATTTTCAGTCTCATGGAGGTTTTCATCATGTTATAACTCTGACTGAGTTTCTGTCTCAATCAACTTTCCTTTACCTTTGTCTACCTGTTTTGCTGATGTAGAATACATGGCTCCTCCCACTATGTGTGGGGAAAACACATGCCTATGGCCTCTCTGGTAGGTTTTTGACAATGGATCAACCTCAACCATACTATCCCACTCTGCCTCATTTATCTCATTTCTAATAGGGGATTCAGTCTCAGTGTGGAATGAAGATAATGGTGGTGAAGTAGATGAAGAGGACTGATATGATGATGGTGAATGTACAATAGGCTGAGATGGAGGGATGGAAGTGGATGGCTGAGATGATCAAGGCATATTTTGAACATGGTGAGTAGGAGGATCTTTGAAATATCATGGGCTATGAAGGTATCCCATGCAATGTTGAGATCATTGAGATGGTAAAGGGCGATGATTTGGATAAGGTAATGATGGAAAATACTTTTCATTAATTGGTTTTCATACTCCCTTCTCTGAGCAATAAAAACCATCTTTTCAACACTCTGGAAAATGTAGTAAGGTATATTGAGCATCCTTACCCTAGTGAAATGCATTAGGTGCCGGTTGTGATAGGTATACAACCTTGAGAATCTACCTTCACATGTAAAGTACTTCATGATTATCTTCATCATGGGTGAAAATATGTCTAGGAGGTAGGAAAAAGGAAACATCCTCTTTTTCTCATTCTTGTATCTAGGTTTTAGGAAGGGCTCATAGTGCTGATTTTCCAAATCACTCTTTTTGAACCATATTTCCCCAACATTTGGGATCCCTGTGGCAGCTGAAATGATGGAAGTTGAGAAAGTAAATGTGACACCAGCTAGGGTAACCTGGTTGTTTTTGAGTTTATATATGAAGAGCCTAGTTAACATGGAATGATGTTGAACCCTCTGAGTTGGGTCAAATAAATCATAACAACCAACATGTTTAAAGCATGTTACTGTCATTGGAGAAGCCAAAAGTTCCCTTGTGCTGTTTGGTTCATGTATGATTATCCTGCCCCCTTTATGTGGCCTCCTAGCCTCTATTTCCTCTTCCTCACTATGTGATCTATTATGTTCTCCTTCTCCTGCCATGGTGTGTTTGTGTTCAAACCCTAGGGAAGTAGGTGATAGTGTGGGAGATGAATTTGGGGATAGGATATGGGAAAGGGAATTTTATGGGAAATAGTGTTTAGGGATATGAGGAATGAGGAAAGGAAAAGGAATGAAAGAGTGATGGGAATTGGGATTTAAGAGCCTAGGTAAAAATAGCACCTAGGGCTTAGGGTTTTAGGAATTAGTAGCTTAGGGATAGGGAATGAATTTTAACAATGTAGGGATGGTATTGGGTGTAAGGGAAATGGGATTTTGGTAATTATGAGTGCAAGGGAGAAAAAAATAAGGTTTCACATTCAAGAAGACACCAAATTTTCTTTTAACCAACTCAAACATTCAAAATGACTTTGATGAAGAGGAGAATGGTGTAAAAGTCACTTGCTTGATTGGAAGTGTGAAGAATGATTGTTGAAGTCTGGAGATGTTTTTCTGCAACTTTGATGAGTTTTTGAAATTTTCTAGGCATAAGCGCAGCGATAAGAGGATAAGCGCAACGCTAGAAGGATAAGTGCAATGCCAAGAGAATAAGCACATCACCAGAAGGATAAGTGCCCTTCTGCTCCGTTTTTCTCAATTTTGCTCAGAAAATCACAAATTTCGCTCTCCTCAGCTGTTTTCTCAATGAAATAAGAGGGAAATGAATTTGCATTTGATTTTTAGGAGTCTCAAATACTTAAGTGATTTTTGATTTAGAGCCAAAAACCCACTTTTCCTATGTTTTTTCTCACTTTTTGAAAGCATGTTGAATATACTTTTTTCTTTGACTTTTTCTTCTTTGCAGGATGAAGTTGCTGCAGTTTGACATTTGTCACTTTGATGTAGTGATGATCTTCAGTTTGGCATGTGTTTTTTGAGTTTACAGCTAGGGACCAAACTTATTACATATAGGAAGCATAAAATTACATAAAAAATTAAAAATAAATTACATCTCTATTTCCATATCAAAATTACATTTTGATATAAAAATCATAAAAATCAAAATTACAAATTTAAAAATATCATATTTACATGCTGATAATGCTTTGCAGATGATAATGAAATGTTTATTGAATCTCTCTCACACGTTTTTCTGACCTTATTGAGATGACATGGTACATTTTGGACCTTGAAAAATGAAACCTAATGATCTAATGGGACCTTAACTCCATAGTTGACTTTGAGTGAGAAAAGACATAGTGAAATGAACTTTTCAGAAGTGTTTTTATGCTCAACAAGACATGAAGTTGGGCTAGCAAATGAGATTTTGTGAGGGTGAGTGAGGTTTATGACTAGGGCTACCATCAGTGAAACAATTTTTAGCATGACCTAATGGAATTATATAAAAATTTCAGAGTGGGACACCTAAAATGAGAACGAAAAGAGTGATTTTGATCACTGATGGTAGAATGAAAATTATGACAAGAACACAAGGAGTATCCTTGTTGCATACTTTTGATGGACCTCGATAGATGAAAAATGTGAAATACGTGAAAAAACATGATTGAAATCACTCTTTTCATGAATTTCTCAATTTTTGTATAGAAAGGTTCATCAAAAGTATGCAACATTGGTACTCCTTGGATGAGGAATTAAATTTTTCATCCAACGAGTGCCCCTGCTTGAAATTTGAGTAAAATTGTAGGGAAATAAGTTGAAAATATTAGTTGAAATTTTTTTTTTTTTTTTTTTTTTTTAATTTTTTTACTTTTTTACTCCAAACATGGTGAATCATCCCCTCTAGTTGACATCATCATCTTGAATCCTATTGGTTATTATAAAGTTGATTTTGGTTGTACATTTTAATTTTGAGGCCCATTTTAGACCTCAAAATTTATCTAATGATTGTCATGTGCATTGAGAAGTCCTTAGACATATGCAGTTCCTATTTTGAAATTTGTTGATAGGAGAAATGATTAATGACATCAATAGGTCAACCCAAGCCATAAAACAATATCAGGAAGTTAAGTTCGTTAGAAAAATTGTGTTGGAAAATTCCCAATGGCTAGAATCCTTCGAAAGGCGCAATTTGCAATATTCGTGTATCAAAATCATGGATTAAATGGGCCTATGAGAAACCATGCACAAGGGTTTCAGGTTCAAGTTCTAAATCTCTATCAACATTTGGTGAATATAGTTGATCTATTTTCTGAGTATTCTTGTCATGTTTTTTTATTTTATTTTGGTCAAAGTGTTTTTGCCACTAATCATTATCAATATATGCTCATTTTTGTATAGATTTGTATTGCAAAAGTCGTGCAAAGTAGCGATCACTTTGTTTGGCCAAATGTTTCCTAACAAATAAGCATTCCCGTACTCCATATTTCTCTTTAGCATAATTGCAATTGTCATGCACTCATTGATATTTTTAGGTAACGATGTTTGAACTCTATCCAAATTGGCAAGAACATTTATAATTGCACCTCTTAATCAAATTTGTGATCTTTTTTTACCCAAGTTGCCTTATTTGTGCGAAGGTCATTGTTAATTCCACCAAATATTCATCCAAAGGTGTCAATTATGCAAAAAAAAGTAATTTATGGTTTTTCCAAATATGCAGAGGTGATGAAAATGAATGCAAATTTTCATTGAGGATTGCAACACTACAAGATTTACAAATTTGCTCATTGATTTTGATGGATTTTACTTTTGTTGTAGCAATGAAATTGGCAAAAGTCGATAATGTGATGTTGTCAATGGTCGCATGTCTTTTGCAAAATTCGATCTTTTACAATGGCGACATGCGCAAGTAGGCGTGTCTTTGATTGATTGCAAATATATATCGATTACTTTAATTGATTGTATATGATTTCTATGTTCTTATTAGCACAACACCCCGTGTTCGTATTGTAGATTTTAATTGATGCAAGTGTCTATATTGCTCATTGGGTTTGCTAGAAAAAGCACTAGAGTCTAATTTTCTATTGTGTTTTCTTAATGAAAAAGAATGTGAATCTTGTTCTGATAGTGTGGAATGTTTAGGCAAACTACAAGGAAAAGACCCTCTAGAAAATTTTATAAAGGAGGTTTTTAATGTTATAAAATTGGCCAAAATTGTCAAAAAAAAAATTGCTACAACATCTGTTTTTGGTAACAGAGGTTTTTACGGAGCTTCTAACAGAACTTCAACACAACAAAAAAAATCGGGGTGGTCGAAGGTTTTTACGGATGTTTTTCTCATCAGTGTGCGCATCATGTGTGAACGCACTGGTGTGTTTTAACCTGTACTATAAACATACCAAGCACCGGGATGGAATTTTTTTTTGGAAGGTACGGGGCGTTTAGAAACATCCTGGTGTGTGTCACCCACATATACACATCGAGTCGATAGAAGGTGCATGCACCAATGCCGTTAAAGTGTAGAAACGCACCGGGCAATTAAGGTGTTAAAACGCACAAGGCCGTTAAGTTATAAAAATGCACCAGCACGTTAAAGGCAAACCATATCGGTGCATGCAATGCCTATCCACAAGTGAAATCTAGTAAAATGGAATCGCCTCTAAGAATTATTTGATTAGGACAAGGCGAACAACCCTTGAGATCCATCTATGATGCCAAATGTTTAGTCTTCTTTCAATTTTGGCGACTAGCCATGACCAATCAACAATTTTGTATTTATTAGGCTTGAGCTGAAACCCTAGAAATTTAAGATCATCTTCAAATTATAGGGGAGAAAAGGGGAATATTTGAAGGGCGAAATTAATTTCATGCTGAGAGCATCCCAAAGATGACAAGGTGGATTTCAAATTATTGCACAACATACCAGTGGCTTTAAAAAAACTTGAGCACATAATTGAATGTCGTGGAGTCGCTAATAGATCCATTCAAGAATATGAGAACATCGTCCACAAAAAGGAGATGTGATAAAGCACAGTTGTTAGCAATTTTGATGCCCTTTAATCTCCCATTGAGCTTTTCATCCGCTAGTATTCTACTTAGGACTTCCATTACAAATAAGAAGAGTAGGGGCAATAAGGGGCAACCTTGTCTGTGTCCACGCTTAACATGAAAGAAGTTAGATGCAGACCCATTAATGAGAAAATTGTATGACATAATTGTAATACAACACATAATATAGTTGATGACAGAGATATGGAACCCTAGGTGTGTCAGAAGCATCCGAATATATAACTAGCTGGTCTTGACGAAAGCATTTGCAAGGTCAATCTTGAGAATCACACCCTTTAAATTCTTGATATGCATGGAATGAATCCCTTCCTTTGCGATGCCAATGGCATCATGGATTTTACGATTGTCCAGAAATGAAATTTTTTCTTGAGATATATAATGAGAAAGTATAGGCTTAATCTGATTGGAAATTATTTTGGCAATAATCTTGTAGATGCAGTTATAAAGGGAGACATGTCTGTAGTCGTTGAAGGAGCGAGGTAGATCAGATTTGGGAATGAGGGCGATGAAGACCGAATTAAAAGCATCATAAATACATCTATTTGTAATGGATTCTTCAATTAATCGAACAAGGTTTTGTCCTATTAATTCAAATAAGGATAGACAAAACTCGACCGACCATCCATCCAGGTCCAGGCTTTTGTCCTTCTTGAACCATTTGAGCACAACTTCTAGCTCTTCCATCAATACAGGTTTGTTCAGGTCCTCAGCTGCTTCATCATCAACAAACCACAGAAAGAGACCAACTATTTTAATAATTTCTAGCAAGGTGGCTTCCTATGGGGCTTTGAATAGTCAACCAAAGTGGGAAGTACCCAATGCAACCAATTTATTGAAATAAAATACAAATTTACCTTCATCATTTTCCAGGGACCAAACGGTGTTGATTTCCTTTCGGCCTTTGGAAAATTGTTGATAAAATTTGGTGTTGTCATCTCCAGCTTGTAACCATGTAGCTTCGCTCTTGAGCCTCTAGGCCTCTTCTCTTTCCTTAAGGATTCTAAGTCTGTCTGCTTCTAACTTAATGCCCCGATATTTGGAATCATTTGTTGTGTATCCACCACCTCTTGGTTCTTCTAGTCTCGCTAATTCCTCTTCAATATAACTAAGATAAATATCATCCCGCTTTCTCTTAACCATGGCCCATTCAATTGTTTTCTTTTTGAGGCACAAGAGATTATTTGCAAAAAAGGCAGTTGCAGTCCGTCCAGGGGTTGGAGGGTCTGCTAGCCAAGTGTCTTTAACAAGCTATATGTAGGTCTCATATGATAACCAAGTCATGTTGAATTTGAAGGGAGATTTTGGCTTTGGAGAAGTACTAGAGATATCTAGGTATACCAGACAGTGATAAAAATTCTACTCGAGCCAACCCTTTTCCTGTACTGTGACAATTTATCTACTAAGAGCTTACTTAATGAGGAATCGATCTAGCCTTGTATCAAGCATGGCATTCCCTGTTCTCCTGTTTTTCCATGTAGGTTGAAGGAGAGCCATCAAGATATAGATCAAATGGTGATGTTACAACAAGGGGCCAATCAAGTCTGAGAGTGAGTCCACCTATGCATGGGATCCCCATGATTCCGCTAGACCTAAAGAAAAATTAAGGTCATCTCCTAAAATGATGTTACCAGACTACATAAATGAGGAATTCATTACCGATTCCTAGAATTCCATTCGGTTATGATAGGGACCATAGATGTTCACCATTCTGAGTTCCGTTCCGAGTTGTTCAGAGAATACATCTACAACCAGCACACCCTCCCTTCCATATATGTTAAGGAGCCTCAATACTCTGGGGTTGAGGCCAATAACAATGCCCCTTGATCGACTATGAGCATCATGTGCATGGAAGGTCCAACCTGATATAACTGCTGCCAGGGTAGGGATAATATGATCATAATCTCCAAGAGTCCCTTGTAATAGAATCACATCCACCTTCTCAACATCTAAGAGTCTCCTCAGAACTAGGCGTGTATCGGGGCTAGCCAACCTGCGATAGTAGAAGCAGATGCACTTCATGAGGGGGCCAAATAAGGGGTATTTCTTGCTATAAGAACCCCGACAATGGAAAGTTGTCTACCTTCAGCTACACCACGTCCAACCTTGTGAATGGATTTGCACATATTAGAATGTCTACCACAGGAGGGTTTAAGAATCTCGGTGGGGAGGATGCACCCAGTCCACAACCGGTAGGTGCAGAGGGTTTTAACAAAGATCACAGGTTGTATCTATGGCTTATAAGTGAAAAAGAGGATTCCTCCATGGTGGTAATGGGGAAATGTGAAATTATAGTGATGACAAGTGGAGGAATGGAGAAAGCATCAGGGGAGGAAGATGAGGGGCAAGATAACAAAGAAAGATTACATCCAGTAAGAAAAACTACCTTCAAGTGATTCTGATACGAAACAAATAGCTCATTCGAAAAAAAAACGAACAAAGAGAGAGAAATGGAAACATTACTCAGAGGAGGACCAGAAGCAATTATGCACGCTCTAGTGATCCTTGGTGAAGGCGATTGTGCAGAAGCAATCGATTTCCATTTATTTTTTGCGACTAGTTTAGTTGTGTGAATCACTGCCTTCTGTGACTGTTGTTCCTTCAGAGGTGGTTGCCCAACCTTCCCAATATTAACATCCAATGACGCCAGTGGCAGATTATCCTTGGAGAGAAATTGACACTCCTTGAAGAGATGATCAACTTTGTGGCATCGCCTACATCGGAAGGGCACCCCTTCATAGTCCAACGTTTGCAATCTGGTAGTGCTTCTCCATTGGATCTTCAAATTTTCCTTCAACCTTTCGTGTGTGCCAAAGTGAAGCAAGATACATGCAAATTCCATCTTCCCCAACTCAATGAAGGATTTTTTGTGGTCGAGGCATGTCCCCAACGCATTTCCAATGCATTTGAAGATATCCTCCAACCATAGATGTAGGGGAAATCCTAGAAGCCTTACCCAAATGGGACCTACCCGTAGCTATTCCTGATCTGGATCAAAGAGAGGACTCTATCCCTTAAGCAGTACTGATGCCAATTCGATATGCTAAAAATTCGAGAGAACCCATTCAACATGTTTTTACCTATGAAATTGAAGAGAAAACCAACCCCTCGTCATCATAACGACCGATGGAAAATCCTCCAGAATCTGGCCCCAAATCTCCAAGACCCACTTCCGCAAATAGGAGGCAGAATAGTACCTACCACGAACACGACCGACCAAAACCATGTCAACAGTGTTGATGACCTCGGCCATCCGCAACCCCTCCCCGATGATCAAATGACTCCCTTTATTGCTGGCCTTGATACACTTGGATTTTTTCACAGTTCGTTTGCGGGAACCAACTTCCGAGTTAGAAGCCTCGATGGATGAGGCATTTCAGGAGATGCTAACCCTTGCAGCTTCAAAAGGGTTATCGGGTTGCAGAATGAGACCACCTTCAAAGCAACCCAAGGAGGGGGGAGGAGGGGCAGTGACTGGTGGTGGATGGGGAGGGATAACAGAAGGAAAAGTGTGTCCGATAGATGCCGGGGAGGAAACCATAGATTGGTAAGGATCGTTTAAATGTCCGAAGGGATCACCAGTGCAGAAATGGAGCGAAGGATCAATGGAGACAACGAGAGGGTGAGAGAGAGGGTGAGGGTTGAGGCAAGATTCCAGAAAGTGAAGCAAGGAAGGTGAGGGCGTAGGGTAATCCACAAGAGAGAGGTAGAATGGGTTCTCAGAGGATTTGGTGAACGAGATACCCACGGATTCATGACCGACTGCCAGAAAGGAGTCAAAATCTGGAGGTTTAGGGTAATCTAGGGCATATTTCAGCGTAACCCTGGAAGCGAAAAGCAGATAATCCAGTGAATCCTCTACCACCGGTGATTCCATAGTTTCCAACTGATGTGGAGGTGCGGTTCAGATGGACATGGATTCGTAGGGGTCCTTCGAGAAGTCGACAAGCTCCTCATCCATCTCAACAACTGATAGTGATGTAGTTGACCTGTAGTAGAATGCTGAGTCCCAACAGTGCCTATCTCCGCGAAATATTATCTCGATCCCCCAAATGTGTTGTCGCAACTACAAATGCAAGGGATGATGGAGGGCAGAACGATATCAGGTGAGTTGCAGTCAAGCAACGAGACTTATCCATGGTTATGCAGAGGTTGTAGGGTCGAAACAAAGCGCGATTTCAGAGCCATTTTTTTCATAATAAACTCTTTAATGTAGATCCAAAAAATATATTTAAGTGGTTGAATGGACCCATATTCCAGTAAGGGTTTTCACTAATTGAAACATTTGTAGTATTTTATTTAACTGCTACATTTAGGTGATTTACCCATTCCATGTTGTAAAGATTATTCAAGCAGATCCATTCATTTACTTCTTACCTTATATTCTTATGTTACCTATAACATATATTGCGTTGTCTACTACCTATAATGTATATTACACTGCCTACTATCTAATTGGATATTACAATCCATTACTTATGTCTATTACGTTGTCTACTACTAATCTATTACGTTAAATACTATGACATATGCTCATTACTTGAATGTTCAGTTCTATATTGATTTATATATGCTTACATTGGATGATGATTATTATGTGTCAATTATGTGAATATGACAATTTTCCTGCTCAAATAATACTTGTTTTATGGTTATATATATATATATAGCTGCTTAAATAAATGCATTAATGAGTTAGCTAATGTATTAAAATGTAACCAATATTTATTAATTACTTTATTCTAACTAGTTTATTGCAATGTAACCTCTTTTCATTCATTGATAAAAAAATAATGTCAACTAGTCTATTACAATGTAACCTATTTTCATGCAATGTAACCTCTTCTCATTGATAAAAAAATAATGTCAACTAGTCTATTACAATGTAAGCTATTTTCAGTGATAAAAACAAAGATGATGTCAACTAGTCTATTACAATGTAACCTCCTTTTACATTGATAAAAAAGATTATGCTTTTTTCTCTTTACTATGTTACAATGTAACCTCTTTTCATTGATAAAAAAGAATTTTTTTCTTAGACGCAAACATGAATGCTTTTTTTTTAACATTGTATTGCGATATTTTTTCTTCAACACCGTACCCTTTTTACAAAAACGTAAATTGTATTGTAATGTCTTACGAATACATCAATTTTATTATTAGTGGATTCTTACACAGTAAGTACATCAATTGCATCCATGTTTTTTCTTTATTTAAATTGTATTGCGATGTCTACGAGTGCATCAATTTTATTAGTATATTCGTATGAGTATTTTTTTTGTTGTAGTTTAATTAGACTGCTTTTGCACTCAAAAAATAATGGAAATTTTGGTAAGATTTTAAGAAAATTTGGCAGGGATTTTTTTAAAATCCATGTTATAACTATCAAACTTTAATATTTTGGATGTCTTAGAGGTTTTTGATGGTGCCGAATCTATTTTCACCATCAAAATCATGATTCAAACACTGTTACTTACTGTAAGATTTCTTAAAAAATTTTGGCCCGGATTCTGACCAATTTTCGCTGTCCTGGCAATTCCTCCATTTCGTTAGACAACTCCATTCTTTTCTATGGAAAAAACAAGTGCATCAATTTAAAATAAAATTTTATTGCAATCTCTATCAAACAAATTAGTAAATTAGTATTTTTTTTTAATGAAGATAGAGTGCATTAATTTAAAACAAAATAAAATATTATGGTGAAACACCAACATTAATTTAAAATAAATTTGTTTTTATTTTGGTTTGAAAATCAATCAATTAGTTATCAAATTAATAATGTGAAATCTGTGAAATTAGTTATCAAATTAATAATGTGAATCTGTCTAAATATATGACCACTATTTATTAAAACTTTTTTCAAATAAAATACATTAGATTTAAATAAAATACTATGGTGAGACACCAACATCAATTTAAAATAAAATTGTTTTTATGCTATTCTGGAGACCAACCAGCTAGCTATCAAATTAATAATGCGAAATTTGTGAAAATAAAACTACCATTTATTGAGCCCGCAGGGGCATGGTCTAGTGGCCAGTGGACGCACTGTTAAGGCGTTCGTGCTGTTAAGCAGGTCACGAGTTCAAGTCTCGTCTTATTCGGGTACCGCTCTTGTAGGTTGGGCGGTTCCCTGAGAGGTTCTAGTGGTAGCCGGGGGGTTGGACCCCGCACCGCGCGTGTGAAAGTTGCCTATTTGACTTACAAAAAAAAAGAACCACCATTTATTGAAACATTTTTCAAATAAAATACACCAGATTTATGAATATAGATTTTGCAATTTTTAATTTTTTATATACTACTTCCCTTGAATATAAACAAAAAAAATTTATAATATTATATTATATTATATGCTAACACATGCTTCACCTACCATTATTATAACTTTATATATAATAGGAAATATTGTTGTTAAAATATAACTTCAACAATGACTTCTAGCTAAAGATTAAAATTAATTGTAGCAATGAAAATGCATACATACCTATAACATTACTTACACCAACACATATCTAAGTATTTAGATCAACACATATTTATATAAATATTTACACCAACACATATCTATAAATATATTTTAAAATCAAAGTAACTTCTTTCTATTATTTTTACTTTTTCTACTCTAACTATTTGAAATGTTAATATATCTCTTTTATTTAAAAAAAAATTCATCCACACATATCTATAAAAATATTTTAGAATCCAAATAACTTCTTTCTACTCCAAGTAATTTGAAATGTTAATATATCCAAATAAGTTCTTTCTATTCCAACTAATTTGAAATGTTACTATATCACTTTTAATTTTAAAAAAATCCAACTAATTTGAAGCGTTAATATATCTCTTTTACTTTTAAAAAAACCACCTATCCAAATCACCTATCCTGTAATAATTTAGTTAAACAAAGATACCTAACCTTAATATACTTAAATAGATACTAAAATCTTCCATCCCATAATTACCTAATTTCTTTTGCGATCATTTTTGTCTAAAATTTAAAAAAGTTACATACTTATAAATTTTAAAATAGTTAAATGTTTTAATATTAATATTATATATTATGATGCAGGAGCATTTAGCTTCGAGTAGACAGAAAGCAGGATTAATTTGTCTCACGGTTGCATTGTTTGCAGACAGGTTACTGAGCCTGTATTTAATTGTTTTTTTTTCCATTTATTTATTGCCTAGAAGGACATATTTGAATTAGGAAAATTAATTAAAATTATTTGTAACCTTAATTAGAAGTTTTTTGCACAATCTGAAAGGTAGTTAGGAAATAACGGTTGTGAATTCAACCGAAAGATTGTAACAGAATTATTATCTTCGGTAGTATAAAAACAGCAGAAAAAGAGTCTGTAGGGGTTAGATTTCCATCAAGACGAAAAGAAGAAGATAATAGAAGAGAACCAGAGTTTTTACAAAAAGAAAACCATCTGTGAATTTTATCTACAACCAACACTGATATTTATTGATTTTCTGTGTCTAACTGTCTATGTTAATGTGCATTGTAAACAATAGAATGGAAAGTTGAAACCACTTCAGACCGGAGCAGTCACAAGCGTATGGAACACCTAACAGTTGCATAGAACAGGAAAACAAAGATCGGCACACATATGAAGAATTGAAAGCTACACTGTACAAGAACGAGTTTTCCAGTAAGGAGACTTAAGAGACAACCCAGTTATCATTATATATGTTACAACAAACAAATTCCAGGTAACGAAAGAACGCTTTTCTGAATTAACTAAATAAAAAAGGAATCTTATTGTATATACAAGAGTTTTTGTTTAACCATACATTTTGTAAACCCTACTGTCTGTAATAACAAGTGCGGAAAAAGGGTTCAAACCCTGGGCGAACAACGCTCATAGTACAGTCGAATAAGGAGCCTAAATAGTATCAAACAGAACCAACTACAAATCCTGTGACGCAATTTCCCGAAGAAAGGTTTTACAAAGTAACCAAACGGACAGAGCCTACAGAAGAGCGGGAAACAGGAAATGTGTAGGTCTATTACAAATTTAACCACATATTTTTAACAGAACGACCCTACCCATTTGTCTGGGGTTGTTTTGTTTCAGCAAGAACGAGCACTTGTGGCCAGTCAGCTTGTTTGACCTGCAAGGAGGAAAAAGAGGCAGAGGTTAGAACCTGGAATGAGCAAGAAATTTAGCGAGAAATCGAAAGGCGTATTCCAACGAGAACGAGACCATAAATTCTGTGACACTCACCTGTGAATAGGAGGGGCAGCATCGAAAGGAAAGACCTAGCCGAATACAAATAAAACCTTCTCGCAAGGAGCAAAGCACATTAGCGACTGAGGAAGGTGCGGAGTAAACTGAAACATAGAACTTTAACTTACCTTGAAAAAAGAGAGGCCGAGTTGAGGAAGACTGCCGGCGTAGAATTGGAAGTTTGACCTGTAGCGCAAACATGGACAGTTAAGCAAACTGAACGAAAGGAGTCTGCAGACATTTAACAAGTGAAGAACATCGAATTCAATCTTAGTTTCGACAAGAACCTTTGCACAGCAAACGGAAGACTGGGAGCCCAGTAACGTTACCATATTGGCGAGAGATTCATCGAACAATACACAGAACCAGAAAGACTGCGACGGAGAGAACCCTCGAGATAGACCGAGGCAGCTAACCCTCATGGCGCCGAGTGAAAAGTGAGAGGAGAATAGTGTCAAGGGTTAGGGTTGTTACAAGGTGGGAGGAGCTGAACCCAAGAACGATTGACAAGTGTCAGCAGGTACCAGTTAGAAGGACAGGGTAATAAATTGGTGTGTGATTGCAAATCGGACCAACCAAGGGCCATATCTTATGGATGACTGATATACATTGAAACCATATCTGCGCACATTTCGAAACGGAATTAATATTGTATTTGTTAACAAATATTTCGTAATATGAGTTGGGACTTGTAAGTTAAGGTTTCCAATATTTATTTCGTTTTAACACAGATTACGGTCAAAGGGATGGGACCATCAAATTGGTATCAAAGTGGGATTAAGAACAGTGAGAATGGAGGTTGGTAGACGAGGACGAGGAAGGGGGAGAGATAATCGTAGATTAGTAGAAGAAGGACTAAGAGAGGAGATTCGTATTTTGAACGAGCGATTAGCAGCAGTGGAGGCTGGAAGGAGAAGGGACCCTGACGGAGGGGATTTCAGTGATGAGGAGGTCACAGAAACGACAGATGGTTCTAAAGGAGAAGGACCTGAACTTAGATTGTTGAGGTCGGTTTTATTATCAAGTAGCAAGCCCAAACATGAGCTTTCTACTTATGATGGGAATCTATCAGCAGAAGTGCTGTTGGATTGGTTGAGTGAGTTGAACAAGTATTTCGACTTTGAAGAAATCAGCGAAGACAAACGGGTAAAATTCCCTGCCACCAAACTGAAAGGACATGCGTCCCTGTGGTGGGACAGTGTACAGGCGGAGAGGAAGAGACTGAATAAACCGCCTATTAAAAAGTGGGCTAGAATGGAGGCCAAACTGAAGGAAAATTTTTTGCCAAAAGATTACCAGATTATGTTGCACAGACAGGTGCAGAATCTGAGGCAAAAAGGGTTGACTGTTAAGGAATACATGGAGGAATTTTACAGGTTGAATTTGAGAGCGGGGTACATAGAAGACACCCCTGAAAAAACAGCCAGATTTGCAAATGGCTTGAGGGGGGAGATACTGGACGAAATCAATATTCTCTCACCCAGAACTATTGATGAGGCATATCAGTGTGCCTTGAAAGCGGAAGAAAAGATAATCAGAAAGCAGAACGCCAGAAGAGGAGGAGGATTTGGCAGAGGAAAAGGGAAGGCTTTTGGCAGGGGCAGAGGCACAAATTCCAGCGAAGAAGGCAGAAGTTCCAAACCTTCAGGGATAGCAGAAAAAGATTGTAACACCAGAGGAGGACGACCATACCAGCGGGGAGTACCGACAACTTGGAGTACCCCAAGTGCTGCAAACTGATAATTGATAGCGGGAGTACCGACAATTTGGTGGCCACAGAAATGGTGGAGAAGTTGGGGTTGGAACGGCTGAAGCATCCCACTCCCTATAAAGTGTCGTGGTTGCAAAAGGGACATCAGCTGCTAGTTGATGAGCAGTGTGAAGTGGAATTTCACATTGGCAGGTACAGGGACAAAGTTATGTGTGATATTATGCCGATGGATGTCTGTCATATACTATTGGGGAGGCCTTGGCAGTATGACAGAAAAGTGGTTCATGATGGAAAGACAAATTGTTACAAGTTTGTCAAGGATGGGATTAAGCACACGCTTGTACCCATCAAGGAAGAAAATACAGCTGAAGCTAGCGGGGTTAAAGCGTTATTGATGGGTGGAAAGGAATTTTTGAAACATATCGATGATAATAGTGTAAATTTTGCTATGGTGAGGAGGCCAAAGATGGTGGTACTGCACACAAAGATCACAGATTTACCAGAGGAGATTCAGGATATGTTGCAGGAATTTGGTGATATCATAGTAGATGATCTTCCAGATGAGTTGCCTCCTAAGAGTAGTATCAGTCATTTTATTGACTTCATACCAAGAGCTAGTCTTCCAAATAAAGTAGCCTATCGTATGAGTCCCAAGGACAATGAGGAGATTAGGAAGCAGGTGCAGGAATTGCTGGATAAAGGGCTGATTAGAGAAAGCATGAGCCCCTGTGCAGTTCCGACAATTTTGGCTCCAAAGAAAGGTGGCGAGTGGAGAATGTGCACAGACTCAAGGGCTATTAATAAGATTACCATCAGGTACAGGTTTCCATTGCCGAGGATGGACGACATGATGGACTGTTTTAGTGGGGCAGCATACTTCACGAAGATCGATCTGAAGAGTGGTTACCATCAGATTAGAATTCGAGAAGGGGATGAGTGGAAAACAACGTTCAAGACGAATGAAGGGCTGTACGAGTGGCTGGTGATGCCATTTGGGTTGAGTAACGCCCCTAGTACTTTTATGTGCCTAATGAACGAAGTGCTGAAAGAGTTCATTGGGAAGTTTGTAATTGTCTATTTAGATGACATATTGATTTTCAGCAAAACGAGAGAAGAACACTTCAGGCATGTTCGAAGTGTATTGAGGAAGCTGAAGCAGAATAAGCTGCTAATAAATCTGAAGAAGTGTACATTTTTCCAGCAGGAGTTGGTATATCTGGGTTTTGTAATTGCAGAAAATGAGTTGAAGATGGATCCAGAAAAGGTTGCAGCTATAATTAGCTGGCCGTCCCCAAAGAGTTTATTTGAAGTCAGAAGTTTTCACGGATTAGCAAGTTTTTACAGGAAATTCATCAGGAATTTCAATGAAATCTGCGCACCCATGTTAGATACGATCAAGAAGGCAAATCAGCCTTTTTGCTGGACAGAGGCAGTGGAGAAAAATTTTCAGACTTTGAAAAGGAAGATCACAGAGAGACCGATATTGAGGCTGCCTGACTTCAAAAAAAATTTTCAAGTTCGTTGTGATGCCAGCGGTACAGCCATTGGGGCAGTACTTAGTCAAGAAGAAAGGCCGGTCGCCTATTTCAGTGAGAAGTTGAATGAGAGTAGACAAAAGTACTCAACCTATGACAAGGAATTATACGCGATTGTCCAAGCATTGAAGCATTGGAGACATTATTTATTAGGTAATGAATTCGTTTTATTTTCTGATAATTCTGCATTATAGTATATTATGCAGCAGCATAAGTTGAACCATAAGCATGCAGAATGGGTTGAGTATCTGCAGAGTTTCACGTTTGTGCTGAAACATATTAGTGGGCAGGCCAACAAGGTGGCAGATGCGTTGAGTAGAAGGGCTTTACTCTTGCAGGAAAGTACAATGCAAGTTTTGGGTTTTGAGCATTTGAGGGATCTGTATCAGAAAGATGCATATTTTAGAGAGGCCTATGAGGCCTGTCAAAACCCTTTGTTGAGAAATGTTAGTCCATGGTTGGACTACAATGAGCAGGAGGGAATATTGTTCAGGGGAGGACAGTTGTGCATACCTGAATGTTCGATGAGAGAGAAAATTATTCGGGAAAAACACAGTGGAGGTCTAGCTAGACATTTCGGCATAGACAAGACTTTATCGCAGATCGAGCACTTTTATTACTGGCCAAGGTTACGACGGGACGTGCAGATGTACGTAAGCAGATGTAAAACATGCCAGTTGGCAAAAGGTTGCAGTCAGAATGCAGGACTTTATATGCCACTGCCTATTCCGAGCAGACCATGGGACTCAGTCAGCTTGGACTTTGTCTTGGGTCTACCTAGGACACAACAGGGTTTTGACTCAGTGATGGTGGTAGTGGATCGGTTTTCGAAGATGGCACATTTTATACCCTGCAGCAAAACCAGTGATGCTACTCACGTAGCACACTTTTTTTTCACAGAAATTGTCAGACTGCATGGTCTACCGAGGTCCATCATTTCCGACAGGGATGTGAGGTTCACCGGACATTTTTAGCGGACCCTGTGGAAAAATTTGGGCACTCAGTTACAATTCAGCTCTGCTTATCACCCACAGACTGATGGGAAAACAGAGGTGGTGAACAGGAGCCTAGGAAATCTGCTACGGAGTTTAATTGGTGAAAATTCTCAGATGTGGGACCGTGTACTTGCTCAGGCGAAATTCGCTTATAACGATTCACCGAATCGCAGCACAGGTTACAGTCCTTTCCAGGTCTTGTATGGTATGCATCCTCGTGGAGTGCATGAGCTGCGAGATTTGGGAAAACTTGAAAAACAGAGTGCTGATGGGGAAGATTTCGCCCAGGCAATGAGCGACTTACATGAGCAGGTAAAAACAAAATTACAGGACAACAACCAAAAGTACAAACAACGGGCAGATTTGAAAAGGCAGGAAGTTCAATTCAACGTCGGAGACGAGGTTCTTGCACACTTGCGCAAAGAACATTTTCCTAAGAGGGAGTACAACAAGCTGAAATTTAAAAAAATTTGCCCCTGCAAAATTATTCGCAAGTTTTCCGCCAATGATTACGAACTACAACTGCCACCAGGAATAGGCATTTCGCCCATTTTTAATGTGGTAGACCTGTTTCTGTATACTGCTAGTCCTAAGGAAGAATCGACAGTAAGGCCAGAATGGGATACCCAACTTGAGGAAGAATATTGGGTGAGATAGATGCCTACGGCTCAGCCCCTTGAGATCGAGAGTATTCTCGACACGCAGGTAGCCAAGCGTACGCGCATGAAGGAATATTTACGGTATCTGGTTAAATGGAAGAACCGTCCCATTGAGGACAGTTCATGGCTTGACACGATGCAGATACAAAAGGCTGGCTATTCGGTTGAAGATCTCATGGAACGGAGCCATGACTTTTCGTCACCCCGGGAGCCTGATGCAGGAGCATCTAGCTCCGAGTAGACAGAAAGCAGGATTAATTTGTCTCACGGTTGCATTGTTTGCAGACAGGTTACTGAGCCTGTATTTAATTGTTTTTTTTCCATTTATTTACTGCCTAGAAGGACATATTTGAATTAGGAAAATTAATTAAAATTATTTGTAACCTTAATTAGAAGTTTTTCGCACAATCTGAAAGGTAGTTAGGAAATAACGGTTTTGAATTCAACCGAAAGACTGTAACAGAATTATTATCTTCGGTAGTATAAAAACAACAGAAAAAGAGTTTGTACGGGTTAGATTTCCATCAAGACGAAAAGAAGAAGATAATAAAAGAGAACCAGAGTTTTTACAAAAGAAAACCATCTGTGAATTTTATCTACAACCAACACTGATATTTATTGATTTTCTGTGTCTAACTGTCTATGTTAATGTGCATTGTAAACAATAGAATGGAAATTTGAAACCACTTCAGACCAGAGCAGTCACAAGCATATGGAACCCCTAACAGTTGCATAGAACAGGAAAACAAAGATCGGCACACATATGAAGAATTGAAAGCTACACTGTACAAGAATGAGTTTTCCAGTAAGGAGACTTAAGAGACAACCCAGTTATCATTATATATGTTACAACAAACAAATTCCAGGTAACGAAAGAACGCTTTTCTGAATTAACTAAATAAAAAAGGAATCTTATTGTATATACAGGAGTTTCTGTTTAACCATACATTTTGTAAACCCTACTGTCTGTAATAACAAGTGCGGCAAAAGGGTTCAAACCCTGGGCGAACAACGCTCATAGTACAGTCGAATAAGGAGCCTAAATAGTATCAAACAGAACCAACTACAAATCCTGTGACGCAATTGCACGAAGAAAGGTTTTACAAAGTAACCAAATGGACAGAGCCTACAGAAGAGCGGGAAATAGGAAATGCGCAGGTCTATTACAAATTTAACCACAGATTTTTAACAGAACGACCCTACCCATTTGTCTGGGGTTGCTTTGTTTCAGCAAGAACGAGCACTTGTGGCCAGTCGGCTTGTTTGACCTGCAAGGAGGAAAAAGAGGCAGAGGTTAGAACCTGGAATGAGCAAGAACTTTAGCGAGAAATCGAAAGGCGTATTCCAACGAGAACGAGACCATAAATTCTGTGACACTCACTTGTGAATAGGAGGGGCAGCATCGAGAGGAAAGACCTAGCCAAATACAAATAAAACCTGCTCGCAAGGAGCAAAGCACATTAGCGACTGAGGAAGGTGCGGAGTAAACTGAAACATAGAACTTTAACTTACCTTGAAAAAAAAGAGGCCGGGTTGAGGAAGACCGCCGGCGTAGAATAGGAAGTTCGACCTGTAGCGCAAACATGGATAGTTAAGAAAACTAAACGAAAGGAGTCTGCAGACATTTAACAAGTGAAGAACATCGAATTCAATCTTAGTTTCGACAAGAACCTTTGCACAGCAAACAGAAGACTGGGAGCCAAGTAACGTTACCATATTGGCGAGAGATTCATCGAACAATAAACAGAACCAGAAAGACTGTGACGGAGAGAATCCTCGAGATAGACCGAGGGAGCTAACCCTCATGGCGCCGAGTGAAAAGTGAGAGGAGAATAGTGTCAAGGGTTAGGGTTGTTACAAGGCGGGAGGAGCTGAACCCAAGAATGATTGACAAGTGTCAGCAGGTACCAGTTAGAAGGACAGGGTAATAAATTGGCGTGTGATTGCAAATCGAACCAACCAACGGCCATATCTTACGGATGACTGATATACATTGAAACCATATCTGCACACATTCCGAAACGGAATTAATATTGTATTTGTTAACAAATATTTCGTAATGTGAGTTGGGACCTGTAAGTTAAGGTTTCCAATATTTATTTCGTTTTAACACAGATTACGGTCAAAGGGCTGGGACCATCATATTATATTATTAAAAAAATGTGTTTCAATATCTTTATTAATTTCCCTATTTTTAAAACAATCATATCTCTATTTTCAAAATAATGTAATTAAATATATCTATTTATTTATTTTCAAATAATGTCATAAATATATTTAAATAAAGTGATCAAATATATTTATTTATTTATTATATGTAATTATATATTTATTTATTTTCAAATAATGTGATAGATATATTTAAATAATATGATAAATATATATATATTTATTAGATGTTAGCTATTTAGTTAAAATCTGTGAAAAGTGAAAAATGAAAAATTAAAATTAAAAAATCAAAAACATATTTCTGATCCGAAGGAGGAGAAGAGAGGCATATTTTTGAAAAGGCAAGTCCCAAGGCTGCTGAGATGGTGAGAGGGTAAGTATGGATTTTCAACATGTTTTTGAAAAGGCAATTCCCGAGGCTGAGGGCTGAGATGGTGTGTATGAGGTAAGTATGGATTTTCAAAGGATGAGTTAATATAGTTCACACTAGAAAGAGCTTGAGAGGATTGAACTCCTATATCCCTCCATGGGTTAGGGTTCAAATGTTTCAAGTGGAGTGGTTAAGTGTTTTTTTTTAAATTGGTATGCAAGGAATGTTTGGCCTGTCGTAAATCCAGTTACAGTCATATTAATCTCCACCGATTTTAACTGACTTCAACCTTACTAGTTACTTATTTCAAAATAATGTGAATAAATATATCTATTTATTATATGCTATCATATATTTATTTATTTATTTCAATTTATTTTTGAAATAATTGGATACATATATTTAAATAATGTGATCAAATATATCTATTTATTTATTATATGGAATCATATATTTATTTATTTTCAAATAATGTGATAGATATATTTAAATAATGTGATCAAATATATCTATTTATTTATTATATGGAATCATATATTTATTTATTTTCAAATAATGTGATAGATATATTTATATAATGTGATCAAATGTATGAAAATTGAAAAACCAAAAATTAAAAATTAAAATCCTCTCGTGACCCAGGGGTAAACGTGTATTCTGGAGAGATTAGAGAGGAAGACAATCTCTAAACCCCGATTTAGAGAGAGGAAGACAATCCTTAAGCTGCTGGCCCAACCACTATTTAGGGAAGGAGAAGAGGACAAGCCATGACTAATTGAAATCTGTGAAAACTGAAAAATAAAAATAAAAAATTCAAATCTCCTTATGACCAGTAAACTCCTATCCCTACCCTAGATTTAGAGAGATTATGGAGAGATTAGAGAGAGGAGGAAAAATGGTTTAGAGAGAGAAAGGCAAGCCATAAGCCCCTGGCCCAACCCTGATTTAGGGAGAAAAGGACCAACCTTGAAATCTAAAAAAAAAAAAAAAAATTCAAATTCCCTTACCACCTAAGTAGTAAACCCCTACAACTACCCTGGATTTAGAGAGATTAGAAAGAGGACCCTACTCTGGATTTAGAGAGATTAGAGAGAGGACGACAAGCCAAGCCGTAAAGCTCGATTTAGAGAAAAGAGGACAAGGGGTAAACCTCGATTTAGAGAAAGGAGGACAAGCCTTAAGCGACCCGATCCATTGGTAACCTGGATTTTGAGAGA
Source organism: Pinus albicaulis (assembly GCA_034641835.2). Lineage (NCBI taxonomy): Eukaryota > Viridiplantae > Streptophyta > Pinopsida > Pinales > Pinaceae > Pinus > Pinus albicaulis. The sequence goes on along the minus strand of CM076570.1, from coordinate 317,180,246 downwards.
TTAGAGAGAGGAGGACAAGCCCTAAACTCGGATTTAGAGAGATTAGAGAGAAGGACAAGCCAGATTTAGAGAGATTAGAGAGAGGAGGACAAGCCCCAGACTCGGATTTAGAGAGATTAGAGAGAGAAGGACAAGCCCGATTTAGAGAAGGACAGGTAGTAAGGGCCCAATAGATCAATTTAGGAAGAGGAAAGCCATAGACCCCAATAATAGATAAAAATAAAATTGTATTATAATATTTATTTTTAAAATTATATTTCGTAACGTGGATTTAGAGAGATTAGAGAGAGGAGGACAAGCCCGATTTAGAGAGAAAGACAAGCAATAAGGGCCCCAATAGATCAAGTTAGGAAGAGGAAAGCCATAAATCCCAATGGTAGATAAAAATAAAATTGTATTACAATATTTATTTTTAAAATTGTATTGCTTTGTTGTTAAACAAATTAGTATATTCTTTTCTAATGGAGACACACTATATTATTATTATTTTTATTTTCTAATGGAGACATAGTGCATTATGGTTATTCCAGGTGGTGTGGTTTTCTTTGAATAATGGTGATGAGTCAATTTGCATTTGTTGAAATGGTTATTCTCACTATTAGGATTTGACAACTGAATTATGATAGATTTTCTAGCCTTGTATATTAAAAAACTAAAACTTATATGATTAAAAATTATAATGAAGTGGAAAAAAAAAAACGACATTACATTATTTATTTATAAAAATGCGAAGAAGTATAGCAACAATATTCCTATTGCATATTCTTCCATTACCTTTAATGTATATTGCAAAATCTGCTAGTCGTTACCACTTGCAACGTGTACTAGTTGTTACTACTAATTTTATTGCTAACATATTACTAGATTCTTTTCTAGTGGAGACACATAGTGCATCAATTTTATTTCAATACAAAGTAAAATTGTATTGCGATATATGTTTGCGAAGGAATCGCTGGTCATTCTTCACTTGCGCGGGATGGAACCGGTGAAGTTCAACCGACCATCTTCGGAAGGTACCGCTGGATTCCACAAGGCGTGCATGCAGCTGCGTTCAAATTTGAAGCAATGCCGACACGTGTCCGGATTAGGTCTTTTCTGTCGGTCATCAAGAAGGTACGTAAGAAGACGATGAGGACAAAACTTCACCCACCTACATACATAGGAGTAAGCTAATGGCGTTCAAACGTGTTATTAGTTTTTAGTTATATTTGAAAAATGATTATCAATCCACATTTTAATTAAATTGCATGAATTTTTTTGGACGTAGATGTTTTTATTTTTTCTCTCTGTCTCATTATATTGAGATGAACAGTTTACATGTAAACCAGCATAGTTCTACATATTTATGGAATAGAATCTAAGTGGATGTGAAATTAGTTTTCTATATTGGGAGTATATAAAAAGATATAAACAAAAAGAGAAGGAAAACATAGCAATTGAGATCATAGAGTCTTAACAATACAAAAATAAAAATAGAGGAGTAATTGAGACATAGCTTTTAAATAAAAACCAAAGTACAACCTAGATGTCAAAATCATAGAGCAAAAGATCTGTTAAAAAATTGTAATATGAAAAAAGGTTAAGGAAAGTGGATGTGACCCTAGTCCACCACTCGTCCCGCAATTATGTGGGAAAATTTTAAGAAACCATCCTCCAAGAGCAGACTTCTCTTGGATAGAAGATCAACCTCAGAGTTTTGTTTCCGAAAAATGTGGTGTATGGTTGCAGAGTGGAAAGTTTTGAGGAGATCCTCTATCCTTCTACGCTAGTATCTGAATTATGGTGGGTCGAAGGAATTTTGTCCTGTGAAAACTTGCACGATGGTTTGGGAGTCCCCATAACTGTGAAGAGGATCAAGATCCAGTCTCTTGGCAAACCCTAACATGCCCCATAGTGCCAACAACTTCGCCCTAGTATTGGTACCATCCCCCCCACCCCAAGTTAAAGAGAATTTGTCATCCAATGTCATTTACATGACAACACCACATGCACATATACCGTATTGTGTTGCTCCATCAAAAAATCCTGTCGGCATCAAAATAAAGTCCTCCGCATATGATGTGACAGATCTCGAGTCAAAGAAGGTTGTGGAGGTAGAGTAGAAAGCCATGATAGGATCTTTGACACAGTCCAGAAAGGGTGAGCAGTATAACCATAAAAAATGACTCAATTTCTAGTTTTCCAGATCTCCCCCATAATAAATAAAGGTATACGAGAATCCATACCCTGACATTTGATAGCCCATTCAAAGCAGTGGAGGATGTAAACAAAATGTTGTGGAGGTATGTGGAAATGAGAGAAAGTGAGATCCCATACCTGGATAGCAAAATGGCAGTTGAGGAATAAATGATCCATAACCTCCCCATTAGAACCACAAAGAGAACAGAGTCCTGGTCCATTAAAACCTTTGTGGCATAAGTTATCCCATGTAAGAATTTTGTTTTGCTAAACAAGCCAGACAAATAAAATAATCTTCAATGGAATGCGCATCCCCCATATATGCATGAACCAAGATCGGTCGTGCCCCCCGACGAGTGAATGAATACATAGATATATGTCTTTCAATATGAGACCCCCCCCCCCCCCCCAAGTAGGTTCATCCCAAATAATCTCGTCCCAGGTCCCGCCGCTTGTCACACCGGCCCTCCATAAAGCGGATATAAACAAGTTCCATTCATCTGCAAAATTTCCAGTAGTGTGAAGTTTTTCAACATCTTTCCATCTCACCAAGTTTCCCTCCCAACCATCTATGGCATGACCAAGTATAAAGATACCCCTATGATGTACTGTTGTGAGAGTTTCCTTAGATAAATGAGGATGATCCGAGATGCCAACAATATGATCAAAGCCGATCATGATTTCATTCCCACAACCAAAAGCCCATTTGGTCTGATTGAGTAGGAAGCCTCCGACCTTAAGAAAAATTCTCCAAATGTAAGATCCCCGGCCGTGATTAATCTTAGGAGATCAAATCCAATTTGTAATGTGATTTCCATGTAGATATTTTGCAACAATTATCTCACTCCAAATACATTTTGAAATAGGGCCCTCCAAAGAGATTTCATGAGCAGTGTGTCCAAAACATTGGGTATACATAATACCCCAACCACCAAAATGCTTGGGCATGGAGAGTGATGCAGGGACATCAGAACAGGTTTGAATTCAAGTTCGAATCTGTAGATGAAGAGACCGAGTATGCGAACAGTCATGTAAATTGGGGCAAATTTTTATTGAAAACCGATGCTGAAACTTATGTAACTGATCTGACATGTGGGCGTTCGAGAAGATGAAGGGTTGTTTGAGACTGTGGATCTCAAACGATTCGGGCTCTTTTGTATTTTCTATAAGAGTGAATCTGTAATGTGCGTGAGGACGGAGAGGGAGTGAGCACAATGTAGTCTGAGGTGAACTTTGTTACTAAGGCTGAAATGCCTTAGATATTTGTACTTGGTTCTGTAAATAATATAATTGTTTCTATGTGGATTTCTGTGTTCAGTATGGTTTAATTTCATCTAAATTTGTGAGTTCATATGCATGATTTCCGTGTGACTGTGTGTTGAATTCGGGTTTAATCATAGTTCAGGGGTTATGAGTTAATTGCTGTCATTGATGAATTAGGATTGGCTATCGCTCACTGAAAGGATCGACAACGAACCTATAAATATCGTTTTAGTGAATGCGTTTTAGACCTTGAGTTAGCGAACCAGAGAGCGTACAGGGAATAGTGTTAACTCCGGTGAAACTCCAGTCAATCATTGCTCCAAAACCAAGAGTGGGTTTGCGAAACCAAACCACCCATATCGCACCGCCTTTGTGGGGTAAGCGGTATTTCCCATTTGGACGCGATCAAGGCTATGGGCCAACACGTGGCCTCAAGCGGTCTGGAGAAATCACTCTCATCGTGCGTTAACGATCGTGCAATTAACCCGCGCGATATCCGTCAGATCATTCGAAGCATTGCAACGTACTAACTGCCGTTGGATGGGGACGGTCGTTAGCGTTGGGGCCCATGCATATATATGCATTGAAGTGGCACAGTGGAAATAAAGTGGGCCCATAACCCACAGGTCCCAAGATCGAGTTCGGATTATGAATCTGCCCTTGAAGCAGTGTTGAGGCGAACTTGCTAGTAGTGGGTTTCACTCTTCATCAAGTGGTATCAGAGAAGGGAAATTATTTCCTACGGAGAAGAAGTTCACGTACAGAGGAAGAAGAGGTACAGTTTTGTGAAAATTTGTAAGCTGGTGATTTTCTTTTGTATTGTGAAGGTAGCAGCAGAGGAAGGTGAGAAGATTGCAGCAGCCTAGAGTAGGAGTGCTCAACTGGTTCCACAGGAGTGGACCAAAGAGATGCCTAGAGCCAGAGCTCAGGAGAGAAGCTTGGTGAGGTATCTGGTAGCAGGGAAGACTTGTTGTTGCAGAGGTTTTGTTGCAGCTCACAGAGGACAATTCCGCAGAGGATGCGGGTGAGAATTGTTCAGGAGATGTTGCTATAGGAAGATCACGAAGAGCAGTTCCACCGATGACGTGGTTAGACTTGCTAGCAGCTAGAGAAGACATATGACCAGGAGGTCATAAATTTTTGTGCCTCGGGAGTCTGATGCAGGGACATCCGAACAGGTTTGAATTCAAGTTCGAATCTGTAGATGAAGAGACTGAGCATGCGAACAGTCATGTAATTGGGGCAAATTTTTATTGAAAACCAATGTTGAAACTTATGTAACTGATCTGACATGTGGGCGTTCAAGAAGATGAAGGGTTGTTTGAGACTGTGGATCTCAAACGATTCGGGCTCTTTTTTATTTTCTATAAGAGCGAATCTGTAATGTGCGTGAGAACGGAGAGGGAGTGAGCACAATGTAGTCTGAGGTGAACTTTGTTACTAAGGCTGAAATGCCTTAGATATTTGTACTTGGTTCTGTAAATAATATAATTGTTTCTATGTGGATTTCAGTGTTCAGTATGGTTTAATTTCATCTAAATTTGTGAGTTCATATGCGTGATTTCCGTGTGACTATGTGTTGAATTCAGGTTTAATCATAGTTCAGGGGTTATGAGTTAATTGCTGTCATTGATGAATTAGGATCGGATATTTCTCACTGAAAGGATCGACAGCGAACCTGTAAATATCGTTTTAGTGAATGCGTTTTAGACCCTGAGTTAGCGAACCGAAGAGCGTACAGGAAATAGTGTTAACTTCGGTGAAACTCCGGTCAATCACTGCTCCAAAACCGAGAGTGGGTTTGCGAAACTAAACCACCCATATCGAACTGCCTTTGTGGGGTAAGCGATATTTCCCATTTGGATGTGTTAAGGCTATGGGCCGACACGTGGCCTCAAGCAGTCTGGAGAAACCGCTCTCATCGCGTGTTAACGATCGTGCAATTAACCCGCGCGATATCCATTGGATCATTCGAAGCATTGCGACGTACTAACCGTTGTTGGATGGGGACGGTCGTTAGTGTTGGGGCCCATGCATATATATGCATTGAAGTGGCACAGTGGAAATAGAGTGGGTCCATAACCCACGGGTCCCAAGATCGAGTTCGGATTATGAATCTGCCCTTGAAGTAGTTTTGAGGCGAACCTGCTAGTAGTGGGTTTCGCTCTTCATCAGAGAGGGTCTCCCAAGATGCCAAATGATACTTACAACTTGATTCCCCATCAGGCCATAGAAAATGTGACATCTTAGTCCGAATATTAGCAATAATATGGGAAGGAATGACAAATAAATGCATCCAGAATATGGCCATCTGTTGTAACACTGAGGTGATGAGTGTAAGTCTACCCCCAAGTGATAGAAATCTGTTTACCCACAAACAGAGTTTCTGGTCAAAATAAGAGAGGAGCCAATTCTAATCTCCGCTCCGGTATGAGTTCAACTTCAATCTGTATCCAATATAAGAAAAACCATCCCAGAGATGTCTGTGTTGTATCTGAAATAAATTTGAAATATAAGAGAAGACATCCGAGTGTCCATCAGTGTATATAGAAAGGTCTTATGGAAATTGATGAGGAGACCTAAAGCCTCCCCATATCTCTTAAAAATATAGTGAATAGCCTCCCATTTCTCTCCCTCACCTTCCCCAAATGTAAGTATGTCATCAACGAACAGTAGGAGTGTGACACTCCACCCATCATTAAGGGACTAGAAAGAAAATAGACAAGGTATATCGACAGATTCAAACAATATGAATAACGGTGGAAATATCCACCCACAAAATTATTTTTTTAATGTTACACATATTCCAAATATAAGCACTTATGTCTAAAAATTGCTTCATTGTATATCTCCAGCTTTTATATTCACCTCCTCAATCCTTGTTTTTATACATATTCAAATGGATTTCATTTCTTCTCACATAGGAGTTGAAAATATACCATGACATGGAGGAAATATTTACTTCCAAGGAAATGGTCTTGGTGCTTGAATTTCCTAGGGACATTTATAGAAACTCACAATGAATTGGTATTGGAGAGGAATAATGGAAAGAAGTTAATTACCGGGGCAAAAATGTTGAAAACATGAATCTTGAGCAACATGTTATGAATGAAAATGGTCTACCAACATGAATATTAAGCAACATGCTATGAATGAAAATGGTTTGCCACTATAAACATGCTTTGAACATGATGAGCCTTGCCATGACAAGCATTCAAAATTTTAACACATAAGATATGATAGGAATATGCACCAAAACTTAATTTTAAGCATGAGGTCGACTCACTGGTTCATTATCAATATTGTGATGATTCCCTGAATGGGGTGAGTTTATGTCATTAGCTGCTATCAGGTCACATCATTTGCATGCGGAAACCCACAATGGAGAATACGATGGTGATCCCGGGGATCAGTACCCACATCAACACATATCTGAAATTTAGCCACACGTGGCGACTACACCATCCATAGGCTCAACCATTGGATTGTATGTCAATTCGATTTAAATGAAGGAAATTTGTGTGCGAGATATTTCAGTTAGACATTCTTTCTGCTTCAATATCCCGACCTTGATGTTGGTTATGGTTTCCCTAAGCATGAATTTGGTCTTTAATGTGGATATTAAACTGTGTGCCAATAAGCACACATGTCTTTCGTTGCTTCTCCACACTTCGAGATGTCTTTTTGGCTTGACCTATCCTCATGGTATAGGTTATTTCTATAAAGATAGGGACCCTGTCCCAGTGTGGCGAATTTTTGACGAGGTTTTCAACTATGGTAACTCCCTCATACCTGTCTTTTTTTGCGGCTCAATAATGATGGTGCACAATGACTTCAGTGAAGGCCATGTGATATTTTTAAGCCATTTGAGTTTTCATGTTTATTGTAAACTCATAGTTTATGGTGAAATTGGTCTTGGTTGTCTAGGTTGGTCTTGTAGGCATCCATGTTTTTCGTCCTTATTTTACATAACATAGTGACAAACCCTTCATTTGAGTTGGCCACCATGTTACCCTCCGTGCCCTTTGAAATCGCCGATTCTATGGGTGCCTCATTCAATTGTCTAGTTCTCGTCTGTGGTGTCTGGTACGCGGGGACATTCTCAATTCAGTTCTAATCGAGTTCTTGTTTGGGTGGTCGATCGATCCTTACACATATTTTACATAGGCCTTGCAAATACATAAAGCCAAAGTCAAGAGGAGGTCTATTTTGGTATCAGTCGGGGAGCATCCATATTGTTTGTGGTTGATGATGTTTTTCTTACGAATTCCCTAATGTTACCCCTTCTTCATTCAGTATGCCATTTCCATTTCCATTCCATTATGTTCATTCCAGGAACCCTCACTCCGCTACCAATTCAGTCACAGGGTTCGATTCTGGGTCACGTATTTGGTGGTTGGTTTTACTTGTTATATTACCCTAGTCTTGTCAGGTTTGGTTATAATACAAGTTGTCATGGCCGTGAGGGTGCTCCAACCTTGTCGAAAGAGAGGTTTTTCTGGAAGTTCCACCTCCCGACGCCAATGCCTCTTTGGATGGAACCCGATGGCATACCACTTTGACTTTGTTCCTCCAAAAGTGAGAAACAAGATCCTTCACTTGGAAGCAAAAGAGTTGGGCGACAAGATATATTTCTATGATACAGAAATCAGTGGACAAACCTCTAGGTGGACTCTAAATCGTGGAAAATTTCGTAAAATAAGATTTCACTTCTTACATTAAGTTGCATTGCACTATCAACTTGAAACACAATTTCATATGGTCATCGGGGAAAAGAAAGTTGATCACTACTAGTTATTTGCACGACAAGAGGAGATTAAAAGGATCCTCCGAGACATAAGATTTAATATAATTGATATAGTTTTCCAACTCACAAGGCTAGAATGACATGTGGTCTCTGACTCCAGCTTTGCTTCTGACGCATCCCCACACACCAGCAGTGATCAATGCACTTGTAGAGGATTATACCTAATGCAACTCCAATGCTCTCTCTCCAGTCATTGTATTGGATTAACAATATTTTATGGCACCTGGGTTTTCTTATAGTATATGTTCTTTGTCTATATTTACTATGTTTATATGTCAATCTATATTGTGTGTCTACATTTTTGATTCATTTCCCATCAAGAAATCATGTATGTATTTTTTACCAGGCTACATAGTTTGTGAGCCACTAAGTTTATCCAAGTGTCTTTTTTGGCTAATATTGGATTAGGCCAACATTAATTGTTTAGTACTCTAGTTTAGAGGACCCCTCAGAAATTTTGGTACACCAAAATGTACTAGCGGTTTTTTTGATAATATAAATATCCTTATATAAATTACATAAAAAAATTAATATTATGATAATATGGGCAAGATAAAATATTTAAGACAAAAAAAGACTAGGTGAATTTGGGATTAATATTGATAAAAAAAATAATAAAATGTATGGACTTCACATGCAATATCAATCATTATTTAAACCATAATATATAGTGAAATTTCACTGCCTTATTCACCATGTCCATCATTTTGCACATTGGAAATAGGAGGGAGGAGACATGCAATGTTAAACATTACCTAAACCATCTTATATGTTGAAATTTTGTTTTTGTCATGTTTTTGATGTTTGAGAAACTATTAAAGAACAAATTTGATACAAATCATTATTTAAATCATATTATATTTCAAATATGGAAAGTATCATCTTCCATTTTTTCAATCCCCAATCCAACACAAAACATCCATTCTATCACTCTTGGTTTACAAGTGTCAGATTTATTTTTTGCAACAATCTGCTTGCATTCCTTGCAACATAATTTGTGTTCCAATATCTATTGGACACATAAGTTTGCATTAGCAAAGCTCCAATCCAACATTAAAACATCCATTCTATCTCTCTTGTGACCCAGACCCCAATCCAAAACGAAAACATCCATTCCATTTCCCATTTTACATATTATTTCTATCTTGGTTTAGATTTTTTGTTTTTTAATATTATTTTTCTAACACAAAGGTTTTCTCTTCTCTTAAGGAATGTTTAGATAACAAGATGAGCTATGAAGCAGCAAGTCCTTGGTAGCAGAAACTTGCTATGGATCAGTTTGTCTTACATATCAATAACGAAAGTTGAAAAAAATTACGTGAAAACTTGTTATGGATCAGCGTGTGTACGAAAGTACTTGAAATTGCAAAGCAAAGAAGAAAAACAAAAAATTAGGTACAATTTATATAGGTACATCAATTTATTTAACTGGTTTCAGGTTACCCTCATTTTTAGATATGCATGAGAGTCCTTAAATTTGAATTTTTTCTATAATGTGATATTAAAATTAAGATGTTTGATTTTATGTTTATTGTGCGGCTCTTATGAATATTTTTAACAGTTTATAATGCTATGGTGATTAATATATTTTCTCTAATATATTAAATGTATAATTGATAATTTTTAATAATAATATTCGATTTAAATTCTAATGAAATTAAAAAATCTTGTATAGCCCTTATCATCTTAAGATTAAAACTTTACGCCTTTAATAAAGTAGTGAATTAATATAAAACTATGATGATGAGATAATTATTGTAAGAATATCATTTGAAAACAAAAAAATCCATGGAAATGTTTTATTTTTATTTTTCAATCCAAAATGTTTACATATATTAAAATATTTTGAAAATAAAGTGAGAGAAGGGATATGAAATATTCAATGTCTTCGAATAAATAAACATCTCGCAAATCTTTTTTCGCTTAATTATAATTAATCTTGGAATTCAATGACCAATTTTTTTTTGCTTAACAAACAACATCTTGAACAACATGAAAGAAATAGAAAACAAGATGTTAAACACATAGAATTCAAAATGGTGAAGAGTAATCCATATATAGTAGATAATGAATCATCTTTACAACATAGTAAAAAACCCTGTGTGGGCTTTTGCAGAATTGGGAATGGAAAATTTCCCTAGGACACAATTTTAACAATGCTTGGAATAGAAGTTAGAGCATCATCTGTAAAGAAACCACCTAGATTTCTATAAAATTTAGATGCGCGCGATTGAGGGGACAATAAAAACGAGAAAAGGAGGTTACTACATCTCGATTATAAGGATTTCTACCCCGCCTTGAATTGAAGCAACTACCTGCTCATCTTGCAACTATTTCCTTTCCATTATGAAATAGATGTCTTGTGTGAATGCACTATTTTGATTTTCTTCCAAATCCCAATGCACTCGTTATACATAATATAGTGGGCATTTGGGCGTATAAACTATAAGACACACAATATTGGAAGCGAAAATCAAATATTTTAAATATTGATCTCAATGAATGATGTACAATGTGTACATATAAATACATTAAAAAAAATCATTGAATCAATTACCAAATCTTCTTGGACTCTAATAACCACTCACCATAGTACAAACTAATTCAATATTTAACCCCGAGAATTAGCTGTCTAACATGAACATAATCATTTTCATATGTTGGGAAGAGATGAACTTATAGTTTGGTTATGCTTTATGCCAGAGCTGAACTTATAGTTTGGTTAGCTTAGATACTTCATGTTGACTGTATGATTAACACCTATGAAGGTGTAATTCGAAGGACCTTTTTTGGTGTCTGCTCAAATACGATAGAGAAAATAACGAAGATGAAGAAAATAATAAATAATTCAACAAATATTTTACAGGGCATGTTTCAGACCTAGTCATTTAAACTCGAAATGGAAAATCAAGGAATAGGGAATACCATGTAAAATCCCAGGAAATGGTCACTGAGAAGCATTTTTACATTTGTACTTTCTCTCTCATAATGATAGGCAGATAACCTTGTGCATTGCTTGGAGTGTCTTTGTTGAGCTGCCCCCACTCATAACCTATTGGAGTAAGATTGTATGCAGTTAGGCTTATATGCATGTAAGCTTGCTTATAACATAGCCTTATACCCGAGTTCTTGCTAGAGAGAAAGCGAGCTGGATACTTGAGCTCATGCACACTCTGAAAGACATACAACATGCACGCTCTGAAAAAAGGACAAGGTTGTAGGAGTGAGGTAATCTAAACATGTTAGATTTTTTTTTGCATGGAGGTGTAGGTGGCACCAAGATTTGCATGGCGGAAGACCTTTTTGCATGGCGGTGTAGGTGGCACCAAAATTTGCATGGTGGTGCCATGTATGTGGGAGTTGGGAGAAAATACATTGTATATATGATTATTTTTATTATTTAAAGCAAACATTTAATCCTAACCATCTAGCATTATTTCATTATCAACAAATTGTTCTCCATATGTTTTTTTAAACTAAGTTATTTTACCTTTTTGCCTCAAGAAGAGGCGAAATAAGACAAGGAAAAACATTGTCAATATTTGATACCCTGGGAAAAAGTACACTTAAAATATGTCTCTAAAAAATTTAGGTTTATTGTTTTGTTTTCTGGTTTAATGTTTTATTTCTTATTTAGGGACTAATAAAACGAAGTTAGCCAATTACTATAGTCCCTACTGCCTTATGGAAGGGACTAACAAGACCAAAAAGTGATTACAAGAAATACTTATTAACCCAAAACATAAATTTCATTTGTGTCCTTTTCATATCTCTTGGTTTACATATATTTTCTCGCTTTTGGTTTACATATGAACCTTATATTTTTCTTTAATTTACACATTTTATATATGTGTGTGTGTGTGTGTCTCAAAGATTTTTTCATATAAGATTTACATATTTTAAATTCAAAAAGTTTTTTTTTCAATAATAAAGTTTCAAGTTATTACAAAAAAATACTCATTATAAAAATGTTATAAAAATGGAGAGGATAACAACATTTCTTCTGATCACTTAAATTCTTGCAATACCTTTAATATATATTACAATATCAACTAATCAATAAAGAATAATAACATTTCTTCCAATCACTTAAACTTTTACATTGTTTTTAATATATATTACAATATCAACTAATCAATATTTTTAATGTATATTAATTAATTTTATGCTACCCTATCTTTTAAAACACACAAATTTAAATTTGTGAACACTCAATTTATTTTAAAAAAAAACATCAATTACATTTCTCACAGCACCAAAAAAAAAAAAAAAATCCATTCTATCTCTCAAAAAATTACATTTCCAAAATCTCTCTGGATATTACATTTCCAAACAAACATCAATTCCATCTCTGGGTTTACATATTCCAAACAAACATCAATTCCATCTCTGGGTTTACATATTGTTTTGTAGAAACATCCATTTCATCTCTTGATTTACATATTGTTTTGTAGGAAAACTCTTTTTCCGTAGTTCTTTATATTGTTTCTAGGACATATATATGTTTTGATCTTACACCACTCTTATGAAAGAAGTCTTGAAATCATTACAGAACAAACATAATAATATAATAAAAAAAAATCCATTTCATCTTTCTCTAGAATATATTCTTTATTTTTTTTTAATATGTGACCGGAAACAAAAACAAACATCAATCCATTTTTCAATATATATATGATTATACATGTTTTGACTTTAGAAAGACTTTAAACAACAAAACTAGACCACATGTTTTTTATCCACACTATTGGTATAAAATTTATAAAATATAAATATGTTTTTATTTTAGATAAACTATAATTACACAACAAGATTCAAAACCACTCCAACAAATACTTATTATATACTCCGCTTATTCATTTCATTTCTATTGTTTTAGATATTCTTCATATTCTTATACTTTTTTCTGGGTTTACATAGTTCTTTCAATAATAAATTTTACATTTTCCCCGCAGATTTACATGTTCTTTTAATCTCTTTATAGTGTTTTTTCTAAAATATAAATGGTTTGATATTAGAGCGTTTGTTTTTTACATATATTTTTATATTATCTTTTTAAATTATATATCTTTAGAGAGTTTGTTGAGACATTTAGATTCTATTTTTTTATAAAAAAATATTTTATAGATAAGAAATACTTATTGTATGGAAGAAAACAACATTTTTTATTCATTATAAGGATGGAAAAATGAACGCATTTTAAGTAAGAAGGAAAATAATATTTCTTTCCTAACAATAAATTTTTTTAAAGGTAAAGTCTACATTTTTTATGATTAAAATGACATGCATAGAAAAATATTATAGACTACTAGAGAAAACCAAAGTAGTAGCATAGGTTTTGAATTTTTCTATTGAATGTTTTATGGATAACTATTTTGTCTTTCAAACTTAAATTATAAGTAGAAAATAATAGAAAACCTAAACTAATGAACATAAACATAACTACTCTAGAAACTATGTTTTTCATAAGAGAATTGGCTCGCTTGATTATCATTTAGGAGGAGAGTCACCGAGATAAGTGGCTACTTCTCATTGTCATTACCCCAAGAGGAGAAGTCATAGTTCACCAATTTCGTGGCTAGTCTTGAGACTTTCTTGCTAAGCATGTCAAATTTGTCCATGATTTCAGCCATCCAAATTAAGGTTCCCTGTTCAGTGTCACCTCGGTTTGTAAGCACTCCCCCATGGGAATTTAATATGCCAATATAGGTTGATCGTCTGCATATAAGGTGAGTAGCACACCCTAGTAGAGTTTCCCACATTATGAATCCATTCACTAATTTCTCTATTAACTTTTCGTTGAAAGATAAACCTTCTACTATGTCACATCGTGTCTTCCATTTTAGAGATTGCTCACTAAACCACTTCACGGATGATTTTTTTGTATCTAATGATTGTTGTTCGGGTAGGTTTTTGGGCTTAGAATAAATCTATAAAGGGAGCAGGAGAGTTGTAGGTACCTAATTTCCCTCTTCTCCCTCCACATTATAAGGAGGAAAGATGAAGTCTCGCCATGTAGTTGAGAAACTAGGGAAGTCTAACCCTAAAAATGGATTACAGGGACAAAGGGGATAAGCATAAACCAAAACAAAAAAGAGGGGTATTTAGGTAGGAGTAGGAGTGAAACTAGAAGGGAAGACCACATAAGGGAGAGTTAGACACAAGAGGACGGAGAGGATGAAAACCAAGAGTCGCGATCCTAGAGATTGAGGCTAAGAAGGAAAGGAAAATACTTAATGGCCTAGAGTAGATTAGAGTAAACCATTATACAATAAACTAATCTAGGATTAAGAGTACTAGGAAAAAAAAAATGAATAATACCACAATTCTTGAAGAACAAAAATAACAAAGTATCCACAAGTAAGGAGAAGTTCAAGATAGAGATGAAAATTATTTCTAATCTAATACTTCTCTAAGTTTGTAATGAATGAGAATTCATGTGGTCTTAGTTGACTAGTTTTTAGTCCAAGACTATTGCCACTGCTGCATGCAATGCTATCTCCATCCCTAGATTAGCATCTCTCTTTCTGTCTTGTACCCTCATTATCTCCAATAATAGTATGCCTATAAAAGCCAAAAAATTACACAGGAACCAAGTGTGTTAAGTGCAATAACCAACTATATAAACATCAAGCTTCCCTCTCTTCGCTCATGATATGATCATATAATCGTCACTTAGTGGCTCATGATCACAGAGTATAGGATGTACTGTACTTCTCTAGACTCCCATACAACTAATTCCATCATCTCTAACCTCTCATACAAACGAACCAAATTGAATTGCAATCCCAAATGAACCTTAATCCATGCAAAATATCATTTTGTGGAAATAGATGTACCTTAATCCATGAAAAGTGCCATTTGGTAGCCACTCCACCTCCTAATAAATAATACTACTTTAAGTTTGGAATGTGCAAAACTAAGGGAGCAAAAAACTAGAATGTAAAAAACATAACCGAAAATCTAAAACTTACACCCAATTAAATGAATAATACAACTTAATTTAAGAGGCACTCAATTCAAGTTATAGAGACTACTCCTCCTAATAAACACCCACCTATACTGTCCGTCCTTATAAGCATCAACCTTTGATCCATCAATATAAAGGATAGTAACATTTTTTCCAACCATACATACTAAATTTTTCTACATTACTTAAATAATTTGGAGATTACACTCTCTTACGAGTCTATTCTCTGTTTACTATTAGTGTATTACGCTATAACTATTACAGTGTAACCTCTATTTATCAATTACACTGTCAACTAATTTAATACGCTGTAACTTATTTTCATTGATAAAAAAAAATGTTTTTTCTTTAGGGTATTGAGATGTAATCTTTTTTATGGACAAAAAAATATATATCATATGTATTAAACATATGAAGAGATTTTTGTAATCTCTTTCATTGATAAATAAATATATATCTAGTCTATTAAATATGAGTTTTTTCTTTCTCAAATTTTTGTTTTTCTATAGAGAAAGATTATGTTTTTATCTTCGATTTTTTTGGGTTTTTTTTAAAGAAAACATAATACTTCAACTGCTTCAATTTTTAATTTTTAAAATTGTAACGTGATAATTTTCTTACACACCGTACAGCAAGTGCATTTTTTAATTAATTATATATATATATATATATATATATATATATATATATATATATATATACACACGAGTACATCATTTTTATTAGTAGATTCTTACACAATACATCAATTGCATCCATGTTTTTTCTTTATTTAAATTATATTGCGATGTCTACGAGTGTATCAATTTTATTAGTATATCTTTTTTGGTAGACTTTTTTCTAATGGAGAGATAATGGAGAAATACATTGTATCAATTTAAAATAAAATTGTATTCCTCTGTCTATCAAACAAATTATTAAAAAAAAATCATTAAATTCTTTTTTTAATGGAAAAGTTATCAAATAAATTAGTAAATTATTTTTTAATGGAGACACAATACGTCTTTTTTTAATGGAGAAGTTATCAAATAAATTAGTAAATTATTTTTTAATAGAGACACAATACGTTAATTAAAATACAAATAAATATTATTGCCAGACACAAACATAAAATGAAAACACATATTATTACAATAGTTATTTAAAATAAAATTGTTATGGTACTGGTCACGACCAACCCGCTAGCTTTAGAATTAATGTGAAATCTATGGAAATAAAAAAAACATTTTTCAAATAAAAAGGTTAGGACCAACAACTAGCTATAGAATTAATGTGAAATTTAAAAGAAATAAAATTAAAATAAGTATAAAACAAATTAAAATATTTTTCAAATAAAATATACATTATTTTTTGTGATAATAGATTTTGCAATTTTTAATTTTTTTATATACTACCTTTCTAGATATAAACTAAAACAATTTATTATATTATATTATAAACAAAAATAATAACATGCTTAACCTATCATTATTATAACTTTATTATAATTTTCAATATAATAAGAATGTTGTTATTAGAGTATAATTATAAACATAAATAATGACATGTTTAAACTATCGTTATTATAACTTAACATTATTATAACTTTCCATATAATATATAGTAGGAAATGTTGTTGTCAGAATGTAATTTCAACAATGACTTTTAACTAAAAAATAAAATTCATTTTTCCAATATGAACAAAATTTTTCTTATTAAAATCCAAGATTAAAATCCTAATTGTAACAATGACTTCTAATTAAAAATTAAAATTCATTTTTCCAATATGAACACAATTTTTCCTATTAAAATATAAGATTAAAATCCTAATTGTAACAATGAAGACGCATACAATTACCTCACCCCAGCCCAGCCCAGCCCACCCCTCCCCTAAGTATTTTAGAATCTAAGTAACTTCTTTCTACTCCTACTAATTGGAAGTGTTAATATATCTCTTTTATATCTCTTCCACTCCCACCCCCAACTATTTAATATTTTAGAATCTAAGTAACTTATTTCTACTCCAACTAATTTGAAGTGTTAATATATATTTTTTATATCTCTTCTACCCCCACCTCCAAATATTTTAGAATGGAAGCAACTTTTTTACTCCAAATGTTTTAGAATCTAAGTAACTTCTTTCTACTCCAACTAATTTGAAGTGTTAATATATCTCTTTTATATCTCTTCCACCCCCACCCCTACCCCCATCCCAAGTATTTTAAAATGGAAGCAACTTATTTTACTCCAATTATGTCTTTTATATCTCTTTTACTTTTAAAAGAAGAATCACCTATCTTATAACCTATCCTAAACAAAGAACAATTCACCAATTCACCTAGTTTTATATATTTATTTATATCCTAGTATTATATATTTATTTATATCTATTTTCAAAATAATGTGATCAAATATATTTATTTTCAAAATAAAATAATATGATAAATATTTTTATTTTCAAAATAATGTGATCAAATATATTTATTAAAATATATTTGTTATATATTTATTTATATCTATTTTCAAAATAAAATAATGCTATCCATTCAAATTAAATAATGTGATAAAAATATTTATTAAAACATATTTGTTATATATTTATTTGTATCTATTTTCAAAATAAAATAATGTTATCAACATATATTTGTTATATATTTATTTATATCTATTTTCAAAATAAAATAATGTTATCAACATAAATATATTTTTTATATATTTATTTATATCTATTTTCAAAATTAAACAATTTTATCAATATAAATATATTTGTTATATATTTATTTTCAAAATAAAATAATGTGATCAAATATATTTATTATATATTTTCAAAATAATGTGATGAAATATATTTATTCTCAAAATAATGTGATAAATATATCTATTTATTAAATGGTAGCTAGCTATAGAAATTAATGTGAAATCCTTAGTTATGACACGAGGGAACAATTCACCAAACTATCTTATCCTAAACAAAGAACAATCCTAAACAAATAACAATAAGAAAAACAATTGGAGGGAACAATTCACCAAACAATCCTATCCTAAACAAAAAACAATTGCGACATGAGAACAAACTATCCTATCCTAAACAAAGAACATCTGCGACAAAAATCACGATACGAGAACAATTCACCAAACTATTATATCCTAAAGAAAAAACAATTGTGAAAATAATTGCGACCGAGAAAAATTCACCGAACTATCCTATCTTAAACAAAATCCTATCTAAAACAAAGAAGAATCAATTGCGACAAGAGAACAATTCACTGAACTATCCTATCTTAAATAAAATCCTATCTTAAACAAAGAAGAATTGTTATTTTCTTAAACAAAATCCTATCTTAAACAAAGAATAATTGTGACAAAGAACAATTGTGACACGATGAGAACAATTCACCAAACTATCCTATCTTATCCTAAACAAAAGAACAATTCACCTATCCTAGTGTTATTCACTAAACTATCCTATCCTATCCTATCCTAAACAAAGAATCTATTTATTATATAATGTGATCAAATATATCTACAAAGAATCTATTTATTATATAATGTGATCAAATATATCTACAAAGAATCTATTTATTATATAATGTGATCAAATAGATCAATTTACTGAACTATCCTATCTTAAACAAAATCCTATTTTAAAGAAAGAAGAATTGTGACAAAGAACAATTGTGACACAATGATGCAGTCGTAACTACATTTTAACGAAAATACTCGTGGACAGTGGGTTAGGACCCAGATAAACTCCTTTATATGTAGCGGATACAAATAACAGAGTTAAATACATACATATGCACGTGAAATCAACAATGAAATTTCATAACATATATAAACCATACAATAACCCAAACTAATGTAGAAACCCAAACCAATGTGAATACATGGGTTTCTTCCTAGAGGGTCCCACAACAACTCCAACCAATCAACGGTGATCACATTTTGTGAACTTTACAACGTAGCTTAAGACTTAAGCATTATTTCTCGTGGGATTCGATGTTGCGCAGATTCAACACGTGTCCCTCACTTCACATTGCAAATATTTTAATTTCCTGTGCGATGGTCCTTAATGTGAACTCTTAAATTTTTCGATTTGCGAAATCGCCGCAACGCGCTTTCAATTTCCTCTGTCAATCCTTAAAATTTTGACTCTGTGATTCAATCCTCGCCGTCGATCCCTCCTTAGGAATTCTTCTAAGTATTATGTTCTTTAGCCGATTTCTACTCTATCAACTGTCGCTTCTCTGCATTACTGATTCCTCCACGCTACTCTTCTGTTATCCTTCCGAGTTTGTTCAGAATTCTTCAACGTTATCTCTCCTGAGCTTTGTGCGGTCTGCAAACACGTGGACTCCCTCCCGAGCTTGTTCTTATTCTCGTCATCCCTCGATCTCTGCCATAGATTTGTCTATGCGAAGTTCATAGGAACTTCATCCTCTCACTCAGTCTATATACTCATTAACAGAAATAACAAATAAATGCAAGACACTGGATAATAACACATAAATGCAAGACTTGATTTCGACAAGGAAATAAAAAAAACGGGCTAAAATAGAGAGATCTATCCAAATACCAAAACACTTGGAATTAATTTAGAAATGAAAATACACATAACTGAGCCCTGGGATGGCTGGTTTTTATATTTGTTCTTGCTATCCATTCAACCCTCTCTCACACCTATTTCCCTCTCGCTCTCTCTTTTTCTCTATGGATCGCAGAACCCTACAATGGTGGATTTGGTTTTGTTTTATGCCTTTCCCAAAATCCCCATATGGTTGAGAAACTGTTATTCAGTTTTAGAAGATTTTATTCAACTAAATACCTAACTAATCCTATTCTAACTATTCTTTTAACCTACAGATTACAATGGCTATGTTAGCCCAAATTCACTTTAAACAAAATACTTTAAAACTAAAGTGTTCAAATGATTAGGACTACTAGTCCTCTTCCCAAGCCACAAGATGTGACCAACTTGTCATATTACTGACTCTACCTTAATGCTCCTGCATCAGACTCCCGAGGTAAAAGAATTCATGACCTCCTGGTCATATGTCTTCACTGCTTGAATCTTCTAGGATCCCAAATTCTGTTTTACTACTATCCATAAGCTGCATTGTCTTCACCATTCTTTAGTTGTAATCTTCCAGGCTTCCATAATTTGTACTGTAGTGCTCCACTGCTTCTACCTTCACTGTTCTTCACTTTCCAAACAATTCCACAGTGGACTATTTTCTTCATTTTGATGTAACTCTTCTTAGGTATTTGCATTAAATCCCATAGTTCATATATGGTTTCTTGCAATCCAATATTTCCATTCCTCTTCCAACACATTCTACTACAATCTGTCCCAGATATTGCTCTAAATATTACTCTAGACATTGCTTCCACCCAAAATTCCTGAATATCTTTGAAGATATCTCCCTCTGCAACATTCCTCTACTTTTCCTTGTTTGCAAATTTACTGTCAAAAGGTAAATTTCCTTCTAATTCTCTGCCTGCAGTAATATATTTATTCACTCTTTCCTTTATACTAGTTAACACAATTAAGTTTTGGAAACTAGTATCTATATTTGTTTCAACTACAGTTTGAACCGGTTCCATCATTTTGTCTACAATCTCTTTCTCTTGCTTAAATTCTTTCAACAAGAAACTCAACCATTCATTAATTACTTGATTCCCTTCAAGCACCTCTTCAGTATGTTGTATTATAGTTTCAACATAACTCTCTTCCTCTTCCTTGACAACACTCCATTGTTGTCCTTCTGCTTCTTAACTAGTATTAATAGTCAATTTAGTCGTTTCCACTTCTAGGACTGACTTTCCTTTAGCTTGAGACATAACTACCTTACTTTCATCTTTATAGCTTTCTTCTTCCTTGTTACTAAGCAAACCTCTTTGTGACACTGCTTCTTCATCTTTAATCAGAATAAAATTACGATTCTCTATTTCTATGACAGTCCTAAATGTCTGTCCAAAAATCTTCCTTTGGCTATTTAATCAAGCCAATTCCTCTTTGTCCTCATCAAGAACAAGTTTCATCTCATGAGAAATCACTACTTCATCTCCATTAAAGTTATTCCCTTCATTAAATAAGGAACTTATGAATTCCTTCTGCCGCAACAACTCAACTTGGTCTTCATCAGAAAGGCACTCTTCATCATAACTTGCTTGAAAATTTTCTTCTTATTTATGTTTTTCTAGATAAAATTCAGATTTACTTGAGACAATTCCAAGAGATGGGCTGTCTTCTACACAACCTGCAAACACATTCAAATTGTCACCATTAAAATCACAAGACCCAGTAGTCTTATTTGATAACTCAATCACCAAATATTTCTCTTGCTGTTATAAGTCTCTTTTAGGACTTAGAAAGTATTCACTGGTCTTCTTTTCAACTTTCTCAAGCATAAAATATGAATGCTTGATATCATATTTTGCCTCTTTCTATTCTTGGCCATCATCATAAGCCAAGTCCTCCTTGTTTTTAGCTTTCATAGTAGGCTGGAAATCATTGCCTTCACTTAGCTATGCATTTGCATGCATATGAGACTTAGCTGTCTCATTTTCTTCTTGAACAAAATTCAGATTTTGTCCTACCCCTTCATCCTTTATGACAACATCAGAAAATTATCTTTCTTTACCTATTTCACTTGCAAACATACAATAATCATTTGTTTCAAAACCATAAGGATCCATAGCCTCTCTTGTTGTCTCAAACATCAACTCTTTTTGCTAGTTCCCATCCTTCCAAGGATCCATGAAACCATCAGCTAGTCTCATCTCTTCATCTTCATTACTATTATCACCAAGAATAGACCCTTGCTCAGGTTCACATAAGTAAACCTCTTACTCAACACACATCCTATGTTGTAACTCAGCTTCTCTGAGTTCTTCTTCTAGCTGAATTCTTGTGTTAGATCTCAGCCTACTCTGTAACTAACTCCACTTGGCTCTTTTCTTCTGCAGAACCCAATCGTACCTTTGGTGTTCCATATTCCATTGTATGAATTCTCTCAACACTTCTAGTTGCACTTTTATCTTAGCCAATTCTCTATCAAGTTTATCCTTATTGAATCTTTCATAATCTCCCTTAGAACCTTTACTATGACCATCAGTAGCCATAGTCTTCTTTCCTTTATGAAATCCTTTTTTTTCATCATGTACTACAAAAAATCCATCTATACAAGCTGACTCCACCAACCTGTCTGTAGATTCCACACCAAGATTTTCCATGCTTAGTATTTTACTGGCATCTCTGCTGACTTCTTTCTTTTGATTGTGATTCCTCTTTGAACCTTACAGATAACCATCAATGGTCATCTCTTCTTCTTCCATTTGTGGAATCATTCTGATCCACCTTGTGAGCTGCATCAAACCTCTTTCATAGTTGAAACAAGTGTAGTACTTGTCTCCAGTCCCAAGTCATCTCTTGGGGACTCTTCTTCTTCTTGACTCTTCAAACATAACCTTTCCTTTCATACTCCGCTTCTCTGAGTAATGCTTCTTCTTCTTGAGCATTCAACCTTTCCCTCTTCATCTGCAGCCCATGCCATTTCAATTTCTTCCTCATAATTTATCCACACCTATGGTCTTCATCACTCCTCCATATCAATTCCATCAATAGATCAAGATGGGTTCTCATCTCAGATATTTCTCTCTTACATTTTTCATTAGTCATATGCTTCCATATGCCATTTGTCTTGGAATCTTCCTTATTCACTTTGTGGTTGCCTCTTAAACCTCTGATATGACTTTCAATAGTCATATTCTTGAGTTATTTCACCCTTTATGAGATGCACTAGCCCCAATAGTAACAGTTCCTCCTGCTACAACTTACCTCACCAAACTTTCTCTGTGCTTGGTATTTTAGAAAGTACATTTCTTCAATCTAGAACCCTCCTTGAGAACTCCTCTATTCTCCTTCTAGGCTCACCCTCATAACTCATCTACACTTGAGAACACTACTATCCTCTTATATTTCAACCTCAGCTGAAATTTTAGGTTTTGACCACACTTATTTTTCCTCCTAGAAACCCTTGCTAGTTTCCTTCATCACTGCCCTTAAAGGCTGTAATATTCTTGCTGAGATGTTTTCACTCCTGCTGCTACTTATGCTCCTCTTCTAAGTGTGAGCATCTACTTGTCAGTTCTATAATCCAAATAAACTAAAAAAAAACATTATTACCTTATTTTTGTGCTACTACTTCATCCATGCTCTTGTATCTCTTATTGATTAGGAGATCATGTCCATTGCTAAAAAATGCTAAAAAATTAAAGTGCTCAAAAGTGTTTGCAACCTGAGTGATTGGAAAGCTCTCGTCGCTGCGATTTTGGCTCCATGAATGGTTCGAAAAACAGAGGTCGTATGAAGAAGTTATGAAGGTTTGAAAAGCCTAGTAAACTCCAAAAAAATGACTTTGACCCAGTTTGACTTAGAATGAAAAATTTCTAATATATATATATATTTTGAAAATATTTTTTATGATATAGTTTTTCGGGCCAATGAGCGAGTGCCACATGGCCATCCTGGAGGCTGCCACGTGGACCCAGGCCAGAGGTTGAAAGGTTGTTGTAAAATTTTTTGGAGACCAAGGGGATCTACCACGGGGCCTCTCACAACGGGTGCACACGTCTTACCGTCGCTGCACGTAGGTGTTTCTTAACCCAAAGGGTCACAACACATATTTGAATTTTCATTTTTATTTCACCGGCGGAAAAAGGGGTCTAACCCCCACTCCACGAGACCAGGCGCATGAACCAAAGGCTTAGAAATTTCAACAGTTTGCGATAACGGTTGGGTTCGACAGTTAAGGGCCATGTGATCAACACTCCCCAAAATATTTAAAGTTACGTTTATCAATGCGGTTAACTCGGTGAAGAGCAATTCCAACTGTTTCAGAGCGGAGTTGGCATGTGACCACTCCCACACTCACATTTAATGTTAATTGCAGACTGCCCGCCTATTTTGGAGTGCGCCCCCAAATTTGGGGTAAATTATTAATTTAACTGTAGTTAACTGACAGTCTCCACATTTAGTGGAGCTTTTCTAGCTGTCATTGGGAAAAATGCATTGGGAGGTCAATTTTTGACCAATTTTGGTGAAACAAGAGTCTACCCAGATTAATTTCGACATTATAAACTCATTGGAATAGGTTTCAGAGACATCAGAGGTCATTTCATATAGGTTTTTCTTCAGGATAGGTCAAGGAGCCACTAGGGCCACTAGGGTGTTTTTAGTGTATTGAGCATCCATTCTCTTTTTTCTGCAAATGAATAGTCATTCCTGAATAATTCAAGCATTCTGAAGCTGTTTTTACAAAGAGCACAACCATTTGAGGCTTTTTATCACATTTGTTAGGTTCCCTTGATTTTTTAGATTGGTGAGATCAAATGCACAAGGTAACATCAGACCAGTCTTTGGAGTCCTAGGACCTAGCCTTCCTGGACTCAGAGAGGGCTCTCTCTATTTGTGAAAAGGATGTGAACTTGTTTGCTTTTAGGGTTTTATTTTAGGTTAGTTGTTAATTGTAGGGTTTGTTTGTTTGTTTCGGTTGGGTAGATGATCAAGTAGAATAGATAGAGTGAGGAATCTTCAAGTCATTGGGCTATGTGGTCAAAAAAATTCATGGAAAGTTTCAACAATAAATCAGGGTGGATCACAGGGAAAATCTAGCATGGTCAGATGGATCTTCCAGGTTTTTGTGAAGTGAAATGAACATCAAGTTTGTGAACAAAGTAGGGCAAAGGGCAATTAAGAATCCTTTGTCATGTACTTAAAAGAAGAAGGGACTTCAATACTATTTAGCATAAGGAAGTAATCAAATAGACAGGGCACACCAATAACTCTTTGATTCAACTTAAGCATATAAACATTTTAGATGTACAATCCAATGAAATATAGAAGGCGAGAAACTCATTTAACTTCTAGTGATTTCACCATCAAGGTTAGAAAACATTCAAGATACACATATAGCTTTAATAAAAGAAGAGGGAATGCCTAAACATCATTGATCATAGCTATGAAGATCTCCAAAAAAATTATTCAAGCATGGAAAAAGGGTATGATCGAAACATAATGTCTTTGGCAAACCTAATTAATGGTACTTTGGAGAGAGAACTCAAGAACAATGTTTAGTGACATCAAACAAGCAGGGCTAACCATAAATCATCCTTGATACCTACTATATTAAACCATTAATGAAATAAACAAGATTAGGGGGTCTAGAGATAAATCAAGAATTCTCTAAAATGTCCTAGCAGAGGAAAACATAGAGGCGGTGAAGAAAAAACAGAGCTAATGTGCCTTTGAAAACATTTCTTAGTCTAAAAACTTTGTCCTACTACAGTTTAGAAGGATGAAACATAATGATACATGAGAAAACAATAACTGAATAGAGGCGCATCACCATTGACCAAGCTCAGGGATCCTGCAAGCAACCTTCTCCATCATCAATCAAGACAAGCCATTCACAAACTCCACAACACCAATTTCTTCTCCGATCTCCAAAAAACTACGTATTGCTCCAAATATTCATCAAATTCCAACCTTTTACAATGAGGCCCTCATGCTCTATTTATCTAGCAAAGGAGCGAAAAAACCCTTACTAGGGTTTGAAAATGTCAAAATAATCTATAAATGCCATTTATGCCCAAGAGACCATGCAAGGCCCAAGGCACAAAATATCTCATGAAATAAATGCCAAAATAACTCCTAGGACCTAATTTTGGATTGATTTGCCTCAAAAAATATTAAAATATCAATTTTCAATTAATGAGTGTCTTTTGTTGACTTTTGGCCTAAAATGCACAGTGAGGTCTCAACGCACAACACCTTCCCGAGCAGAAAATAGGTCCACTTGCAGCCAAGTTTTGGTGACCTTCCCAATGTCAGAATTTTCTCCATGATGGCCCGTTGGAAATTTGGCCGAGTCTACTTTCCAAATATACCCTTGGTTTCTTTATTGAGCTCCATTAACCTTTCCAAAAGGAAAATTTCTGAAAACCGCTCTAGTCGCAGCACTAACTCTGTAAACGAGGCAGAAAGGTGAAAAATGAGGTGTTTTTTGGCCTTTTGAGGGGTCAAAAATGCTCCAAATGCTCTAAAATTCGGTGAGCATACTGTACTAGACATGAGGATTCCAAAAATTATGATTTTTCCCTCTGAAGATGCCTAATATGAAAGCACAACGCTAGGGGTGCTGCGCTTAGAGGCCTCCAAATTCACAAAAAACCAAAATTTGTCAAAAATTCCTCAAAATTGGTGGATGTATCCCTCATGGGGTTTGAGAGACTTGTAGATAATATTGTGGAAATATTCCACTGTTAGATTGGCCTTTTTCCTCTTTTATTGCTTGGATCTTGGTTTGGGCTTTCTTAAGTTTAGCCCTTGCAACTTGGTTTCTTCGGGCATAATGCTTGGTCATCTTCCTTTGGATACCAAGATCCTAATTTGATTTCTTCAATTTAGCCTCCAAGTGTATGTTGCCTATTTCCAACCAAGGCTCCTGATCATGTGCTATCTCCATGGCCAACTGCTCATTTAGAGGGAGCTGCTCTACTAAGGCTAATTCTTGTTCTCTTTGTTTTGCCAATGCCTTCCTCAACCCCATGGTTCTAGGTCTCCTCCTAGACTTCCCTTCTTCATCCTCACTCTCCTCATAGGTGCCCATGAAATATTATAAATTTACCTGTGCCCTTTGGGCTTCTTTTCAGGCCCTAATGGCTTTAGCCTCATAAATAGCAATTTTTGCTCCTAGTTGCCTGTTCTCCATCTCAAGGGCATCATTCACACTCTTAGCCCTATTCAGATTTTCTTGAAGGTATTCAATAAGGGCATTTTTGTTATGGATGAGAAAGTTTGAGATCCTTTCTTCATTATACTCATCACTATCAATCTGAATGATTTCAAACTCCCTCCCAACCTCATGATATGCTTCTTCTTCCTTTACCTTTTGTTTTCCCTTGTCAAGATTTTGAGCTAAGGTGGATGGCATGATCCCTTGTCTTTTAGAGGCAGAAAACATAAGCCTTGGCCCTCTTTGATACGTCAATAGAAGAGGTCTGCTTGTGATCTTGTTGGTGTCTTCCTCATGGCTGTGATCCTTGCTGCTATCATCAAACCCTTCAATTTCATCATTAGTATCATTATTCATCATGTTTTATGCTTCACCATCCTTACTGCTGCTTATCTCTTTTCCTTCAACATTAGCATCACTCTCAACCTCTTCACTGATTCCTGCATTGTCAATTTGTTCTTCATTTAAGTTGCTTTCATCATTGTTGTGACCTTCATTTTGGCTGCCAACCTCTTGATTTTCTTTACTGTATTCATGACTGTCATTAGCCTCTTCTTCATTTTTTGCATAGTCATCATCTTCATTTTGTTCATCATTGAAGCTGCTTGCCTCTTCACTGTTGTGATCTTCATTTTCATTATCACCCTCCT
This sequence comes from Pinus albicaulis, assembly GCA_034641835.2. Classification (NCBI taxonomy): domain Eukaryota; kingdom Viridiplantae; phylum Streptophyta; class Pinopsida; order Pinales; family Pinaceae; genus Pinus; species Pinus albicaulis. The sequence goes on along the minus strand of CM076570.1, from coordinate 317,152,601 downwards.
CAATTTTTTCACTGTCTTCATGACTGTCATGACTGTTTTCATCCTTGATGTACTGTTCATCACTGATTCTTACTTCATGGGTGTCATTGTTGCCTTTAACCTATGCATTTTCCTCACTGTTTTCATCTTCATCATTGTCATCCTCTTCCATATCTTCTGCTTCATTACTGACCTCTTCTTCATCACTTCTCAATTTGTTTTCACTATCATCTTCTTCATTTTCTTCATTGTTATCCTCTTCCTCCGTTTCCATGTTCTCTGCCTCCTGTTGGCTCAACTCATCTTCACTTTGGTTTGATTCATGGTCACCTTCACCCTCATTGTCACTAACTTGTTCACTGTCACTTCCTTCTTGTTTTGATGTATCAGGAGAGGGTGAGGAAGGGAGGTTTTCTTGAGGAGAGGTTACTTGTTTAGATGATGAGGCATGATTTGTAGGAGGCGATGGAGGAGTGGAGGGAGGAGGATGAGATGATCAGGGTAAAATAGGCTGATGATGAGGCTGTGGGCTTGTGAATATTTCATGAGCTATGAAAACATCCCAAGGTATGCCTTTTTTCCTCGATTGATGTAGTAACACCATATTGATCAAGGAGTGGTGGAAAAAACTATGCATTTTTTGGGAATAACTCCTCCTTTGGACAACATAAGACATCTTGTCTATACTCCTATACAAGTAATAGGGAAAATGAAGCATCTTCACCCTGGTGAAATGCATGAGTAATCTGACATGGTAGTAGTAGAGCCTAGAGTATCTCCCCTCACAGATAAAATATTTCATGATGACCTTCATTAAGGGTGCATACCTCTCCAATAGGTGTGAGAAAGGGAAAATGGTCTTGTAGCCTTCTTTGTACCTAGGCTTGAGGAAAGGTTCATAGAAACTCATGTCCAAATTTTCTCTTTTGAACCATTTCTCACCAACATCAGGAAGTCCAGTAGCCTGAGCAATGGTATCTAATGATAGCTCAAAGTCCACCCTTGCAATATTTACTTGTTTGTTGTGTAGGTTGAGAACAAACAACCTAGTGAGTTCAGGGTGACTTTGCACTTGTTTGACCCTTTCACAAAACTGAAAACATCCTACATTCTGAAAGCATGTTAGAATCATGGGGGAGGAAGTAATCTCCATTGTGTCTTGGGGCTCAAATCTATTAACCTTCCCACCTTTGTGCCTTTGCCTTATAGGCACTTGGCCTCCTTCACTGCTGACACTCCCTTCTTCTCCTGACATGGTGACTGGTATGGCCTTTAGAAAAACTTAGGCCAGGTTTTAAAACTTGGTAGGAGGAGTGAAATGAAAGATCAGGAGGGTAACTCTTGTAAATGAGTGAGGTGGAGGTGAGGGTTTATGACTTCTTCCCCTTTGAGCTTGGAGGAGGGCTAACTTGAAGTGGCTGCAATTACCCTCATTCACACTCCCCTTAACTAAAAATTTCTTGTTTGGAGGTCAAAACAAAGGGTTTACCATGATAAATTAAGGTTTGCAGGCAATAGGATTTTATCATTTTCCTTTAACCATTAATTCATGAATTTCACTTTAACCATTGACTCTTTTGCAGGTTCTTGGAAGCAACTTGGAGGGTTATTTTTGGCCTTTTGAGGGAAATTTTCAAGTGAAGAGAGTTTCAGGCCTCAGTGCAGCACCTGCCCGCGTGCAGACCTGCCAGGCTCTTGGGCGTAGCACTGCACGAGTCGTGCAGGCTTGCCAGTCTCCTAGGCGTAGCGCCAGGAAAAAAATGGGCCAGTCGGGTCCTCTTGGGTGCAGCAATGCCCGCGTGCAGGCCTGTCGGGTCCTCCTACTGGATGAACGGGTAGCGCTCAGGTGTAAGCACAATGCGCTCCACTCTAGGCGCAGAACAAGGTAAACTTACATTGCAATTTCTCCTCTACGCGCAGCACCAGGTGCCCTAGGCATAGCGCCTGCTCCAAAACATAGCGCCGGGTGACTTTGCCCAAAAATTGACTAAAACTCAGAAATTTTCACCTTGAAGGATTTTTAGCTCTTTTCAAATGCACAATAAGTTAAGTGATACAAAAATTGACTCTTTATAGTCTTTGGAAAACACATTTATCCTTTTGCAAAAACCCACTTTATAATGTTTTAGTCCCTTTATCACTTCACTGATATTATTTTTACTTTTTTGTAGTGGGCGACTTAAAAACATAAAAATCACCCCCTTTTCCTCCTAACCATTTTTCTTTGCTACTCTTCAGTTTTCTGACAAGGTGAACTATAACTCCCTTTGGCCTATTGATGCCTTTAAAACTTGTTTTGCAGATGTATGTTTGAGTTATATGATTCACTGTGTTTTGGCTTGTTCATGCCTTTCATCCACTTTCATAACTTTTTAGGCACTTTGCATGGTGACAGCATCCTTAGGACTTCCTTATTTTTATCTTGGAGATCAAATTTCCTTTGGCTTGATGGGTGACTGAAAAATTTGTTTTTCATCTTTCTCATTTACCTCTAGGCATGATAAGTCTATCTTTGACAAGCACCACAACTTTCACCATCCTATATGCTAACTCTCTTTGGCCACTTCTGATTTGCAAGTGCCATGTCATACTGATTTGGCCCTTTCTGTCACTATTGGAGTTTGACACTTTCATAACAGTGACCTCATGATCAATTTGGAATTCTATCTTGAACCTCAACCGTATGCTTTGATTCCTATGATCATTTGAGGGAAAATGACTGAAAATGAAGGCTTTGACCTTCCTTATACTAATACTATTTCATGCTTTCCATTTGAGGTAGTGAAAAACTTTACCTTGGAAAACCCTAGAAGTCACCTTTAAGAGCCTCTTCAAACTCTCTTTCTGTTGTCATCATGGAGGCTCCTCATCTTCATTTCACCCTCTTTTTCCTATCTTTCTAAAACCTTAGGTTTCTGGGCTGTTTGAGAAGAGCCTTTCAATGTTGTCTTCTAAGTTCTCTATAGCCCTTTCAAGTTAACTCATTTCTGTTTAGTTCACCTCACTGTTTTCCCTTTTCCATTTATAATTTCTAAAAATCTTCAATTCATGCTTGATTGTGTTGGTGTGCCTCCTTCATGTGATTTGCTGCATTGGCTCTTTGTTTGGCATGCTGCTGGTCTAATAAGTCTTAGGAACCTTGATTTTCTCCTTAAACATAAGTTGCTTCCTCCTCTTTGCTGTGGATGTCCTTTAATGAGGAGCAGACCTCTTACCTTACCTATTCTCCTACTAATGGTTATTTCAACATTCCTACAGAAATGTCAAAATGCATAGTTGCCTTTGTAGAATTTTGTTCTTGGAAAAGCAGTCGTCCTTGGAGATTTTATTGATCTAGCTTGGAAAAATAGGTGCTGGTCCTTTTCACATTTTGATTAATCTTTCTAGCTCATGGAACACAGTGATTTAGAACACCAAGATTAACCCTACAACCTATGAAACCTTCGTGACCTAGTGGAAAGCTCTTTGACTTTGTCTTTGACTGAAATCTTGGCTTAGGGTATTCAAGTATGAAAAATGGGGTTTTTTGACAAATTGATGTATTGAAGATCCAAATCCAATGTACTTGATTTATCTAAAGAGCCTAGAAATACATTTTTGAGACCATCAATTCTTGAGGCAATTGATGAACATGGGAAAGGGTAGGCTATTTGGCAATCCTAGGTGGAAAGTGGAGGGGTTAAGCATAGGAAAAACATAGTACTGAGGTTATAAGTTTTAAAATGAGACAAAGATGAGTGTCATAAGCCCATGAGGGGTCTTCTAGGAGTGATAGGCTAACCAGGGAATGGCAGAGTAGTAAAGTAGTGAAAAATTTGTTTTAAGGACAATGAAGGCATTGAGATTTCTAAAACTCACAATATTCATGAATCTTGTTTTTAGAAATCTAGGACAAGTATTTAGTCATCTACAAAATAGAAAAATTTACTAATGACTAACAGTGGCTCCACTTGGGGAGGGCAGCTCCTCTTTAGGAGGTGTCCAAAACTTTAGATATCAAATATCTGAGTTTATGAAGACCAGTGCCTCATCCATTGGGCATATTTTTCTTCTTTCATTTGTTGATGTTTCTCTTGAAGCTATGATCTCAAAATCTGAAAGAAATATTTGCTTCAAACTCATTTCTACCTACCCATCATACCTTTTCCTATCATTTTTTCTTCTTGTGGGTGCACTTGGACTGGCAGACCCTTGACATTAATTTTATTTTGAAAGCAAAACAACCTATCTACTTGTAACCTTATTTCTTCCAAGATTCCAGATTATGCTAGTGAACTCTTTTATTCTCTACCTAGACTATTCATCTGTCAAGATTAAGCTGTTTGACAAGCTTCATTCTCTAAGCTATTGACATGAAATTGAAAACATGATTTAAACCAGGGTTAAGCTATCTGATTTTTCATGAGCTGTGGCATTAGGATAAGCTGCACACAGAAATTATTTTTGTACAAAAAAAACTAGAAAGTATGAGGGCAATGTTTCATCATTTGTTAGTCATCCCTATCTTTCTCTTTGGTTCAGATTTGAGCATTGAGAACTAGCATCTTTTCTTCCTAATCTATTCCTATTGACAAGTCAAGTTTAAATGATTTGACAAGCCTTCTTTCACTAACCTATTAGCAGAAATTCAAAACATGTTTAGCCATGATTAGGCTAGATGACTGAACGAGACTCTTTTATTAACAAGTAGTGGAATTTAGGCTTGCACAATTTCAATAGTACTCTTTTTTTGGGTATGGGGTTGTACCTCTTATTTAAATCTGCCCTCTTTTTCCTCCTTTTTTTTGTTTTTTGTTTTTTGTTTTTATTTTGGTTCAACATTCTAAGACTAAATAACTAGAAAGATGCTCATAGTGCAGTGCTTATTTGCATTCCTATCTATCCTAACCTAACCTGTATATGAAATCTACATCAAGTAAACCCCTTTTTCCAATATAGCCAATCCAGTAAGTTACTAGATGATTGTTTTTTATTCCACCTTTTAGTTATGCTAAAAAGCCATTCCCATTTTGTTTTCTTCTGAAAAATAGCGCCCAAAATTTTCTTTAAGCTCTGGCACAAACTGCTCCTAGCATGTTTTACTCCCTCCTTAAAGATTTCTACGAAAAAAGCAAAGGGTTCTTTGAATAATAACTGACCTAGAGGATTTGAGAAATAAACTTCATCTAGGACTACTCCTTCCTCCACTTGACTAAGTTTGAGACTATTTTGAGAAATAATTTCTTCTCCCTCTTTATGATCATTTAATTTGGCAGCTTCAGAGAGTAACGTTATGTTGTCTTCAAGCAATCCTGTCATGCCCTGATTGAGTGAGATAAGTTCTGTATGAGAGCCATTATCCTGGTGAGTAGGATCATCCTCTAGCACCAGGTCTCCTTGAGAAGGTATTCTAGCATCAGCATCAATCTGTTCTATATTTTTTGTATGAGAAAATGCATCAGTAGAAAGGTAAGCAGTAGAAAAAATAGACATATTTTCTTTGCATTAAAATTTGGATGATGGCTGTATGTTTAGGATTTGATTGGTTTCTTCTTTAGTTAAAAGAGGAGGTATATTTATTTTTCTTTGGATAGAACTATGATATTTCTCTTCCTTTTGTGACTGATCATAAGGCTGAAAGTCTTCTTGAGAAGGTATTACAGCCTCAAAAATGATTTGTTTTTCTGTTTCTTTATGGTTAAATTCTTCAGTAGATGAGTCAGAAGTAGGGAAAATAGAAATATTCTTTTTATATAAATATTTGGAGGCTGGTTGTATATTTAACATTTGATCTATCTCTTTTTCAGTTAAAGGAGGAGATAGTGTTTGTTTTCTTTGGATTGGGAAGCAATTGTTTTCTTTCTATTGTGGAGGTTGATCCTATGGCTGAATGTCTTCTTGCGCCTCTCCTAGAAGAGATGGTAAGTCATTACTTGTGCCTTCATAGAGATCCTGAAGATCTTCCTTTACTTCCTGATTGATTTCATCCTCAACCAACTCTTCTTGTCTGTCATGATAGTTATCTTGAGTATGAAATGCATGAATTTCCTCTAATAGATATTCAGGATGCCAATTTCCTAAATCATCATCAATGTTTACAAGGTATTGTATGAGCTCTTCAGATTGATCACAACAATTTTCAGCTAATGATAGAGATGGAAAATATTCTTTATAATGTTCATAAAATACCTTGTGGAAATCCTTCAAAGAAAACAAGGTGCTAGGGTCCAAGCCTTCATACCATTCCCTTTTTTTACCCTCTAAAGTTTCCATAAACATTTTCATGAGGCAGTCCTCGTGCCATTCAACTTTTAACCTCCATACATGTATATGAAATTTGATGAGATGTAACGATGGGTCATAAACTTTTTCATCTTGAAATATAGGCAGGTTTTTTATCCAATTTATCCGAGGCATTTTATGTGGAAATCCAGGGATATGATCTCTGTTCATCAGAGCATATCTCCTTTGTATTCTTGGATCCATCTTTGTAAATCAGAAATGGTCACTTTATCTTTTCAACCAGTCTGGAGTCTTCTAACAGTGGAGTCTTTGGGTCTATTGAGAGTAGTGGAGTCACCAGGTAGATGATTTCAACTTTGCTATCCACCATCAACATGATTTGGATTGCTTAATGCATTCCCAGGGGAGTCTTAGAGAACTAGTGGGGTTAGTAGGCCTATTGGAGGCTAGTGGAGTCGCTAGGTGGATGTCTTTTGCTGTTTTTAGGATATGTATTTATGGTCCACCACCAATAACCAAAAAAAAAAAATCTAGGTATGTTTTGGGGTTTTTTGAGTTTCTTTATGTAGCCCTAAGGTTTCTACGAGTGTCCTCCAGTTGAGTCATCATTTTTCTAGAATGTGAAATAGTTGGATTCTACTATTGGCTAACAATTTGAGTTCTTCATGACTTGATAAGGGTTTCTGAAGTTCTAAGGAGTACTTAGATTTTCACTAACTCAGAAAGCTCTCACTTTGATTGCCATTTATGTTAGGCTGTGAGTTGATGATAAAATCAATAGATATTGTATGATAAGGGCCCCTGAATCTTCTAAGGATATATAAGCTTGCCTCTTAATCAGAAGGTCCCACCGTGATCACCATTATGTTAGGTTCCTGTGATTTGTTAGATTGGTGAGATCAAATGCACAGGGTAACATCAGACCAGTCTTTGGAGTCCTGGGACCTAGCCTTCTTGGACTCAAAGAGGGCTCTCTCTATTTCTGCAAAGGATGTGAACTTGTTTTCTTTTAGGGTTTGATATTAGGCTAGTTGTTAAGCGTAGTGTTTGTTTGTTTGTTTTGGTTGGGTAGATGATCAAGTAGAATAGATAGAGTGAGGAATGTTCAATTCATTGGGCTATGGAGTCAATAAAAGTCATGAAAAGTTTCAACAATAAATCAGGGTGGATCACACGGAAAATCTAGCATGGTCAGATGCATTTTAAAGGTTTTTTTGAAGTGAAATGAACATCAAGTTTGTGAACAAAGTAGGGCAAAGGAAAATTAATATTCCTTTGTCATGTACTTAAAACAAGAAGGGACTTCAACACTATTTAGCATAAAGAATTAATCAAATAGACAGGGCACACCAATAACTCTTTGATTCAACTTAAGCATATAAGCATTTCAGACATACAATCCAATGAAATATAGAAGGTGAGAAACTCATTTAACTTCTAGTGATTTCACCTTCAAGGTTAGAAAAAATTCAAGATACACATATAACTTTAATCAAAGAAGAGGGAACGCCTAAACATCATTGATTATAGCTATGAAGATCTCCAAAACAATTATTCAACCATGGACAAACGGTATGATCGAAACATAGCCTCTTTGGAAAACCTAATTAATGGTACTTTGGAGAGAGACCTCAAGAACATTATTTAGTGACATCAAACAAGCAGGGTTAACCATAAATCATCCTTGATACCTACTGTATTAAACCATTCATTAAATAAAAAAGCTTAGGGGGTCTAGAGAGCAATCAAGAATTCTCTAAAATTTCCTAGCAGAGGAAAACATAGAGGCAGTGAAGAAAAAACAGAGCTAAGGTTCCTTTGAAAACATTTCTTAGTATAAAACCTTTGTTCTACTGTAGTTTAGAAGGATGAAACACAATGATACATGAGAATAAAATAAATTAATAGAGGCACATCACCATTAACCAAGCTTAGGGATCCTACAAACAACCTTCTCCATCATCAATCAAGACAAGCCATTCACAAACTCCACAACACCAATTTCTTCTCCAATCTCCAAAAAACTATGTATTGCTCCTATTGTAACTCCTAGAGACAGCCTAGAGTTGTGATAGACCAGTGCCTATGACATCTTAGCATAGAAAGGAACGTATAATATAATGTATGAAGTTGTCAACTTCAGCTCACATGCTATCTCCTGTAAACAGGGAAATAAACTAGAATGGGACCAAGACCTTCAGAAATTGACACAGAGAAAGAGATATTGCAGGGGAAACATGCAAAACCCCAATACAAAAGCAACAGACAATTCAGAGACAGCTTACTGCAAAGCGGGCCGATTCAGAAATACTTCACAGACATAAGTTATCAGAAGGTGTATGTAGTGAATGAAATGTAGAGGAGATATTAGTTAACATTGAGCTGATACCCATATATACAATACCACCATGCATGGGCTTACCAATATAAGAATCCATACATGATAATAACATTTTAAAAGCACCCTCCCAAAGAAACTAATATAGCAGAAATACGGTTTAGTTGAATAATGGAACAGAATATCATGCATGAGCCATATTTAAAGCGCTTGACTGATCCGAGCATGGGAATCAACTAGGATGAATCCATACCATAAATCAGTGAGCCACTCGCATTCCAAAACATGATACAAGAAAGATGGATGAAATGAAATGATCTATTAATATAACACATAAGAGAAAAGGTTACACACTGTGAAATACCAAAGATCAGAATCCTCTTTAATAGATAGAACTCCTCCTCACTGAGACCCTATGGGCTCTGAGCCTTCATACAAGAGCTTTACAAAATGTATACAAAAATCCTTTCACTGCATAGTTTTCTGATAAAATCTGGAACCCTCAATAATCTATTCTTAGGGCCCTTTATAGAAGAAGAAGAACCTTGATAAAAGAAGAAGGTGAAAAACATTTAATTTTCCTCGTTAAGACAAAATGGCGGAAACATTCACACCCACACTGCTGAATGACTATGTTGTGTTGTATGTACTCTGTCGCCAGATTTCTCAAATAAATGCGCTTGGTGAAAATATCCTCAGGGACATGGCGTAGAAGTGAAATTACATAAACATTCTGTCCTTTCCTGAAAGGAAATTCTACTGAAATAAAACCTTGAAAGTATTGTTTTCTGTGCATAAATATTTTGAGTGATCTACAGGGTCTTCGACCTGGTACTCTGCTTTCAAAAAGGTAGGCTCAGGCTCCAAAATCTTCAATTACATGCCTTTAATTCTCTACCTCCCACTGATACTCTTTGCCTGCGATATTTATGTCTGGATCTGCGCAATCTTTGCATTCGAATGACTCTGGAGGGTTTGATAGAATTTAACCCTGGCTTCTTTAATGAAAGCCGTGTCATAACTGCTTCCCAGATTTTCCTCATAAATTATGCCTTTGAAAGATGGTCCTTTGATGTGTCTTGACTTCTGAAACGGAGGTTGTAAATTATGGCAACTTTCCGCCGCTGTAACCCTGCAAAATCTGAAAACTCATTAAAGAAAACCATGCACGGGAAGGTGAATGCAGTGGGGATAATGGTGAGACAACGCGGCATGGTGGAGAGGCCGAGAAATGCAAAACGATGATAGGAAATTCAGCGTGACAGTGAGAGGTCGCAATGGAGAAAGCTAGTGGAATGCAAGAATGATCGTGAAAATACGTAAGATACGAAGAAATGAACTAAATATAGATCTGGGGTGGCGGAGAGCACGTGGAGAAAAGCTAGGGGACAGGTGGCCCGATACCAAGACAACGGGAAATGGATGACATGGAGTGCTGACAGTGAGACCAGTCAACGGTGGGGATGATGAAATCTTGACCGTCCGATCTCAGGCGGAGATCGATGGTTGAAAAAGTGTCGGGGGTGATGGACAGTGGGCCAGGGGTGTATTTGCCGTGGATTAAAACCCGTGCAGCTTCAATGCGTGACGACCGTTAGATGAAGCTCTCCAGATCCGACGGCTGACAGCGATATCGCTGCGCATCTTTTGCCAAACAATAGCGTGCGATGAACGGTGGTTTTGGAGCCGTATGCAGGGACACGCGGTGAGCGATGTATGGAATCGCTCGGATTTGAGGAATACCGCCTGCCGCTCGGAAGGTGGTGCGATATAAACCACTAGTTTTTGCAATGGGAGCGGGCGTGGGGACCACCAGGACAGGCAGGCTACGGACCGTGGATTTCCCAGTTTGATTGGATGGTAGCCACGCGGGTTATGGGTATGGTGAAGGTGAACAAACGTCGTCCGATCTGTACAGATCGACGGTTCAAAATTTTCCCGATGCATATATTTGATAAGTGCCTACTGGACTAGCTCCTGGTCTCGGGGCCGGGTTATGTGGAAGGAAAAGGGCGCAGGGGCTTGGAGGAAAGGGGCTAAGGCCTAATACACTTTCAATAGTGGATCTTTAGGCCCTTTTATGCAATTTTGAGGCCGGGAGAGGGCAACGATAAACAAATAATGGATTTTTTAGGCCCAACGAAAAGAGATTGCTTGTCAAGGATTCAACGGGGGCTTGAAAAGATAACCATTGGCTCCATCTGGGGATGGCACGTTCATCCATGAACGTGTCGAGAAATTCGCAGGCCATCAGATACTCTTCTGTGTGAACTCTTCCCTTGGGCGCCTCTACTTTTTACTTCATGATTCATGATAAAACCCAAATTATTCGAACAAAAATGAAACAACAAACTAATATACAATACAATAAACTAGGCTTTCTCAGCCTGAGTTAGAACTAGACATAGGGTTTAAGGAATTGACCATTTACAGGGGCATCCAGCAATTTTCCCTGTAAATTCTCCAACCTGAAAGTATTATTGCCCCCTTTTTCCACAATTTTGAAAGGACCAAACCAGAGGGGGTCGAATTTACCATGTTTACCTTTTTCAGCTCTTCGGATATCCCATCTGATCACCAAATCACCAATTTGCAGCTTCCTGTCCTTGGCATGCTGATCGAAAAGGTATTTCATCTTCTCCTGATATTCCGTCAGCCTTTGATTTACCTGATTGCGTGTTTCTTCCAATTCCACCAGTTGGTTTATTCTTCTGATCATATCATCAGGCTCTTCTTGACTTTCCTGCATGAATCGGGCTACTGGTAGGGCTAATTGAATAGGAAATACTACTGCCCTCCCATATACCAATTCATATGGGGATTTCCCATTTTCTCTCTTGCTGGTAATTCTATTGGCCCACAGAGCAAATTTCAATTGGGAATCCCAATTCCTCTGATTCTCATTTATAGCCTTCTTTAATGCCCTCACCAGGGTTTTATTGGAAGACTCTGCCAAGCCATTTCCCTATGGATAATAGGCTGTAGAGTGACTTAGTGTGATGTTATACTGCTTGTTAGCCACCTGTAAAATTTGATTATCCCAAAAGGTGGCTAA